>CAMZMU010000081.1:30077934-30483205 GCA_947311845.1 Poa pratensis
ATGATACCATTTTGCACCCCCCAACAGCAGTAATCTATAATTACATGACCTTAGTGACCATCTTGAATTCAAATGCAAAAATATCTGATATTATGGACTGAGGGAGTAGTAGTAATTCATGATCAATGACAACCAAGAAGTAAAGGCATATGGATTACGAACCTTAGACAACAATGACCTCCTATTTTATATGTAAACAGCAATAACCTCCGATATAGGAGGTAGGGAAGATTTAAACCATGAATCACAGAGGACCCACTGTATAGGCTAAGATCGATTGATTGTACAAAATTAGCCCATAGAAAGTGAGAAGGAAACAACAGAAATACATTTGTATCACCTGACATACACCAAGTAAATAAAAAATGTGTGAGCAAATTAGCGGTGTCTCAAGCGGGCCAAATCCAATTGGCTAAAAATATGTAGCCATAAAAAATGCTAACTAAATGTGTGCATAAGCTACAGGGAAGCACAACAAATACATTTACAGTCCCTTGCTTCAGTAATGGCAAGCAACGACCACATATTTCCGTGATATGTAACAGGGGAAAGTTAATTACCTTGGTTGAGGAATAACTGTCAGGCTGATGTGAATTCTATGTAGCTCTCATATGCACCTGGGTACAAAGAAAATACCCAAAATAATTAGCATCAATCAACAGGAGCCAAAACAAGAAGAGCAGACCAAGAATAAAAAGCAAACGAGAGAGTTCCCACAGATTATGCCATATACAAACTACCTCATTGCAGTGCTTTTCACAAAGCTCATTTATTGGAAAATCCTAGTATCTCTGGAGAGTGAGGCTATGCCACTCATCAGCTCTAGCAGTATCAGCCTGAAGGTAAAAGTGTTGGCCTGGATATCCACGACACCGTTCAGAGTCCCGTCATTGACGACAGCACCAGAGTTGCGAAACGGTTTGGCGCCAAGAACTCTCCAACTCTCAAAGTCGATTATCTGCAATACCAAAACACATTTCAGGTGTTACATCATCAGAACATTTGCTGCCAACTGCACTAAAACAGAGTAATATCCACTGCAAGTTAAATTAGCTTGGTGTCCCCTCCATGAACAAAACAGAGTAATATCCACTGCTCTCATAATTGCACATGAACTCAACTCAAATCCTGAAACATCATATGCTTCAACCTAAATACTATGGCCACAATCCAGAAATGATATGGTCCGATCGAAATATAAATTCTAGAGAACTGAATCAATATATCTTCATGAAGGGGTTAGACACAATAAATAACTGCCACATATGAATCTACACGGCAGGACAGACATTTGAAACTAAAAAGGAGCAATCAAAATTAAACCATGGGCAAAGCTACAGCAGTTCTCAGGCAACACGAAGAATAAAAGGCATCAGATGAATTTATACAAAAAGGAAGACGTGAATGTAAGTTGTAAATCAGCATTAATTAGAAATTTTCATTCTGCAATGGGTTAAGACCATTGCATACAACATTTAGCGTATTCAAGGTCAATAATTATTAAATGTCGCAGGATGGGAGCTACCAGAAGCTGAAACAACAGCTTAAATGCCCATAGATTTTTAAAAAATGGTTGTCCATGCAATTTATATACTTCTAACAGGGAAATCATTCAATAGGAAAAAAATGAAATATGGACACAAGTTTGGAGCAATGGATGCAACAGTAAGGTTAAGTGAGTAGGTAGAGCAGGTATACTTAAATAAAGTTCAGGACAAAGGAAAAAGACATGACATTGTGGAGCCAATTCCTCCACGCTCCCACCTTCCCTCTGTTTGTGCCTCAATATTCCACTGCTTACCCCCACATTTTTTAAGTTAATTAAAGCATGAATAAAACCAGAGCCTTTCATATGTCCAACAACATTAGACTTAGTTGTCAAGAAGCATCAAGCGACAAATGACCGAAAAAAGAGTAGTCGTGTGGTAAAAGATTACTCGTCGCATCATCTTTCAGCTAAGCAAAGCCTAAACTTGAGTAGCAAACTAATGGAAGGGTGTGAGAAATACATCATTATTATGTTAGTGTCACTCATGGGAAAGGAAATGGAAGGTAAATATTACTAACCCTTGACAGCATCCAAAACAAACTAAACACCACATTGATAATGCTACTTATCCCAAATTGTTCCAGAATAATACATCAAATCAGCTCCAAAATACCTGAAGGATAATAAGAAAAATTCCTTGTGATATCAATTGCCAGGAAAACATCTGCTGCTTCATGTAACCCTGTAAGAAACAAAAAAGGATAACGCCTACCATGTTTTGTGAAGCTAATTGTATGACTATCAGGCAACTTCTGTTCCACATGTCCGATTATTTGGGTTGTGATTTTTAAAGCACCAAAGAGCTGAAAAAATACAACAATTAGTGATGCACGATTGTTTAATATAAAGCCAATACTATGTAAATCTTAAAAATCTATTTTTGTTAAGCCATTAATTGCAGGTCACAAAAATATTAGTAATACTTTACTGAACGAACAAGCAAATCAAACCATTTTCTCCAACATTAGGTGGAGGGAGATGGTGATGTGCTTCTGTTCACCTAAAATCAAGTATGGCAAAGGGGGACATCATATAAAAACAAATGGGATCACCGACAAATTTATCTCAAAACAATGAGCAGATCTCTCAGCCATTTCATCACTGCTAGAGTGAATCAACAAGAAGCAAATAAATGCAGGGATCACCAACACATAAAGAATGCAACAAGAGCTACCTCTGTTAGGGATGGGGTCTGAAGTTGTGGCAGCCAACAACAAGCTTCAGCATGTTCGATGAGAAGAGCTAAACCGAACCAGTTTACTTGATAGAACTTTGGTCCGTAATGTGTTCATCCTCTCTGTGCCACTTGGTTGAGCATAGAAATTAAATCTGCACAAGCAGAGATGAGAACCTCTCGGAGCAGGCCACTGGAAGAAAAGGCAAAAATAGGAAGATGAGAAGAGTGAGCTGACCTGCCTGACGGGAGGCCGGCCTGCCGCTGCCGCTGCACGACGACAACCGGCTGCTGCTGACCAAACCCTGCCGCCGGTCGCCGGCGAGGTCCAGTCCGACTGCATCCCGCGCGCGCTCGCCTTGCTGCAGACGCCGGGGAGCCGCCCGTGACCAGCGCTCAGAGTTCGGCCCCCGACGATCGCGTCCCCGTGTGGGCTCGCCTTGCTGCAGCCGCCGTGTGGACCCGTGCGGGCTCGCCTTGCTGCAGCCGCCGGGGAGCCCCCATTGTTGTCCTCTCCTTCACCTCACGACGTGTGCGCCGCCTGCAGCTCTGGCTTGTGCTCCTTCCCCAGGCAAGAGGTTGGTGGGCGCACATGCTGGAGGGGTTGGGTACCCGCTGCCGTCGGAGGACCCAGAGAGACGGCGGCGTTGACGGCCGTGACGTGGCCTCCCGGACCTCTACATAGCGGCAGCCATGATCCTCTGAATGCGAGGCACGAGGCAGCGGCGACGCTCTCCCTCCCGGCCATGTTTCTTCGCGGGTGCGGCGAGGTGGCGGAGACGCGAGGCGATTGGGGGACGGAGAGAGACGCGAGCGTCCCTATCTACCACGACAGTCAAAGGCGAGCGTCCCAAAATCCCCATCCGCTGCTCCTCTCTGTTATTGCAGCAGCCATAGACTATGATAGACATCACGAACACCAACACTGGCAGCTCACCTAAGATAGCAAATAACCCCATACATTGGACATCATGAACACCCCCATAACAAGCAGAGAGGAAGCAGGAGCTCACCTGCCTGACGGAGACGAGAACGAGCCGAGGAGGACGGGCGTGGCCCCTGTCGGTGGACCAGCTATGCACGCAGGGCAAGCTCCCGTGGCTCGTCGATCTGCTCTGCGCCGCCAGCAGGCACATCGGACCGGAGCCGCTCTTCTCTGCCCAGCTCGAGCCTTCCCGAAGACCTCCACATACAGCTCGCCTGCAAACAGAGATGGGGTTGTGGGGAAGGGAGATGGGGCTGTGGGGAAGGGCCCAATCCTCTCAGAGAAAAGAGGGAGTGGCTAACCTGGACGAATCCTAGCGCCGTCGGCGGCCACCTGGCGACGTCTGAGCTGGAGGAGGAGGGGCGGCGGCGGACGAGCTCGAGGAGGAGAGCAGGCACGGCCAGCAGTCGCCGCTCCTCGTCGTGTCCACTACTACCTGAGAGAAGAGAGAGAGCGCGCAAGGATGACGCCGCAGCTCTCCCAGCCCGGCCGCCGCCGCTCGGCCCGAGCGCCTCTCCCAGCCTTGCAGCGGATCCAGCCATCTTCGCCTCCGTGCGCGCCTGATTCGTGTCGCCTCCTCCCGCTCGTCCCACGGTCGCCTCGTACAGCTCCGCCCGCGTCGCCCTCCTGCAGCCTCGTCCCGCCCGCCGGCCGCGTCGCCCTCCTGCAGCCTCGTCCCGCCCGCCGGCCGCCCCGTCCGGCTTGGAGATTTTCGAGGAGACGCGGCTGGGTGGGCGCAGGAGCGATGGGGAGGGACAGGCGGCGCCGGCAGGAGAGAGAGGAGGGAGGGGATTGGTACACGGGAGAGGATGGGAATTGGTTAGGTTTTCACCGCGAGGAGTAGCTGCGCCCCTTCGCGCTGCCAAGAGACGTCAGAGAACAGACGCGCACGATTGCAGTTTGCGGTCGCTGAAAACTGGGGTCTAGAGGAAACTGGCCCCTGTTGTCATGGTCAGTGCCCCACGGAGAGAAGTGACAAGCAAACTCACCACATCCAATGGCCACAAGTGAAACACCACGACGTTTTACCCAATCGCACGGACAAAAATGACCGGGAGGGGCAAGTAGGGGGAGAAGGCGGGTAGAGCACGGGCCTTTATAGAAGAGATGTATATCTTATGGCATGCTTACTTTCGTTGATCCAATATATATGATAAACTCCATCAAATCCTAAATGGCTAAGATGTGCATGAAATTCAACTTCATATCAATATGCACATATTTATGTGGAGTTTGTCCTATGTATTGTAGTTTCTCTAACTACTTTGGGCCCAATAAGTTTGGGAACCATTTTGTACTTGAATTTGTTTTAGGTACATTGGAGGTGAATTGGAAGCTTGGCTCATTTACAAGGAAGGTGTTATCACCATGTGCTTATTGGAGCCAAGCTCGGATGATTGTGAACTCTTATCTTCCACATCACCAATGCTATCTCGGTAACAAGTATCTATCTCATGCATACTTTTCTAGCTTTCTACCTTGTGTAGATTGTTTCATGGCATGAATCTCTTTTGTTGCAATTCATTTGGTTCTTGCTAAACATCTTTATTGCAAATGTGAGTAAGCCTGGATGATTACATATCAAGGGGAATATATATATATAATCATTTTCATGATTCACCAATCCCAAAGATGTTAATCTAGCACTTTCTACTCTATGTCTCGCATATGCAACTGATGATTTTTCAAAATTATTTACCTTTTGCGATACTTGTTATCTTTCTCGGAGCATCCCTTTTATCACCTTATCGCTTGTGGATATTTTTGATGCTATGATGAGTGTGTGGTGGAAGTTCATCTATATCCCTTTAAGATAAAATTGAGCTTTGTGCTATGCTTTTAAGCAAAGATCTTATTGGTGTATTTACGACTTCTCTTGGATATCTTGTGTTCTCTAACTTTGTACCTATTTTGTGTGTACATGTTTCTTCGTGGACTTATATCTTCATGATTGGTGTCTACTTAGAAACTTATACACATGAGAATAGTTACATCTTTAATTGGTATTCCAATTTTTTAGTCACCACCTTTTATTGCTTTTGATTCTTTGGTGTTTTATAAAGGCACATGCTTTGTATTTCATTTGGTATACTTTTACATCTTAATAAGCTTGTGCACCTATTTGCTATTCTTTGGATTGTGTGTATGGGAAAGACACAATATGCACTATGTGCCTCATATATTGAGACTATGATGATGCTTACTCTCATCCTTGCCTTAGTCTCCCAAAGTGCCTTTCTATGTTGCACCCATCTCTCTTCAGTTGAGAAAGTCTTTATTTGTTGCTTCTTGCTATTGTTGCTCAACATTTTGTTTGTTGCAATTTGTATTGCTTCTTTTCCCTCTTATGCTCTCTTGCACTTATTTGTGTTCAAAATTATCTAGGAGAGAGTGAGAATTCCATGTTGTGCACACAAGATTGGAATGCAAATCCTACATTGTTCACGTACGTTGGGGAGCTCTCTCCTGATTTTTAGAACACTTGGTTGATCTTATCATAATATCTTCTTGTGTCTCATTGGATTTTCGAATCCTTTGATTGCGTGCCTCTTTTGTTGAGGTATATTTCCCTTTGAATCTTTTGGTGCAATCTTTGAATTCTCAATATAGTTTGATTTCCTCCTTTTATAGACCAATGGAAATGTCCACTTGATTATACTCTTTTTAAGAGAAATCTAAACTCATGGAGGAACTCTCACTATGTTGGCCTTTCGAAGCTTTTTGCCCATTTCGGCAATTGTTGCCAATGGGGGAGAAATTTTGGAGGGTTTATGAAATTTGGCTATATACTTTGATTGGTTCTTAAGTATTTGCCTTTCTTGCGGAAATTCGTATTGGCACCCGGGTGTAGATGCACCCGTTATATTCAAAAAAAATTCAAAATTTGAAAACTCATCAAAAAAATCTAAAAAAAATCATGCACGTACATGACCATGGTACGCACCCCCGTATTTGTTTTCGCGCCGAAATGACATTGTACGCGCCCTGTACAAAAATGACAAATTTCCTGTCAGAAATTCAAAATTTGAATCTCATTTTCTGACAGGAAATTTGTCATTTTTGTACAGGTCGCGTACGATGTCATTTCGGCGCGAAAACAAATACGGGGGTGCGTACCATGGTCATGTACGTGCATGATTTTTTTCAGATTTTTTTGATGAGTTTTCAAATTTTGATTTTTTTTTTGAAAATACCGGGTGCATCTACACCCGGGAGCCAAAACGGCGCTCTCCCTTTCTTGCCTTTACTTTCGTTGCTTGGTTTTGTATATAGTGTAAACTACACCACCGGTAATGGTTGAAAATATATGCAACAAATTCATATTCATACACACGTGCATAGATTGTGGGGGAGTTTGCTCTATATATGTTTTTGGACTAACATCACATACTTTTGTAGTATTTGATGTTAGTACAATTGGTTCTTGCTCGTTAATTGCCATATTTTAAACCCTCTCAAAAGAGATTGTCATCAATTACCAAAATGGGGGAGATTGAAAGTGCATACGCCCTCATGTGTGGTTTTGGTAATTAATGACAATCTCTATGGACTAATGTTTTTATTGAGATATCCTTATAGATCTTGTCCATGGGAAAAGCTTGGAGTTCACGTGTTGGACTCTAGAAGTTTATATGATGATCAATGTTCGATCCAAGGGTTTATATGAAGAATGGTCATCTAGAGTTGAGCTTATTGCAAGCATGGCTTGGAAAAGAAGTTTGAGTGAACATCCATATATATATCAAGAGAAGAAGATGAAGTGAAAATTGATTCATGAAGACGGAGCTTAGCAAGGCTCTCCCATATTGGAGCATGGGGGAGTATTTGGAGAAGTCTCCATCAAGCATGTGCTAGCAAGCACAATCAACAAAGGTGTTCCAACTTGAGGGAGTCAAGATCATCTTCATCTAGCTCAAATGGAATGCACAAGGCAAAGGTATGATCTTGATAGGGTTTCTATTTTACTGGTCTCATGGTGTTAGTGGGAGACTGGGTTATAGGATGACGGCGTACTATCAAGAGAGGCTCTCAAGTGAGTAACTTGATCGCATCTTTGTGAAGAGGTCAAACCTTTGCATACTTGGCATATCATCTTTCTTGGTTGTTATTTGGCTTTTATCCATGTGAGGATTTAGAGCTTATGTTCATCCCTATACCAAGCTCTAGTTCATCAAAAACGGATTTCACATGAATATCTTGTTGCGTTTTTATGTTGGAAGTTTACCGGTTTGCATTTTCTAGAGAGGGTTTACCTTTCTAGATTTGGTTTTATCCTCCATTGTTGGACTATGATGTTTCTCTGCATGATCTTACAGTGCTCGTTGTGGTGATTCCAACGAGCCCAAGAACATCGAAAACGGATTTCGTATGCTCAAGATATCTTTGTTTTCGTGTTTGGTGTTGCTGCAGAATTTTCCTGGCCGGAGTCTTCGGTCCCATACTGGAATCTCCGGTCTGCGCGTTACTTTTTTTGTCCCAGAGGACGGCACTCTCGGATGGTGGGGGAGCGGAAGTGCCCCGGAAGTGGTCCGGAGTCTCCGCCCCCCAGACCGGAGTCTCCGGGGTTATTTTCCCGCAACGGCTCTTTTTCGTGGGGACCTATAAAATGCCCCCTTCTTACCCAAAGAGACCAGCTCTTCCAAGCACGAAATTCCACCCTCTCTCACCTCCATTGTTGACCTTGGAAAGCTTGCCTCTCTCTCAATTCCTCCCATGATTCTTGCATATCTTTGAGGGAAAAGTAAGAGGAGATCTAGATCTACAATTCTACCAATCGATCTCTCCTCTAAGTGAGGGGAACTTTGTGGATCTAGATCTTGGAGTTATTGTGTTGTTCTCTTCTTTGTTCTTCCTCTCTTATTCCCCCATTAGCATTTGTTGCTGTGTTGGAATTTGAGAGTGAAGGACTTGAGCACTTCTTGTGTTCTTGCCATTGCTTTTGTGCATCGGTTTATGCTCTCTACGAGGATTCATGGAAGTGAAAGTTCGTGAGCTTGTTACTCTTGGGTCTTTGGACCCTAGACGCCTTTGTGGTGATTGAGACCTTTTGTGGTCATTTGGGAGCCTCCAATCCAGTTGTGAAAGTGTGCCCCAAGCTTGTTGTAAGGGACTCGATTTCCGCCAAAAAAGAAATCAATAGTGGAAGGTGAACCAAACCTTTTGTGGTGCGGTTCATCGGAGAATAGGTTGAGGCCATTTGTGGCATTTGAGTTTAAAGCTCACACCCCTCCAACGAGACGTACTCCCCTAAAAAGGAGAAACTCGGGAATATATTATCGTCTCCGCGTGCCTCGGTTATTCCTATACCCGAGCTCTTTACTTATGCACTTTACATTGTGATAGCCTTCGTGCTTGAAGTCTTATATTTTGCTATCACATTATTGTTTGTCTTGCTTAGAATAAGTTGTTGGTTGATTGCGTGGATCACACGTTCGTTGGGAGACCCCAAGAGGAAGGTATGAAGCAGTATAGCAGCAGTTTCCCTCAGTATGAAACCAAGGTTTAATCGAACCAGTAGGAGCAAGAAATCACTTCTGAAGGTTGTCAGTGGCGCGCTGACGTGGAACCTGCACACAGCACAATCAAACTACTTTGCCCCAACGAAACAGTGAGGTTGTCAATCTCACCGGCTTGCTAAAAACAAAGGATTAAACATATGGTGTGGAAAACAGTAGTAAATTGCAGAGAATGAAAAGGTACAATGTTTGCAGTTGGTTGTATTATCAGTGTAAAAGAATGGACCGGGGTCCACAGTTCACAAGTGGTGTCTCTCCATAAAAGATAACTAACATGCTGGGTGAACAAATTACAGCTGGGCAATTGACAAAATATTGAGCGCATGACAATGCATATATATGACATGACGATTACTATGATATTCATGTGGGCATTACGACAAAATACATAGACCGTTATCCAACAGCGTCTATGACTAATAATCCACCGCCAGGTTGTCATCCGAGTTCCCCGTTGGTATTAAGTTGCAAGCAACAGATAATTGCATTAAGTAATGTGCGTAATGTAAACAAATGCATTAGACCTAACGGCGCACCCTTAAGCTAAGCATCGGTTATTTTATCCCAGTGGCAACAGCACATCCATAATCTTAGAAGTTATTGTCACTCTCCCAGATTACCGGAGGCATGAACCCATTATCTAGCATAAATACTCACTCTTGGAGTTACAAGCATCTACTTGACCAAATCATCTACTAGTAACGGAAAGCATGCAAGATCATAAATAACATATAAGATAGATTGATAATCAATTTGACATAGTATTCAATATTTATCGGATCCCAGCAAACACAACATGTAGCATTACAATAAGAAGATCTTGATCATGATAGGCAGCTCACAAGATCTAAACATGATAGCATAAAGTGGAGAGACAACCATCTAGCTACTGTCATGGACCCGTAGTCCAAGGATGAACTACTCACGCATCACTCCGGAGGCAGTCATGGTGATGTAGAGCCTTCCGGTGATGATTCCCCTCTCCGGCAGACTGCCGGGGAGAGCTTCTGAACCCTCCCGAGCTAGGGTTGACGGCGGCGGCGTCTCTAGAACTTTTCGTGGATAATGGCTCGGGTATTTAGGGTTTTCGCATCGGAATGAATAAATAGGTGAAAGGGCGGTGGCTGGAGACGCACGTGGGCCCCACACCACCCCACGGTGCGGCAGGAGGGCCCGCGCGGCCCCATGGTGTGGCTGCCTCGTGGCTCCCCTCCGTCTCTCCTTTGGACTCCGTGTACGTGTTGGAAAAATAGGAGGTTCTGTCCAAGTTTCGTCCAATTCCGAGAATATTTCCAGACTAGCTTTTCTGGAATACAAAAACAGCAGAAAACAGGAACTGGCACTGTGGCATCTTGTTAATAGGTTATTCCCATAAAATGCATAAAAATACTATGAAGTGTATATAAAACATGTAACAATTGGTATAATATCAACATGGAACATCAGAAATTATAGATACGTTTGAGACGTATCATTGGTGCACTTAGATGAGCCTTGTATATTTAGGTTGTTGGCTTGTTAATTTATAAACCTTGTTTTACTCCGTAATTATGAAGTCTAAACCGGAAAAGTTTTAAATCGCCTATTCACCCCCCCCCCCTCTAGGCGATATCCTTGTCCTTTCAACTTACAAATATATATTTTGATTTTTTTTAACTATAGCGATCACTGGTGCCCGGGAGCAAGAAATCTCTACTCTAACTAAGGTACACTACATTTTGGCAAAGAGGGAATATACACCTACTAGTGTGAGCCGAGCACCTTTTCTTGGCCATTCTTGTTCTGCTACATTTGTGTTGCTCAAACATGCACTTCCATAATTGTCTGTAATTAGGCACAAACTCGCACCTTTGGCGTGGCATCTTGTGTCAATCTGTGCCGGAAGCTTTTTAACATAGATTTTTTCTTCAAGTCCTCCTTTAGACTAACCTTAGTGGGAGAGCGATCTTCATGCTTTGGTGCTAAGCCATTAATTGGTCCATATCTTCATTTAAACAAGTTGTCGGTTATTTTTCAGAGAAACAGGGCCTCGCCCCAGTTCCATTTCAAGTTATCACTTTTGAGGTGTTCTTCACAACCTTCTTCAGCGAAGGAACTGCTCAGCATTCATGTCATTCCCATCAAAAGATGACGAGCTTGCATTGTCACCACGCCACCCGGCCCACATAATTTCCCACCGAGAATGGCACCATAGCATGATGCGTAGTTTTAAGCATTCCAACCATCCCCAACAGTGCGCACAAGATCATTACTACTAACGATGTTGTAGCTTCCTCTATCAATGACCACAATGCATTTTTTCCCTCAATCTGATCCCGAAGGTGTTGTGCTTTGGATCTTTCTTCTTAATTTCGAATTTGTCACTTTAGTCATTGGAGATGAAACTGTCTTTATTGTTTTTTCACATTATGGCAACCCTTCTTCAAAGAACATCTACCCTTGCATGTATGGCACTTAAGGTTACTTGCATGATATGGGACGCTATTGGAACAATTTTCATGGTCCGAACAACCCGTGAGCAACAACTACTCTTAATGAACAAAAACAGCAAAGTCAACTATCAAAATGTTTTGCAGTGGATACCTTAGTTTACAAAGACACAGTTCAAACCATGATACTTGTGAATCTAGAAGGATCACAACTTAAAACCACAAGGATCCTAAATGGATTTAGGCATCTCTTCAATTCACAAATAAGCGGTAACATGGACTCATAGACGGGAACGTATCACCTGAAAATGGACTATATACTGCAAATCTGCAAATTTCCGTCCGCGTCGTCCGATTAACTGTGAACGGCCAGATCATGTGTTCTCTTTCCCCCACCATGCAAATTGTAGAAAAACCCCGACACATCTATTCCCTGCCATCTTCCATCCCTATCCCCTTTGGATATGGTACAGCGATACACTATAGCACGAAATCCCTTTCTTCTCCAATCCAGTTGTGAAAGTGTGCCCCAAGCTTGTTGTAAGGGACTCGATTTCCGCCTAAAAGGAAATCAATAGTGGAAGATGAACCAAACCTTTTGTGGTGCGGTTCATCGGAGAATAGGGTGAGGCCATTTGTGGCGTTTGAGTTTAAAACTCACACCCCTCCAACGAGACGTATTCCCCTAAAAAGGAGAAACTCGGGAATACATCATCTTCTCCGAGTGCCTCAGTTATTCCTATACCCGAGCTCTTTACTTATGCATTTTACATTGTGATAGCTTTCGTGCTTGAAGTCTTATATTTTGCTATCACATTGTTGCTTGTCTTGCTTAGCATAAGTTGTTGGTGCACTTAGGTGAGCCTAGTATATTTAGGTTGTTGGCTTGTTAATTTATAAACCTAGTTTTACTCCGTAATTATGAAGTCTAAACTGGAAAAGTTTTAAATCGCCTATTCACCCCCCTCTAGGCGATATCCTTGTCCTTTCAGCTTATAAATATATATTTTGATTTTTTTAACTATAGTGATCACTGGAGCCTGGGAGCAATAAATCTCTACTCTAACTAAGGTACACTACATTTTGGCAAAGAGGGCACATACACCTACTAGTGTGAGCCGAGCACCTTTTCTGGGGACGTATCAGGTGCAAACGTGCATATCCTGAAAATCTGCAAATTTTGGGTATGGGCCGTTGGATCATGTACTAGTGGTTCAGATCTTGTTTGAGCTTCCTCCCAGCCATCTTAAAAAAAACAGCCCACAGCACATGTTACAGTTTGCAATAAAGCCCTTCACATATGTTCATTTTGAAAAAAACAATCCGGCTACCACTGTTGTGCCTTCTTTTCCTTTACCTTTCACATGCCTTCCTGTGCCATTTGACTTATTTCATGTGCCTCTTCCCGTGCCATCTTTCAGAGTAAATTAAAATGGTTTTCTTCATTTACAGTAAACCTTTAAGTTAAAGTTAGCATTAGTGTTGTTGACTCATACAGGACAAGTAACAATATCAATGGAGAACTGAAGCTATACATTCCTACAAAGGGGATACGGATGGAAGATGGCTGGGAATAGATGTGTAGGGGGTTTTCTACAATTTGCATGGTGGGGGAAAGAGAACACATGATCTGGTTGTTCACAGTTAATCGGACGACGCGGACGGAAATTTGCAGATTTGCAGTATCTAGTCCATTTTCAGGTGATACGTTTCCCGTCTATGAGTCCATGTTACCGCTTATGTGTGAATTGAAGAGATGCCTAAATCCATTTAGGATCCTTGTGGTTTTAAGTTGTGATCCTTCTAGATTCACAAGTATCATGGTTTGAACTGTGTCTTTGTAAACTAAGGTATCCACTGCAAAACATTTTGATAGTTGACTTTCCTGTTTTTGCTCTTTAAGAGTAGTTGCTGCTCACGGGTTGTTCGGACCATGAAAGATTGTCCCAATAGCGTCCCATATCATGCAAGTAACCTTAAGTGCCATACATGCAAGGGTAGATGTTCTTTGAAGAAGGGTTGCCATAATGTGAAAAAACAATAAAGACAGTTTCATCTCCAATGACTAAAGTGACAAATTCGAAATTAAGAAGAAAGATCCAAAGCACAACACATTCGGGATCAGATTGACGGAAAAAATGCATTGTGGTCATTTATAGAGGAAACTACAACATCGTTAGTAGTAATGATCTTGTGCGCACTGTTGGGGATGGTTGGAAAGCTTAAAACTACGCATCGTGCTAAGGTGCCACTCTCGGTGGGAAATTATGTGGGCCGGGTGGCGTGGTGACAATGCAAGCTCATCATCTTCTGATGGGAATGACATGAATGCTGAGCAGTTCCTTCGCTGAAGAAGGTTGTGAAGAACACACCTCAAAAGTGATAACTTGAAATAGAACTGGGGCGAGGCCCTCTTTCTCTAAAAAATTATCGACAACTTGTTTAAATGAAGATATGGACCAATTAATGGCTTAGCACCAAAGCATGAAGATCGCTCTCCCACTAAGTTTAGTCTAAAGGAGGACTTGAAGAAAAAAAATCTATATTAAAAAGCTTCTGGCGCAGATTGACACAAGATGCCATGCCAAAGGTGTGAGTTTGTGCCTAATTACAGACAATTATGGAAGTGCATGTTTGAGCGACACAAATGTAACAGAACAAGAATGGCCACGTTCCCCTGAAAATGGACTAGATACTGCAAATCTGCAAATTTCCGTCCGCGTCGTCCGATTAACTGTGAACGGCCAGATCCTGTGTTCTCTTTCCCCCACCATGCAAATTGTAGAAAACCCCCTACACATCTATTCCCTGCCATCTTCCATCCCTATCCCCTTTGGATATGGTATAGCGATACACTGTAGCACGAAATCCCCTTCTTCTCCAATCTCTCGTCAGGCCTAGGGGCGGATCTTAGTGTATGTCAGGAGGGACCACCGCCCCCCCATGATTTGCACATGCAGGAAGGATTTTTTTTGGATAGAGCTTATAATTGTGCTGTTTTGTGTGATTTGCCCCCCCCCCCCCCCAGAAATTTATATATGTTATTTTGCCCCCCAGTAGGTTCTGGCAAGCTCCGCCACTGGTTAGGCCCCCATTCCCCATCTGAGATTGAGCTCGCGGGCACCATGGCAATGGTGCCTCAGCCGGCCTAGTCCAGCACACCACCGCCGTCACAGCTAGGTGGTCGCTCGCACGCAGATCGGAGCCTCATTTCTCCGCCTCCGTGCGTCGTTAGGGTCTCGCTCGACGTTGTTCGAAGCCTCGTTCCTGCGTTGCCGGAGCGCACTTGGTCCACGCCGCCGCCGCAGCGTAGTCCATCTTCTCGAGCACCAAGACCCTCTATGTTCGTGCTGCAATATGCACGCGTGGAGCACCCGAATCTAGGTTTTTTTTTCTGTTCTTACTGGACAGCACGACGAGGTAACTTTAATGTAGTTCAAGGAAAATAAAATTGCATGTTCTTTGTTCCTTACGAACGGAGTTAGTTGCTTGTGTCATGATGATCTTATGGTCAGTTCTCATATCAGTTTAGCACATCGAGTCTAAGTTTAAGTATTGTATTTCATTGTTTGCATATCTTAACTATATTGTGATAAAATGATCAGTTTAATTTACTTGCCTTCTCTTAGAGCTGAGTTTATGAGAGAAAGCACAGAAGCAGTTTTTGCTGCATGTGATGCGGCACACATGGACGATGGGCTAAACTTCTAGGTGTTCGTGCTTCTATACATTCCGTGTTAAGGCTTCAGCCTATTCATCTAGTAGAATATAACAGAGGAGCTTTATAGCTGCTACATAAAAGGTTATTATTTTCTTCTTAAATAATATGCACATACATGCATATTAATTGTATGAAACCAAGTTGTAATTTTATCTTTGCCTCTTGTCCTCGTAGATTGGAAGCAGTTTGGGCTACAACATTCCTGGGATTCTGGAACAACAATAAAACCAATTTGCTGACTATCAGCATAGTGTTCAGGTCAGTTATTTATGGTTTTATTGAAGTTTATGAAAGCTACATTTGCTTTTGTAGAGTCTTACAATGGAACTCTGAAGTTAAAAGCTTGATTCAAATTTCGCCAGTACGAGCAAAAGCTTATAGAAATATTTGTATTTAGACTTTCTTACCTACAAAAGAGATATATCATGTTTTCCTGAAAACGGTTCGGAATCCTTGAGGCAGAATAAATAATTTTGTTGCTCTTGTAATAACTTCTTAAGTTATTTTTTCGTATGCAATTATGAATGACAGTTTGCATGGATCTCGTTGAGAGTGTGATGCCATAGCAGATTGCTTTGGTACACCGTCACCAACAAGAAGCAGGAACATTCCATTTTTGCATGGACTTTAATATGTTATTTTATCTCTCGCATACATGTGGTGATTGATACGCATTTGATATTATAATAACGTTTCAGAGACGGACCTTGGCCGTCCCCTTTCCCCATCTACAGTGCTGAAAGGGCGATTTTTGGTTCTCTCCCGTGCATCCAGCTCGCCGCCGGCGATCCGTCCGATTTCTCGCCCTCCGGCGGCCGCTCCGGCGGCGGGAGGTCGGGGAATCGACGGATCCCGGCGTGTATATAGAATAGGTGTGTGTGGGTTGCTAGCCGGCGGCGCTGAGGAGACGGTGGTGCGGCCGGAGTGGCTTTTGGTGGCGGCGTTCCTCTCCTCCGTTCGTGGTGCTCCGGTGGAGCTCGACGGCGGATCTGCCGTCTTCTTCGGGCTCGGCGTTCTTCGGAGCGGTCGAGCTCGTCTTCCCCTCGCCGGAGTCCGAGGGATGGCGGCTCCGGGCTTCAATAATCTTGGAAGTGCGGATGTGCAGGTGCAGGACGACGACGGCGACGAGACAGGATGGAGGCTCTCTAGAGCCAAGCTCCGAAGGCTTCCCGTCCGTGGAGGGGCTCCTCTGAATCCAAGGCGTTCGTGGAGGAGTGGCGGCGGCGCGTCGGCGGTACGTGCTGTTCTTCGTCAACGGAGTCGAAGCTCGGGAGGACTTGAGCGTAATTTCTTATCTTTGCTGGGCTTTTCTGTAAGAATCGTGCTCCTGTAATATCTGTACTATCCCCGCAAAAAAAAAAAAACGTTTCAGATTACCTCGTGGAATCCTGAATGTGATGAGGCAAAAAAAAAAAAAAAAACCCAGCTATCTAGATTGTAACATGCAGGTCATGTATCCACTCATCTCCGTTTTTGTTTCGCAAGTCTTAAATGACAACTCATTTTTCAAAGGCTCATCAGTGGGAGCCATGTTTATTAATTGATTTTCATTGTCTGGTTTCACTTTTCTGTTACTTCTGATGTATAAACTTGTTCTCATTAAATTCTCAATCACTTCTTTGTAGTGGTCAAGGAAAACAGTTCATTTACATTCCTGAATTCTTAGTGAACTCTCCACCACCATTATGAGTCTCACTTTACAACGAGGTGAACACATGTGTACAATAATGGGACAGTGGTGACTTGATGCAGGATGTCTCTAACTGAATTTGTGCACATAACAAAGAGGAATAGATCTGCAGACTTAACATTCATGTTATCCTTCTATTTTACTTGCAAAAAAAATACTCGCTTGCTTATAAAACGTGCTAACAAACACTTACATATTTCTGTAAGTCACATAGATAATTTCCTGGAATTTAAATTATTATTCACTTCTCATTAAACTTGTGCATTTATCTGCAGATATTTGAAGCACAAGAGTGCATTTCGTAGTCCATTCAGAAGTAGCTGATGCCGCATGATAGCAGTTTTCTTGCAGCATTATAGTTTATATGTACTAGTTGATATTTCTAGAATTAATGCTTTGTACTGGCCACCTGATGTTTGATATCGTCCTGCATTGATCCACATGATGGAGTCAAAAATGTAAAGCACACATGTGCTGGAGACAGGATGCTCAATTCATTCTTTATAACCTATGGCTTGAAGATTTATGTACTTCCTAAAATATTTAGATTTCTGTGCATTGCTTTGTAGGAATGTATAGCTTGAGTTCTCCATTGATACTGTTACTTGTCCTGTATGAGCCAACAACACTAATGCTAACTTTAACTTAAAGGTTTACTGTAAATGAAGAAAACCATTTTAATTTACTCTGAAAGATGGCACGGGAAGAGGCACATGAAACAAGTCAAATGGCACAGGAAGGCATGTGAAAGGTAAAGGAAAAGAAGGCACAACAGTGGTAGCCGGATTGTTTTTTCAGAACAAACATCTGTGAAGGGCTTTATTGCAAACTGTAACATGTGCCGCGGGCTGTTTTTTTGTAAGATGGCTGGGAGGAAGCTCAAACAAGATGTGAACCACTGGTACATGATCCAACGGCCCATACCCAAAATTTGCAGATTTCCAGGATATGCACGTTTGCACCTGATATGTCCCTCATAGACTCCATTGGTTGTAACATCCTGAAATTTGGCCTTTCAAAAATTTTCTTTCAAAAACTCATTCTTGTGATTTGGAATTAAAATTCCCTCGGTTTGGCAACCCTTTTAAAAATTCTCGACCATTTACGAAACCTTGTCGAAGTTTGGGATCTTATGTTTTGAATTCACTCCCACTTGGCAAACTTGTTGCTGGCTCATTTCACCCAAAAATATTATTTCTATATTTTCCTTTATTTTAACTACCAAAACCCCTTTATTGTGACTTTACAAAGGAAGTACCCTATATACCTTTCCAAAAATTCTGCAAAAATTAGGGGATGACCCCTGGGCAATATATAGCCCAAATATGCAAAAACATTTGATACCTTGTTTACAAAATTTTGGAGTAACTCCCCACTTTAGTTTCTGCCCTTTTTCTTCTTTATTTTCAAAAGCAAGTCAAAGAATTTCTTTCTTGTGAGGCAAGGCCCTAGATACAACCACAATGGACACACACACCTCAGGGAATTTTATGAACCCTTTTACATTTCATTTGCTTCGCCAAAACAACATTTCCTCTTTTGACCAGAAGTGTTTTTCTAAAAATTCCTATAGACCAACTTTCGATTTTGGCAAAACAATATTCAGGAAAGTTGGAGCTTATCACATTTGGCACACAGAGATCAAAACCACACTCGATTTGGAGCAGGGAGCTGCGAGATATGAGTCGATGTCGATGTCGGCATGCTCTTGGAGGTGCTCACCACTGGCATCGGCATGCCGGTGGCACCGCCAGGTGTTCGACACCGGAGCACCGCGCCACTCCGCTTCCCCGTGCCCCCTGCCTTCCCCACCTCCCCCATGCCACTCCACCTCCCCCACGACGCCGGCAAGCCCTCCGCCGCAACGGCCCAGGCGCAAGACGACGCGCCGCTCCGCACTGTGGCCGCCAGGTGTTGACCACCGCTGCGCCGCGCCCCTGCTGCTTCCCGTGCCCCCTGCTTCTCCACCGCCTCCTCGACCTCCAGCCAGCACGCGTCGCCCTCCACCGCCTCTCCACAAGCGTCGGAGTAGCTAGAAGACACGCCGCCCGGAGCAGTGCCACCACGGCCCGAGCGTCAGCGACGCCACCACACCCCGTGCCGTCTCCCCCCCCCCCTCCTCCTGTGAGCCCGTGAAGCTCAACGCCGCACGCTGCCGCCACTAGCACCACGACGCACCACGCAGAACAGTCACGGCGAGCAGTGCTCCCCACCACCGCGCACCAATAATGGCGACCACCCTCGGAACGCTATAAAAAGCCCCCCCGGCAACACCAGAGCACCACACCACCTCCCTCGAGCCCCCAGTCACCCCCACCGTAGTATCGAAGCCCATAGAGCTCCCCATCGCCGGAATTGATCCAGCCCTAGCCGCACGGGCTCCGGTCGATTTCTTCCCCGTAGAAACTCCTCCGTCCAATTCCTCCCACCCACAGCCCCCTTAGACCATGGCGAGCCTCCTGAAGCCCTCGCCGGAGTAAAAGGTGGCCGGAGTCGTCGTGTTCATCATCGATACATCGCTGCCGCCGCGGCCGTGGAAGCTCCATCCATGCTAGGCCTCCCCAGCAAGCGCAAGTTCGCCGACGAGCTGCGGACCGCCTCCCTGAGCCCCCCCCCGCACCCTCTCCTTCGCCTCCCCTGCCCCCTAGCCGCCGGAAACCCTCGCCGGAGAGCTCGCCGGAGCTGCACAGTACGTTTTCTGTTTTTCCCGCGGAATAACGTTTCGTAACGGTGTCACTGACTAGTGGGACCCGCTGTCAGGATTTTGAACATTATCCAAGGGTTTTTCTGTTTTCTGTTTTTCTGTTTAAATAAATGGCAGAAACTTTGAAAATTCATATCTCTCTCAAAAATCATCAAAAAAAATATGAATCTTTTTTTGATGACTTTGTTTTTCAAATGTCTGTCTTTTGGCATCAAAAGAATTTCATTTGGAGTTTGTTTGGTTGATCGTTTATTCGATACCGTAGGAAGGGTTTTTAATGCAATTTCATTCTTTAAATAGATTCAAACTTCTCCAACGAAGTTGAAGTCGAACCCGAACCCTACCCCTCTGCTGAAGGCAAGCCATTAACCTAATCTCAAGCTTGGTCGAACTTTAGAAAATTGCTTGCTTGTTTAAAATTGAATGTTGTTGCATATCATATGCCATGTTGCATTTTAATATTGCCGCACTATATATATATATCTGTGGATCATCGCAACACTCTTTTATTTTGTCGAACGAGATGGCGCTTGCCAGCGGAATCGCTGCCATAGTCGTCCGGTTGATATTTCTTTTATTTTGTCAAACGAGAAGGCGCTTGCCAGCGGAATCGCTGCCACCGTCATCCGGTTGACGTTTCTTTTATTTTGTCAAACGAGAAGGCGCTTGCCAGCGGAATCGCTGCCACAGTCATCCGGTTGACGTTTCTTTTATTTTGTCAAACGAGAAGGCGTTTGCCAGTGGAATCGCTGCCACAGTCATCCGGTTGACGTTTCTTTTATTTTTGTCGAACGAGAAGGCGCTGGTCGGCGGGTTCGCCGCCGTAGTCTTCCGGTTGACGTTTTATTTTGCTATGCTTGGACTTTGGTACATGCAGGTGGATATGCTTATTTACTGCTGATATTATCATGTGGTTACCTTGTGTTACTTTGTTAATGTTGATGTCTGTAATCAAACAAAATGACTAAGAAGATAATCACCTCCCTCGACTAGATTGAGGCACATAGTGCCACTCACCAAACACAACCAGCACAACCATGCGTCGTCTGTGTGGGCGGACCATGGCCGGGTATTTTATCAGCCTCCTTTGATGCCACCTTTTTGGCAAGTCTAGTCGGTTACCATAGTTGGTCGGGGCTAGTCTTGCGAAGGTTCCGGAGCTAGGCGTCGCTCATGTGTTGGGGACGTGCCGGATTCACTTCTGCATAAGGCATAGAATTATGTCGGTGGCTATACAGGGAGTGTCTTGGTAGAGTAAACGACTGTGGAAGTATGGGTTTGTACTGTCCGCCATGGTTGGTTCTAGTACTTCGGTACCGGCGGTACAAGCCTAGACCTCAGCGTGTGGATAAAAGTTGCAACCTCTCGAGAGTGTAAATCTGGATGTCTAGCCTTGTCCCTGGGTTATGGGACGTTGTTTGGGTCAAGTCACGCTATGAGTCAGTCCTGTCGAATATGGAGAAATAATGAATGTGAAACCCAACCCTAAAGCCAGAGTTGGCATGGAAATGATAGCCAGAGTTGGCTGGAATGACAGCCAGAGTTGGCTAGAGTAAAAGCCATAGTTGGCTAGAATACAACCAGAGTTGGCTGGAGCCTTGAAAGCCTAGATGTTGTTGGATGAGAAACGTGATCTCATTCCAGCAACCACGAAACTTCCTTACAAAGGTAAGTAGGTAAGTTATGTCCAACCGTTTAGCTTGGACTCGCACTTCTAAACCCAAACTGATGCCATGCTACCTTCTGAACTTATGCCATGCCATATAGGTAGACCTTATTTGTTTTTGGGCTAATGTCTTGCGAGTACATTCCATGTACTCACCTGTCTTTTCATGTGGCCAGAACCCGCTACTCCCGTCGCTGAGTACCCGCTGTACGAGAACTAGGAACCCGTATTCCAGGCAGAACCCTGTGGAATAAAGCCCGCTGTCGCCACGCTGCTATCTACGCTTCCGCTACGACTTCCGTTAGAGGCTTGATGTTAGAAAAATAATGTTCATATTGTTGTGTGCGCCTGTTGCGCAAGAGCTGGAGCCTCACCCCATGTTGTAATATTGTATTTGTCCGAACTCGATGCCATATGAATATATTTGGTTATGCCTTTGTTTATCAAGTTGTCATATATCCAGTATTTCTGGGACTGATATATGGGGTGACTCGATCATCTGGATCGGGGTGCCACATTTGTCGTAGCACAACACAACCTCACACCGTTGTTTTCAAACTCTCAAATCTCGGCCCCTTTTACTAGGAACGACATTGGTGAGGGATTGATCTTCACACATTGGTGGAGTAGGGATAACTAGGATGAGGGAAAAAGTGAAACCATTATTTTGTCCGTATTTAAGAAGAAGGTCCGGAGTTGATTCTTATACACCTTATAAAAGTTAAGTTTACAAAACTACAATTTTTTTTTGAAAAATCTCAAAGTATTTTCTGTAGAAACCATGACTGTACTAATTTTGCATTTGCTTATTTTTTTTTGTGAATTTGTACTTCGTTTTTGTGCAGGGACTACTTTTTGTTAATCTCATGAGAGGTTGATCTTCACACATTGGTGAAGTCAGAATAAAATAGGATGAGGGAAAAAAGTGACGAACATTGTTTTTAAGTACTCCATTTTAAATAAGGTACGACTAATTCTGAGTCGAACGAAAATTAACTTAGTTGTCAGACAGCTGATGCAATTGCATATCATTTGCAGCCTATGTTGCAAGTCATGACTAGTATGAATCACGAAGCAAACCAACAGTTCGGCGCATTTTTTTCAGTCGCAAATCTACAAAATTAAGTTTACAAATCTACAAAAAAAAAAAAAATCAGCGCAGCGGATACGGCACGCATCTCCGTGCCGTCGTCGACGAGAACACATCAAACGCTCACATCGTACTGCATACATACGTCCAGGAGTTGCTGAAACACAAGAGTTCCCCGACCGACTGGACTGCCTTCGCTGTTGACCCACCCAATCCGCCGCCGCGTCTCAGATGGCATCTCCGGCGCCGCCGCTCAAGGACGCCGTCGGCGTTCTGGACCGCGACCCCTTCGTTGCCCTTCTCGCCAAGCTCATCGGCGAGACCCAGCGCCTGCAGAACGACCCGCCGGCCCTCGTCCCGCAGGAGGACCTCGTGGCGCAGCACGTGCTCGATGCGCTCCGCCCTGTGTCGACGGACACCGGCGGCGGCCCGCTCGTAGTGCGCAAGGTGAGCTACACCGAAGGCCGGAGTAACGTCATCGTCGAGTACCCCGGCACCGTCCGCGGCCGCGTCGTCTCCTTCGTCGGCATGCACATGGACGTCGTCCCGGCCAACCCTAACGAATGGGTGAGTGCTCCTAGAAGAGTTACTGAAAATTGATTTGCAGGTTTGCGTTTCCTGGGCGAAGAATTTGAGTATTTTCTTGATTTGGGGGCCGTTTCTGCCCCCGGAAATTAGCACCTCATTTTGTTGTCCGCATCCATAGTTGTCATAATTTAACCTCTCCGATTTGTAAATAGTTTCTATATTTTTTCTAACGTATGATGCATGATTGGGTGATCCGGTGGGTTCTGTTGTCACTTTGTCGTATTCGTGATCGAAAATATCCGAAGATCCAGCTTAGATTGGAAGTCTTTTTTTATTAGGGGAAGCTAACTCGCGCAAGGAACCAACGACGGTGTTTTTAATTATCTGAGACCAATCAACCACAATGTTAGGATCTTAAAATCTGCAGACTGAGAGATACATGTATGCGATATGTTAGAACTTACAAGTATAGATCATGTATTTTTCTGGTGCCCTTATCATGACTTATGTAGTTTGGTACAACTTAGTGCTTCAGTGCTGCATCTTCTATGGACGTTCCACCTTTCCTCAATTTGGTGCTGTTTGTGTAAGCTCATGTTCTTTCTGGTTGCGTCAAGTAATTGGTCCTGAACCAGTTGTAATTTGTACCTCAAATTTAACTCTTGGTTATAATGAGTTAACTGGATTCTTTTTACTTCTGCAGGACTTCGATCCCTTCTCACTAACCTTTGACAGTGATGACAAGGAAAAGCTTAGGGGCCGCGGGACGACGGACTGCCTTGGTCATGTGGCACTGGTGACTCAGCTCATGCGGCGGCTTGGTGAGGTGAAACCAGCACTGAAACATTCTGTCATAGCGGTGTTCATTGCCAACGAGGAGAACTCATCAGTCACTGGCATTGGTGTCGATGGCCTTGTCAAGGATGGATTACTGGATAAGCTCAGGACTGGACCCTTGTGAGTATTGACTGGCTGATGTGTCGATGGAATGACTGACTACTACTGTGTCATTTGTGAGAAATTTATGCTGATTTGGTTGCTTATAATGCATATCACTGTGAAGGTTCTGGATAGATACAGCTGATAAGCAGCCGTGCATTGGAACTGGTGGAATGATCCCGTGGCATTTGAAGGCAACAGGGAAGCTGTTCCACAGTGGCCTCGCACATAAGGTGCTCATTCAAACACATTAGAACAGGTTTTAGTTACTACTACATATTTTTCACTGTAACTGTACAGACACAAAATATAAGAAGAGTTGATGCGAAATGACCATGCATGTCCTAATAAATGGCACGCCACAACTAAATGACCTCGTTTAAGCATCAGAGTAGGGGTATAGCCGAACAGAGTCATAATATTTTTTCATCACACTCTTGATTTCCCTCAATAGGCATGTTTTTTGAAACAGAGACTCCTGAAACTGGGGACAATTACAGTGGAACAGAGTCTCCTGAAACTGGGGACAATTATAGTGAAACAGAGGGAGTAGTAAATATTCTATAACTATGATATGTTACAAAGTATGCTTGCTAAAAGAAGGTACTCAGTACTCTATAACTATGATCTAATACAAAGTGTACGTGCTAAGAGAAGGTGGTATTCGTGCGGTTAGTGCCAAAAACTAACCGAAAACCAAGTAATGCAGAAAAGATAATGCAAGTGATCACTGATACATGACCGATGGTAGAACTTACTGTGTTATCAGCTCTGCTATTACACAATTGTTCTTTGCACATATTTATTTGTATTTGTGTACAAGATACTTATTTTGTAATGATAAAGAGAGAACTATCCAAGTAGCTTACAGGGTGAACACGTACAAATATAACATTTGCACCTTCTCGTTTGGAGACAGTAAAGGACAAAGTTGCTTTTGAAATTTGAAGACACTGATATGTTTTTTTTCTTTTGCTAAAAGGCCATAAATTCCATGGAGTTAAATATGGATGCACTTAAAGAGATCCAAACTCGGTTTTACAACGACTTCCCTGCACACGAGAAAGAGAAGCTCTACAAATTTGCTACTCCATCTACGATGAAGCCAACAAAGTGGAGCTGTAAGTTCACATGTACCTGTATTTTTATTATGTTTTAGATGTAACATATTTGTAATATGTGGAAAGGTATCCTAATAAGTGATGCTTTGTAGATCCTGGTGGAGGTCTGAATCAAATTCCTGGAGAATGTACAGTTTCAGGGGATATAAGGTTCAGCTCTTGCCCTGGGGTTCTTAGGTTACCTTTAATTGCACTAGTTCTCAAATGGTATCATAGTTTTAGTCTGATATGTACTGTTAACAGTGTTAGAGGCACGGGGACCTGTGGCCCGGTGGGGCGGACAGGTCCCTTCTGAAATTTGATGCGGAATCATTTTTAGTCAGTGGAGTATTTACATAGGATTAAAGGAAGAAACAAATATCGCGATGGCCTGCTACTAGTTGCATATTTCTATGTTTCTAAGACTCCAATAGAAATAAAATCGTGTTAGCCTTTTTATTTACTTGTTGCTAATGTAGTTTTGTTTGACACTCTTTTTGATTATTGAAACAAGTTTTGGTGTCTTTCCTGACCATTTGGTTCTTTTCTATATTGCAGATTGACTCCTTTCTATAGGTAAGTCCATCACTTATGCATGCAATATGTAATATTCTTTCTCGTGGATGTGCGGCTATGGCTAGCAAATGACATGTTAAATTGATAGTCGCCACTGCCATTATCATGCAGCACAAGTTCTGTAGTCAACAAGTTGAAAGAGTATGTGGATGATATAAATGAGGGACTTGAAACAAAGCTCCCTACTCGTGGTCCAGTGTCCAAATATGTTCTTCCTGACGAGAATCTACGAGGAAGGTGAATTATTTTGACTTCACTTACATTTACAAGTAATCATCATGATAGAGTATATAGTTTCAATTACTTACTACTGAATTGTCCTATAGGCTTGAACTCACTTTTGATGGAGATATAATGAATGGGGTGGCATGTAATCTTGAGTCTCGGGGCTTTCAAGCATTATGCAAAGCAACTGAGGAAATAGTGGGACACGTAGAGCCATATTCCATCACTGGAAGTTTGCCTCTGATTCGGGAATTGCAGGTATGAGAGAAAACTAACGTGCATATTTTCTTTTGTGGATTCAATCTCCGTGTACTAAAGCAAAACTCATGATCACACTTCGCAGGATGAAGGATTTGATGTTCAAACTGCCGGATATGGTAAGCACTTCAGCAAGCAGTTAACGTTTTATTTTCTGTTACTAATGTGATATATAAATCTGATGTATTTTTTTTAACTCTTTAGTGTGAGTGCTGATGTAATATTTGCTACGGGTACGCTGCAGGGTTACTGAAGACATACCACGCGAAGAACGAGTACTGTCTGTTCTCGGATATGGCCCAGGGCTTTCAAGTGTTCGTGAGCATCATTTCACAGTTGGAAGCAGACGTCTAAACTTTCTTCGGGAGGAACGGATATGTTCGCGACATGTATTCCCGCTACTTGATAATACATACTCTCTCCGTACCAAAATATTAGATGTTTTAGATATTTCAATATGGACTGCATATGGGCAAAAAATGAGTGAATCTACGCACTGATACATGTCTAGATACATTCATATCAAGAAAATGATAAAACATCTTATATTTTGCTACGGATGTAGTAATATATTTCGTTCATGGACCCGTTTATGTCTCGTACCAAGGGATCAACCTCAGTTTACCGCAGAGCACAGGTTCTTGTTGAGAACGTTTTAAGTTGGTCTGTGTTTATAAGAACGAAAAGTGACGCCTCTCAGGTCGCGGGAGAGGATAAGGGTCCAGGGCTCCCTTTTGTTCTGAACCCCACCCCGTCAACTCCACCTCGCCATCGGCGGCTCGCCGGTTTCCCCCTCCTCCGTCGGCCGCTTCGGCGGTGGGAGGTGGGGGGAACCTCGGGCCCCGGCGTGTACATAGTGTAGGTGTTGGTAGGGTCCTCGCCGGCAGTGTCAGGGAGTTGGTGGCGTGGCTGGTGTTGGTTTTGCAGGTGGTGCTCTTCCTCTCCGGCGGCGGTGCTCGACGGAGTGTCGCGGCGGAGCGCCCCCTTCCGCATGCTCGCGGCCCCCCGGGGTCGCCGTGTGCGCTCGTTCCCCTTCCGGATCTCGTCGCGGCGGATCCGGTCGACCTTAGTGAAGCAGCTGGAGTCGTTTCAAGGCGATGCCGGCGATGGAGCGAGGCGGAGGCTCTCCGGAGTTCGAGGCCCGACGACTTCCCGTCCGCTCGGGGATCTTCTTCCATCAAAGGCATTAGTGGAGAAGGAGCGGCGGCGCGCCATCGGCACGTTTCTCTCCTCGTCGTCGACATCGATCTACAGAAGGACTGGGTTGTATTTTCTGAGTTTGTGGTGATCCTTTCTGTAATCCCTTGATGTATCTTCAGCTGTTTCCTCGCAAAAAAAAAAAAGAACGAAAAGTGACGCACTCTATATGGATCTACATGCGCATGTCACAACCTGCCGCACACCGAAATATGACACTCACCGTGCTGATTTCTGTTGGAAGAATTGACTTCTTGCCTCCGTTCTAAATTAGATGACTTTTTTTTCTACAAAAGTGGATGTATCTAATTAACTTTTAACATGTCTAGATATATCCACTTTTTGACAAATGGAAGTCATCTAATTTGAAACGGAGGGAGTTTACTAGAGTCACCGACAAAGGACTCCAAACAGTCACAAGGAACCCATAAACTTTTTTGGAGTGGACGGTTACTCGAAGGTAATAATATGTGGAGAAAGGTGGCAACCCTCTGCTCTGTTCCGCCAAGTAACTGTGAAAGTACAAATCTAGAAAAGATAAGACATCATTCTATGAACGAATGGAGTACTTCACTTTATACTACTACTAGTTGACTCTTGCCTATGTGCATATATGCTGCAGGCTCAGTGAGCCGCTCGCTTGCATCCTACTCCCTCCGTTTATAAAAAGATGTCTTAACCTATCTCAAATTTGTATATATCTAGACATGATTTAGTATGTACATACATACAAATTTTGATTAGGTTGAGACATCCTTTTGTGGACAGAGGGAGTAGATTTCGATCACGCGTACTCTTTCGGCCGGGCTGCACAGTCGACTGATTGCCCTGCGCGCCGGGCAGCCTTGCACATCGTGCGTGATGGAACTTGCGTCCCAAGGGGACACCCACAGCTTTTTGTACCAAATCATTAGCTGTGGTACGTAGGGCACGCGCGAGGAGTGGGGGATACACGGGCCGCCATGGATGATTGGATGGATCAGCACAACACAGGCCCAGGACGGCCGCGCGCGTGCATCAGCGTAGTGGAGGCGGCGGTACGCATGGGAGTACACACTGGTCGGATAACCGAGCTAGACATGCTCCGATCCGTGCGAGATCGGTTGGTTTCTGTTAGCCGTGAACCGTGTCAGCACTTCGTCGTTTTGCTTGGACACACTCGTCGATTCGATCCATAGCTCTAGCTCCCCACCACGTACGCTCTCCACTACACATCATGGCACCTCTAGTGTTTTTACGGTTCAGGACACGGCTAGGCTAGCCACCCATAGGGCTACTGATCACATCACGTAGAGGTAAACTAGAGGACACGGATCGATCTGACAAGGAACTGTTCACTCATTTTCTGCGGGGGTTTGGAAAAGGAGATCTGCTATGCAAACATAGCTCCCTTGATATTTTTAGATTCACTAGATAGCCTTGATATGTACCTAAACAGTACGTAGTACGTACGCGCCATGCATGCTACCATTATTTTTACAGCTAACTTTTTTCCCGAAAGAAAGTACAAACGCACGGTCAGAATAATGGATGCTATATAGGATATTTTATTATTTTTTGCTTGTTCACGATCCTTCCCAGTCTTTCTGTAAATAATTAATATAATATTTGATTCAGTTCTAATCTTTATTAGCTATTACTGCAGCTCTACAATTCTCAGTGTTCGTTCCTTATAGTGGTCCAGCCTTGTACGATGCATGAACCTAAAAATATATTTAATAAAAATCCGTTTCCACCTAAATTTCACCATCATGTGTCTTGAGACGCTTTATCAAAAGGACAACTAATATTATGTTTTTTTTTTGAAATGGGAGCCTAGCCCCGGTCTCTGCATCAATTGATGCACACGGCTTTATTTATTGCAAAGTTTAAAAATTCAAAGTTTACATCCCAATAGTCACACATATTGGACAAGTAAATCAACCATCGAAATAATAAAAGTGCAAAACGTCTAAACATCTTGAAGACGCCTAGCGAGCCACGATCCACCCTGACAGTAGATATGCCGTGCGACCATCTCCAGTCAGGAACAACTAATATTATGTATTTACATCTCGTCGTGAATATGTATAAGAAGAATAATGGCGTGTCTATATTAGTAGAGATGTTATAAACGCGTATCTATTAAATCGTCTTTACATATGTAGACATGCTTTCAAGAGTCTCATTGAAACGTCTTTACATATGTACACACGCTTAGCAAGCCGTTTTTATATCATTTGAGACGGTGGATAAGGAGACGTTTTAAAGACGCTTTACGGAAGCGGCTGTACAACCCTCTAGGGATGAAATATCATGTCTCTAGTTTTAAATTTAGCGTCACTACATGACTAGTGTGTTGTAGTGAAGTATAAACGCGCATACACTCGCCTCACCCCCTATGAACGCACACACGCACATGCTATCCCTATGAGCATCTCCGAAAGACTGACCCAACGGGTAGGTCATGAAATAGATGAAGTCACCATAGTCGACTCGCTACCGACGGAGCGTAATATTTCGTCTTAATCTGAGTTTTGAACTCTGTTAAGCTGGGTACAATCACCCTTTTAACCATCTACTTCCTCCGTTTCAAAATACTTGGCATGCATTTGTCCAAATATGAATTTATCTAAACGTTTTTTTAGTGTGTAGATAAATCCGTATTTGGCCAAATCTCCAAGTCAAGTCAATTCTTTTGGAACGGAGTGAGTAACAACTAAGGATCTGGTATGTAACTATCCCAGCCTAGCTACTCCCAGGCAAGAGCCTTTGCGGCGTGTCGTGACCACGCAGCTTTTGCTGACTATGTATCCACGGCCATGATCGAAGCCATGATGCTCATGAAGCTGATGATCTGTCAGTATGTATGTGGATCTGCCTACGAGTCCCGCAGCTACGTACGCTGGAGCCCTTCTTTGACCTCCTTGCAGCCAAGGGCAGAGTACAGTAGCGTTTCGCGTAAGCTGTTGCGTGCGGGCCGGCCTAGGCAGCAAATGATAAAATGCATGATACATCACCCCCAGCGATCCTCGGACAGTGTATCTGCTGACTCTCCTACATGGCCGACCTGCTTGGATCATATGCAATTAATTTTGGGCACGTATAATGGGCGACTAAAGCAATGCTATTCACACGACCTGCTTTGATTTTTGGCCTGTCTCGGACACACACTATTGCATGCCAATCAACGATTTCCACTGTCGACCCGGAATAGAGAAACGAGTATATACTGATCAGGGTCTTGTGTGGCACATACACAATCAATGCAACAGATTTGACATGTATGCGATTATTTAAGCTATAGTAGATCTAGGACTTTCGTGGTGCAGTGTCACGTTAAAGAAAGATGAGGTGCCATTGCAATTATGAAGAGATACGCTCCGTACTGAATTAGTTGACACGGATTTATCTAGATACGGATGTATCTGCACATTACAAATAGACGGCAGGAGTAGTACTAGATATATATATCACATGATATGATATGATACACTATCATGCTTCATACTTCTTTAGATAAAAGTACATTATCATACTATATACAATGAGATAAAAAAAATGAGAATCATGTTTTTTTTAGAGAGAAAAAATGAGAATCATGCTACAATAAGTGGTATTTCTCACTCCGGCGACTCATCCTGATTTTTTTTCGAGAATAACGGGGGGAATCCCCACCGCTTGTGGCATTCATTCGAAAAGTAGCCTGGCGGGCCATGTTCTTACAACAGAATAGCAATTGTACAGGGGGATACAGTGGAAGAGAAAACAATGAAAATACATGAAAAAAAATACAACTAGAAGAGGGAAAAACAAGAGCCACCAAGAGACACAAGAGGTGAGGGTGTAGTCGAGGGATCACAATGCCAAGATTCTGCAACCATTGCCTCACGCACCGCACCGGCATGCGACTCGAACCCCAGGCACAACTCAGGAGCACCACCATCATCATCGGATTGTCAAGCCTAGCACCTAGCACTAACCTAGATAGGGAGCTCCGCCACGAAGATCGAGACGAAAGCAGGTGGGGGAGACATACATTGTGTCGTCAATGAGCAAAGGTGAGCCGAGACGCCACCAAGAGCACGAAGCTCCCACACCGCAACAGCAACCATTGAGGCTCCTGGGCAAGCACATCGACGGGCCGAGACCACGTGAAAGCCAGCCGAGGAGAGAAACACATCACCACCGTCGGCCCCAAGCCGGCCGCACCAACACCATCAAACGCAACACCGTCACGAGCTTACCCCAGACACCAGGACGCTCACAAACCACACTGCCATCCCCGAGCAGCGCCTCCACGGAGGGGAGCGACGTCGCAACGCCGCCGTTGCCCAAGCAGGGGACCGGTTTTCACCCAGCAGGGGAAGGGTGATGGGGATGGAACCTCAACGAAGCCTCCGAGGAGGATCCGGCGCCGGAGCGTTGTCGACGTCGTGGCTGCCGCCAGCCAAGGGTTTCCCCCGGTTCCAACACCACACCACCATCCACCCGTGCCTTGGACCAGCGAGGACGAGGCCTCAAGAACCGAGGACGGGGCGAACGCCATAAGCCGGAGACGCGAACCCGTCGGAAAGCGCCACGGAGGTCTTCGACCAGGAGCCGCCGCACCGAGCGGCCGCACCATCGGGGGAGAGGGGCATCACCACGATGCTCCACTCCATAGACCTCCACGCGCTCCAGAAGGGGTCCGCCGCCTCGAATGCCGAGCACCACCGTACTGCCAACGGTGCCCCCGGGCCGGGATCGACGGCCGAGCCACCGGGACACAGAGCACGAAGGCGACCTCCCAGGAGCGGGCCGTGCTCGACGAAGGGGAGCAACAGGGCCACGGGGGAGGAGCAGAGCCGCGAGATGGCACGGAGCCGGCGCCGATGCCAGGAGCGCATCCTGCGCCAAGGAGGAGCAGCAGCGGTGCATCTAGAGAGCAGAGCCGCGCCCAGCAGGACCCCGCCCGCTGGCCGCGACGGGGCGGCGCCGGCACGGCAGCCTGGGGCGACGGGGGCGATTTAGGTGGGGATTTTGGATTTTGTGGGAAGAACCGACCCGGGAGGCTCCCCGCCGCCGCCGTCCGCCGTGGGACGGCCTCCTCCGGCGGCGGCGGGGGCAGAGGGGGCGAGGAAGGAGCTTTCTTGCGGCGGCGGCGCGGACGCCTCGGGGTCGCCTGGGAGCGACCCGGAGGCGGCTAGGGTTTTCTATGTATGTCTTATCTCATTAAAAAAACCTCCACTCATCCTGATTTAATGGTATCAGATGTCAAATACTATCACTTTAGGATGTTGAGTAGGAAATCACGACTCTGGACGACAAATATGTAAATTTTGTCAAAGTGAACATTTTCTAAGTTTGACTAAAATATAATTATCTACAGTACCAAATCGATATCAGTATATCATGCACATGACCACCACGGTCGTCGATTGAAAGCATCTCTCTTTCTCTTTGACATATAAGTCTGGTGCTTTGGCCTTTGAGCATGCACAATTTAGCAAGATGTGGTATCCACGTCGCAGGAATGGCACGTCGTAGGGGCAGACGACGGCGCCACTCATCACCCGTCGACATCCACCACGCGGCCACGTTGTCGCGCGATAATGCATACACGCTCGGCCACCTGCGTGGCACCAAAGCGCATTGATTCCGTCCTGTCCCGCTGCCCTCGCCGTTCCGGCTGAGGGGGAGCACATCACATATGCATGCATGCATTCGCCGCCAGCTCTCTCTGCGCGTCCCTCCAAAAACGGCCGGCACGACGCACATGCCGCTGCGCCCGGCCGCCCCCGACGGCGAGCAGTGCGCTCGATCATGGAGTCATGGGCTCGATCTCGCAAGCTACAGACGGCAACAGTGCCTCGCCCGCGTACGTGTTTGGCCGGAGGCATGCCACGGCCCCGGCGCTCACGGCGGTTCGGACGTCAGCTTTCTGAGCATTGGCCTTGCTTGCGTACCGGCGCCTACTTCTCGCCGCTGGCGCCGGCCGTCAGTAGAGCGACTGGGAGTCAACGCGTTTTCCTGGATGTGCTGGGAGGAATCTTGCTTAGAGCACTCCCACCGGCGCGTCCAATAGAGCTCCGGCAAAGTTGCCGATAGGCGCTGTTGGGCGCGCCGGCAACAGTTGCCACCTATTGGGAGCGCCGCGGACCGTCCCAATAGATCGACCCCACAAATTTAAATTAAAACGACCCCGCAAGTTTGAATACGTTGGTGCGCACACCCAAAAGCGTTTGGCAATCACACCCAAAGATATCGCCAGGTACGGCGAAAATATTACAGAACGTCGATTATGCTGAAATTAGTCGATCGTCAACACCGGCTCGACTGACCCATCATGTGTCTCGGCGTCTTCCCAGCCAGGGGCGGCACTGCGTCTGGGTCTGCGTCTGCGTCGGCTGAAGTCCTGCTCGTCGGCCGCTCCCCCGTCGTGTCCATCGCACGGTGGTCGTCGCCCTGTCCATCGGCGTCGGCTCGGGCGAAGAACCCCCATCTCACGCAAGATGCGCTGCTGGCTTGTCACCTCCGGCGTGTAGGCGGAGAGGTCGGCGGTCAAGATCCTGTAGTCCTCCTTCATCTTCCGAGTGACGGATTGCGACGCCTCGACATGGCCTGGATCCTTGCAGTGTCGGCTTGTCGTAGAACTTGATCTTTCTCGAGCACCTTCTCGAGCTCCAGCCGCTCCTTCTCGAGCTTGATCTTCTCCTTCTCGAGCGCGACCTTGTCGTCATGCTTGCTCTCGAGGACGCCCAACTATCGGCCAAGGTGCTTGCGTTTTGCTTCGAGATGGTCGTGATGTCGCGAGGCACTTGTCGATGGACGCTTGCACGGACGCCGCAGACGCCTTGTAGCTCTTGGCCTTGTTGTTCCCAACAGGGCGCCCCTCGGACGCTGGGAACGCGGGGTCGTTCGGCCCATGCACGCCGTGGCCGCCGTTGAGGTCAATCCGCGTCTTCTCCCACTTCTTGTTGTTTTGGAGTTCACGAAGCAATGCATGAACTTGAAGTCCTTGTGATTGTTGTTCTCTCAGTAGAACGTGGTCGCGTCGGTCAACAAGTCCTTCACGGTCTTGCACTCTCTTTCCTTCTTTGGATTTGCTCAAGGTCGCCGTGGAACTTGTTGCACTCGGCTTGGATGGTCCGCCACCTATGCAACATTGCATTCCAATTGCGATCCATATGCACTTTCGCGTAGTCACCGTACCACATCGTCTCATGGAATTGTTCTTCGACCCACTTCCAATACCTGTCGTAGGTTTGGTTGGAGCCGACGATGGAGTCGTTCGTGACAAGTTTCCATGCGTCGCAAAGGAACTCGTCCTCCTTGGTCTTCCACCGCTTGCCTTTTGTGCCCTTCTTCCTAGTCTTCCGGACCTTCGGGCCTCCACATCGCCGCCGGTGGCCTCCACATCCTCATCGCCAACCTCCATGTCATCATGGTGGCTCTAGGTTGATAGTGCCAGAGACAATGCTTGTACGTCACACGTCAGTTGGGAACCCCAAGAGGAAGGTATGATGAGTGCAGCAGTAAGTTTTCCCTCAGTATGAAACCAAGGTTTAATCGGACCAGTAGGAAAACGAGGTTTGCTTCGAAGGTGTTGGTGAGGAGTGTAGTGCGGCGCAACACCAGGGATTCCGGTGCCAACGTGGAACCTGCACAACACAACAAATTACTTTGCCCCAACTTAACAGTGAGGTTGTCAATCTCACCGGCTTGCTGAAAACAAAGGGTTAAACGTATCGAATGGAAATGATGTTTGTTTGCATAAAACAGTAGAGAACAATGATTGCAGTAGATTGTATTTCAGATGTAAAAGAATGGACCGGGGTCCACAGTTCACTAGTGGTGTCTCTCCAATAAGATAACTAACATGCTGGGTAAACAAATTACAGCTGGGCAATTGACAATTGATAAGTGCATATAACATGCATGTGTGAGCTGTGGTGTCTACTATGAGATTCATTTGGGCATTACGACAAAGTACATAGACCGCTATCCAGCATGCATCTATGCCTAAATAGTCCACTTTCCGGTTAACATCCGTACCCCTTCCAGTATTAAGTTGCAAGCAACAGACAATTGCATTAAGTAATGTGCGTAATGTAAACAATACATTCATCCTTGAATAAAGCATTGCTGTTTTACCCCTAGTGGCAACAACACATCTACAACCTTAGAACTTGCTGTCACTATCCCAGGTTAAATAGAGGTTGAACCCAACTATCATGCATAAATACCCCCTCTTGGAGTTACAAGTATTCACTGGCCAAGGCTTCAACAAGTAACGGAGAGCATGCAAGATCACAAATGACATAGACATGATAATATAATATTCAGCTCCACATAGGTATCAATATAAGTCAGATCCCAGCAAACACAACATGTAGCATTACAATAAGATGATCTTGATCATGATAGGCAGCTCACAAGATCTAAACATGATGGCACAAGTGGAGAAGACAACCATCTAGCTACTGCTATGGACCCATAGTCCAAGGATGAACTACTCACGCATCACTCCGGAGGCGGGCATGGCGATGTAGAGCCCTCCGGTGATGATTCCCCTCTCCGGCAGGGTGCCGGGAAGAGCTTCAGAACCCCCCGAGTTAGGGTTGACGACGGCGGCGGCAGCGAATATGTTCTGGATGAAAGGCTCGGTGTTTTAGGGTTTTCGCGTCTCGGGGAATAAATAGGCGAAGGGGCGATGTCGGCGGACCCCCGAGGGGCCCAAACCACAGGCAGGCGCGGCTGGGGGCGCGCCGCCAGGTGGTTTGGCCACCTCGTGGCTCTCTTCGTCTCTCCTTCGGACTCCGTGTACGTGCTGGAAAAATAGGGACTGGCCTTTTGTTTCGTGCAATTCCGAGAATATTTCCAGAAGTAACTTTCTGAAACCAAAAACAGCAGAAAACAGGGAACTGGCACTGTGGCATCTTGTTAATAGGTTAGTCCCAGAAAATGCATAAAAGTGATACGAAGTGTATATAAAACATGTAGCAAATGGTATAATATAAGCATGGAACAGCAGAAATTATGGATACGTTGGAGACGTATCAAGCATCCCCAAGCTTAGTTCTACTCGTCCTCGAGTAGGTAAAACGATAACAACAAATAATTTCTGAGGAGACATGCTTTCACACAATCTTGATCAATATATTGCAAGGCTCATGTCATGAATGAAGTGACTCAAAGCAATGATCTATAGTTTGCTAACAAATAGATAAAGAGTAAACAATGAATCATATAAGCAAAAACTTTTCATGAATAGTACTTTCAAGACAAGCATCAAAAAGTTTTGCATAAGAGGTAACTCATAAAGCAATAGATTCAAAGTAAAAGGCATTGAAGCAACACAAAGGATGATTAAGTTTCAGCATTTGCTTTCAACTTGTAACATGTATATCTCATGGATAGTTGTCAACATAAAGCAATATAACAAGTGCAATAAGTAAATATGTAAGAATCAATGCACACAAAGTTGACACAAGTGTTTGCTTCTAAGATAGAAAGGAGTAGGTAAACTGACTCAACATAAAGTAAAAGATAGGCCCTTCGCAGAGGGAAGCAGGGATTAAATCATGTGCTAGAGCTTTTTAAGTTTTCGAAAGCATATAGAGAGCACAAAATAAGTATTTGAGAGGTGTTTGTTGTTGTCAACGAATGGTAGTGGGCACTCTAACCCCCTTGTCAACCAGACTTTCAAAGAGCGGCTCCCATGAAGGACGTTATTCTACCAGCAAGGTAGATCATCCCTCTTCTCTTTTGTTTACACATGTATTTTAGTTTCTTTATAGATGACACTCCTCCCAACCTTTTGCTTACACAAGCCATGGCTAACCGAATCCTCGGGTGCCTTCCAACATTCACATACCATGGAGGAGTGTCTATTGCAAAATTAAGTTGCTTACTGATAAATCAGGGCAAAACATGTGAAGAGAATTATTAATGAAAGTTGTAATTAATTGGGGCTGGGCACCCCGTTGCCAGCTCTTTTTGCAAATTATTGGATAAGCGGATGTATATGCCACTAGTCCAGGTGAAAGTCTGTCAGAAGTAAATGACAAGATTGAAAGATAAAACACCACATACTTCCTCATGAGCTATAAAACATTGACACAAATAAGGAGTAATAAAGTTTTGAATAGTTTAAAGGTAGCACATGAAATATTTACTTGGAATGGCAGGAAATACCACATAGTAGGTAGGTATGGTGGACACAAATGGCATGGGTTTTGGCTCAAGTTTTGGATGCACGAGAAGCATTCCCTCTCAGTACAGAGTTTAGGCTAGCAAGGTTGTTTGAAGCAAACACAAGTATAAACCGGTACAGCAAGAATCACATAAAAACATATTGCAAGTATTATAAGACTCTACACTGTCTTCCTTGTTGCTCAAACATTTTACCAGAAAATATCTAGACCTTAGAGAGAACAAATATGCATCCCAAGTCTCAACAAGCTCTACGGTAGTTCTCCACTACTAGGCTTTAACTACATGATGCAAGAGCTTAAACATGATCTACTTGAGAGCTCAAAACAATTGCAAAGCATCAAATCAAAACAAGACAATGATCTACAAGAATGCATATGTCTTTTCCAATACCAACTACTACATGTAGCATTTTCTTTCTTCCAAACAAACACCAATAAATTTAAACATAAACTCTCCAAATGATAATATAATGCAGCAAGAGAGTATTTATAAACAAGTGCTAACAGCTCGAAGAGATGCATGAAAAACAGGAGCTAAAAGCACTGCAGTAGCTAGTTAAGAATACTCAACAAATATAAGTGAAGAACATGAGTATTCACATGAAAAAGCGGAGCGTGTCTCTCTCCCACACAAGGATTGCTAGGATCCGAATTTATTCAAACAAAAACAAAAATAAAAACACACAGACGCTCCAAGTAAAGCGCATAAGATGTGAAAGAATTAAAATATAGTTTCACTAGAGATGACCTGATAAGTTTGTTGATGAAGAAGGGGATGCCTTGGGCATCCCCAAGCTTAGACGCTTGAGTCTCTCTGAATATGGTTGGGATGAACCACGGGGGCATCCCCAAGCTTAGGCTTTTCACTCTTCTTGATCACATAATATCACCCTTCTCGCTTGATCCTTGAAAACTTCCTTCACACCAAACTCAAGACAGTTCTCATTAGAGGGTTAGTGCATAATCAAAAATTCTCATATTCTGTAATGATACAATCAATCCCAAAGCTTCTGGACATTAGCTACAGCCACCAATGCTTTGTGGAGCAAAGAAATCCACACAAACACAGTAAAAGAGCGAATGCAAAACAAAAGGCAGAATCTGTCAAAAACAGAACAGTCTGGAATGACGAATTTTTTCGAGGCACTTAAGTTGCTCAGATGGATCTGGCCTAAAATAATGAAAGTTGCGTACATATCTCAGGAATATGCGTGATTTTTCTCAGAATTTTTGAATTTTCTACAGGGAGATAAGCTCAAATCCGTGACAGCTAAAAATCTGTCACTGCGCAGAAATCCAAATCTTGCATCAACTTTCAATATAGAACTTTACTTGGCACAACATTGCGATAAAATAAAGATACAAAGGAGTTGCTACAGAAGTAACAAAACTCCTTGACTCAAAGAAAACAAAAATAACAGCAAATAAAAACGATGGGTTGTCTCCCATAAGCGCTTTTCTTTAACGCCTTTCAGCTAGGCGCAGAAAGTGAAAATCAAGTGTTATCAAGAGAAGAAGCATCAACATCATAACTTGCTCTAACAATAGAGTCAAAAGGTAACTTCATTCTCTTCCTAGGGAAGTGTTCCATACCTTTCTTGAGAGGAAATTGGTACCTTATATTACCTTCTTTCATATCAATGATGGCACCAACAGTTCGAAGAAAAGGTCTTCCCAAAACAATAGGACAAGATGCATTGCATTCAATATCCATAACAATAAAATCAACGGGGACAAGGTTATCTTTTACCGTAATAAAAACATCATTAACTCGCCCCAAAGGTTTCTTCATAGCATTATCAGCGAGAAAAACATCCAAATAACAATGTTCCAAAGGTGGCAAATCAAGAATATCATAAAGCTTCTTGGGCAAAACTGAAACACTTGCACCAAGATCACACAAGGCATTGCAATAAAAATCATTCACCTTTACCTTAATGATGGGTTCCCAACCATCTTCTAATTTCCTAGGAATAGAAGCTTTAAGTTTCAACTTCTCCTCCCTAGCTTGCAAAAGAGCATTTGTAATATGCTTTGTAAAAGCCAAATTAATAGTGCTAGCATTGGGACTTCTAGCTAATTTTTGCAAGAACATAATAACTTCAGAGATGTTACAATCATCAAAATCAAAATCATTATTGTCAATGGTGGTGGAACCATTGTCTCCAATAGTTTGAAAAATTTCAGCACTTTTATCAGAAAAAGTTTCAGCAGTTTTAGGCAATTTCAAACGCTTAGCAGAAGTAGTAGAGACATTACAACACCAATAACATTACCATCAATAGTAGGAGGTTACTAGCATGTGAAACATTAGCATTACTAGTGGTGGTGATAGTACAAACTCTAACTATACTATTCTCTTTTTCAAGTTCTTCCTCTTTTTCCCACCTAGCATGCAATTCAGCCAACATCCTAATATTATTATCAATTCGAACTTGGATGGCATTTGCTGTAGCAAATGACTTAATATCTTTAACTTCATTAGGCATAACTTTCAGTTTTAGAATTTCAACATCATGAGCAAGACTATCAACTTTAGAGACAAGATCATCAATTTTTTCAAACTTTTCCTCAACAGTTTTATTGAAAGCTTTTTGTGTGCTAATAAATTCTTTAAGCATAGCTTCAAGATCAGAGGACACACTTCTATTGTTGCTGTAGGAATTACCATAAGAATTGCCATAACCATTTGAAGGATAAGGCTTATAATTGTTTCTTGAGGAAAATTAATCCTGCATAAAAGGTTTGGATGATCATCCAAGTAGTCAGTCCATGAGTGGGACAATTCTTCACCAAAGATTTCATTCTTTCCCAAGCTTGAGCAACATGTTCATTATCAAGTTGTTTAAAATTCATAATGCTACTTCTCAAGGATATAATCTTAGCAGGAGGATAATATTTCCCTATGAAATCATCTTTGCATTTTGTCCAAGAATTAATACTATTTCTAGGCAAAGAAAGCAACCATTCTTTAGCTCTTCCTCTCAAGGAGAAAGGAAAAAGTTTCAGTTTTATAATATCCCCATCCATATCCTTATATTTTTGCATTTCACAAAGTTCAACAAAGTTATTAAGATGGGCAGCAGCATCATCAGTACTAACACCAGAAAATTGCCCTTTCATAACAAGATTTAATAGGGCAGGTTTAATTTCATAAAATTCTGCTGTAGAAGCAGGTGGAGCAATAGGAGTGCATATGAAATCATTGTTGTTTGTGCTAGTGAAGTCACACAACTTAGTGTTCTCAGGAGTACTCATTTGAAAAAACAAAATTAAACTGAATTAAACAAGTAACTAATTTTTTGTGTTTTTGATATAAAGAAGCAAACAAAAGAAAAATAAAAATAAACTAAGCAAGACAATAACAAAGTAAAGATATTGAGTGTGAGAGACTCCCCTTGCAGAAGCAATTCTGTTTTCCCTGGCACGGTGCCAGAAAACGTGTTGGTGACTCTAGGTTGATAGTGCCAGAAACAATGCTTGTACGTCACACGTCAGTTGGGAACCCCAAGAGGAAGGTATGATGAGTGCAGCAGTAAGTTTTCCCTCAGTATGAAACCAAGGTTTAATCGACCAGTAGAAAAACGAGGTTTGCTTCGAAGGTATTGGTGGAGGAGTGTAGTGCGGCGCAACACCAGGATTCCGGTGCCAACGTGGAACCTGCACAACACAACAAATTTCTTTGCCCCAACTTAACAGTGAGGTTGTCAATCTCACCGGCTTGCTGAAAACAAAGGGTTAAACGTATCGAATGGAAAATGATGTTTGTTTGCATAAAACAGTAGAGAACAATGATTGCAGTAGATTGTATTTCAGATGTAAAAGAATGGACCGGGTCCACAGTTCACTAGTGGTGTCTCTCCAATAAGATAACTAACATGCTGGGTAAACAAATTACAGCTGGGCAATTGACAATTGATAAGTGCATATAACATGCATGTGTGAGTTGTGGTGTCTACTATGAGATTCATTTGGGCATTACGACAAAGTACATAGACCGCTATCCAGCATGCATCTATGCCTAAATAGTCCACCTTCCGGTTAACATCCGTACCCCTTCCAGTATTAAGTTGCAAGCAACAGACAATTGCATTAAGTAATGTGCGTAATGTAAACAATACATTCATCCTTGAATAAAGCATTGTGTTTTACCCCTAGTGGCAACAACACATCTACAACCTTAGAACTTGCTGTCACTATCCCAGGTTAAATAGAGGTTGAACCCAACTATCATGCATAAATACCCCCTCTTGGAGTTACAAGTATTCACGTGGCCAAGGCTTCAACAAGTAACGGAGAGCATGCAAGATCACAAATGACATAGACATGATAATATAATATTCAGCTCCACATAGGTATCAATATAAGTCAGATCCCAGCAAACACAACATGTAGCATTACAATAAGATGATCTTGATCATGATAGGCAGCTCACAAGATCTAAACATGATGGCACAAGTGGAGAAGACAACCATCTAGCTACTGCTATGGACCCATGGTCCAAGGATGAACTACTCACGCATCACTCCGGAGGCGGGCATGGCGATGTAGAGCCCTCCGGTGATGATTCCCCTCTCCGACAGGGTGCCGGGAAGAGCTTCAGAAACCCCCCGAGTTAGGGTTGACGACGACGGCGACAGCGAATATGTTCTGGATGAAAGGCTCGGTGTTTTAGGGTTTTCGCGTCTCGGGGAATAAATAGGCGAAGGGTCGATGTCGGCGGACCCCCGAGGGGCCCAAACCAGGCAGGCGCGGCTAGAGCTGGGCCGCGCCGCCAGGTGGTTTGGCCACCTCGTGGCTCTCCTTCGTCTCTCCTTCGGACTCCGTGTACGTGCTGGAAAAATAGGGACCTGGCCTTTTGTTTCGTGCAATTCCGAGAATATTTCCAGAAGTAACTTTCTGAAACCAAAAACAGCAGAAAACAGGGAACTTGCACTGTGGCATCTTGTTAATAGGTTAGTCCCAGAGAATGCATAAAAGTGATACGAAGTGTATATAAAACATGTAGCAAATGGTATAATATAAGCATGGAACAGCAGAAATTATGGATACGTTGGAGACGTATCACCTCACCGTCGCCCTCTTCCTCCTCACCGTCGCCATGTTCCTCCTCACCGTACCATCCGGCCTCCACCTCGGGCTCACCGACGCCGGTCCCCGACCCATCACGGATCATGTCATGCAACACTTCCGAGCCTTCGATCTATTGCAATCAACAACGTGCACGTCGGTTTCATGTATTCAACACAATTATCATGTGGGTAAAGGCCGTAGATTTCATACCATCTCGTCGTCGACGTCGATTGGCATTCTGTCGAACATGTGGGCGTCGGAGTAGCCGGCACCATCGCCGTCCGCGCCAAAGAGGCATTGCCGGCCGATCACATCGACGCGATGGCGACGCCGGTCTCTCTGGAGAGCCGGCGAGTCGGTGAACACGTGGTTGAGGTCGATGGAGACGCCCACGGTCGGTGAGTCGGAGCGGCTGCTGCTTTCACAGAATGACGAGGCCCGTGCCCCGGAACGCTGGGTGGCGCCACCGCCATCAAAGAACGCTGGGTTCGACGGCGATGCGCCGCCCGCCGCGTTCGTGCTTCCTTGACTTGCCGCTGGCAGCGGCGTAAGCCATCGACGCTTGAAGCAGATCTATGTCCCTCTGCCTAACCTCCGCACTGACGCGCCGCCCTCTCCTGTCTACGGTGGCCGCCGCTCGACGTGCCAACTCTTATCCCAGGCTTCATCCGTCGTGTTCGGCGGCCGCGCGCGTGATTTGCGAGGAGCGATGTAGCCGCGAGCGCCACCGTGAGCAGCACCACCGCAAGCAGCGCAACCCCGAGCAGCACCCCATCGTCCTTCTCCTCCGCCGTGAGCACTGCCACGGTTGCGTTTGATGGGCGACATCGGGGACGGACGTAGATCGCCCAAGGTGGGAAAGGCGGGAAGGAGGAGTGCGGGGGAGGCGAAATGGCGGGAGAATGAAAATGGACGGAGGGAGGGGAAAGTGATATTGAGCGTCCCGTGTCGCTGACGCGTCGTCCCACCCGTCAGGATTGGACGAGTCGCGCGTTGCCGCGGTTGCCGGCGCGGCCGGTTGCGTCCCTAGAACCTGAGCGCGAAGTGGGGTTGCCGGACGCTTTATTGGACGTGCCGGCAACTTTTCGGCTATTGGACGCGCCGCTGAAGACCAATTTCGTGCCGGCGCATCCAATAGGCCTATTCGGAGCGGAGTTGGTCACGCCGGTGGAAATGCTCTTAGGGCCCCCTGAGATTGGTGAATGTATTATCGTTTAGATCCAAAAGAGAATATGGGTTATGACACGGAAGGAATGATATCGGCTTCGTAATCCTATCCCACAACTGTGCTTTGGCCGCATCCAAGATACCCATACTATATGTATGGTGTACGTGTACGTCGGTCGACCTTGAATGGCACAATCTGTCTCTTCTCTAGTTCTACTCCACTACGAGTCTACCTCTATCATGTTCTTGCTTGGACCACGTGGTCCAATTGGTCGGGAGAATCCATGTGATGCAAACCTATCTCGAGAACGACGTCAGTCAGTGCTAACTGCTAAGTGATGGTACGTACTCCCTCTGTTCCAAATTACTTGATTTTGGTTTGTCCATATATGGATGTATCTATACTTGTTTAGTGTCTAGATATATCCGTATTTGGACAAACCTAAGTCAAGTAATTTTGAACAGAGGGAGTAGCAGCGACACGAAAAAACTGTTACAGTAACGAGCTAAATATCCGTGCATTGTTTATGGAAATGTGATGATAAATAAGCAAAGTTAGAAATAACCTCCTTTTGTTTCTCACACAGAACTATACTACTTAAGTATATAATCCACTCATGTTGTTTGTTCGTCGCCGTTGGCATTGGCCTTTAGCACGGCTCGTCCAAGTTTTCCATCTCATGGTTGGAGATAGAAAGGCGGAAAGTCATTTATACTCCCGAGCTCAAGTGATCCCGCCTGTTTCAAAAAATTAAAATACATATTTTAAAGTTTTTTAAAAATATGAAAAAATCATGCATGTTCCTACTGATATTTTATATAATCGTGTAAAATATCAATGCAAAATACTTTATGATTTGATGTACACAAAAAAGACAAAAGTTAAAAAATTTAAACTTTATATTGTTCACTATACTCAGATCTGCACATTTCTCTTTTTTGTGTAGCTCAAATCGTAAAGTATTTTGCACTGAGATTTTTCAAGTTTGTGGGAAATATCAGTAGGAACATGCATGATTGTTTTCAGAATTTTTTGGAACTTCTAAATATGGTTTTTATTTTTTTGAAATGGACGGATCAATGGATCTCGGGAGCACCAAATCTACACTCAAAGAAAGGCTCCCTCATTAGCGCTCCCGCCAAATTATTATCATCGGTCTCCTTCTCCTACTTCACACGAGAATACAAATCAACATTGTACTCACATATTAGACTGTGGCATATGTAGGTTTTTTCATTTCACTTTCAATATTTACCCCCGATTAGCATTCCCAATGTGTAGCAGGTTGAATGGGATTGATAAGAAGACCAAAGCACGCATTCGAGTAGGAGTATCAGCTTTTATTTGGCAAATTTGGAACTGTCGTCATGACATGGTGTTTAATAAAATGGATGATGTTCGCTATTTGCAGGTTATCAACAAGGCGGTGTATTGGATCCACATGTGGTATTTCCTTCTCCCTATATATGGACCAGTGACTCCTTATGGATACCGGATGTGCTCAACTGATGGCGGTCGTTCGGGTTATCTTCTGCCAGGGTGACTGGCTACACGCGAACATATTAAATGTTTAGAGCTACAATCTTCCCGTGATTGATTTATTCACTGATCCGTGAATTATAAGTTACTTATTATCACTTTGGACTTTCCAATAAAAATGAAAAAAAAAGTTATATGCTTTAGTTTGATGCACGGGCCGGGAGACTCCCCATTTCGAAAAAAAATTAGACTCTGGCATGCATATATTGATAGACCGATCAGAGACGTGTATTGAGTCATCTTATAAGAAGTTGCTTATGTATCTGTTTGCTTATGTATCTGTTTGATGATGCCGAGAGGGCGTCAATGGGCTGCTGGAGCGCCCCCGTGGACTGGTCGCCAAAGGAGAGCCACAAACCCTTAGAAGAGCGCACGCCAGCCCACACCGGATCCACACCATTATTGATGAATATGAATCGACATATTTGTTGGATTTAATTTTTTCCTTTGTAATTTACGAAATCATCGAGCAAAAGTAATTTTGGCTACAAAATATTTCTTGATGTGAATTTTGAGTATACCAGTTAGTTGTTCTAAATTTCTAGTAAAGCGTTGTTTTCCACCTCACACGAAAAATTGCAATATTTGGAAACAATAACCAAGATTCAGGGTAAAAAAAAAACAATAGCCAAGATTCATACGGCTATTCGAAGGATGAAGCCCATAACTGGTAGGTAGTTCCAAACTATATACCCAATGTTTGATAGAGAAATTAATGCTCTGTTTGGGTGTTTGCATTGGGAGGCTTGGCATTGTATTGTCTTGAATGTCAATATCCTAAGATATTGATATTGAGTTTGAGTGTCAATATTTCTGTTTGGGCGTTTAGATATTTGGAACCTAGGCATGCTATTGAGTTTGAATGCCAAATATTTTTTGGATGGTCAAACTGAGAAATTCAGTTGTATAGACTCTGAACATTTGTTATTTTGTTTTATATATGTAAACAAATGTTTCCTGTTTAACATTTGATATATCACACAAAATAAAAAGGACAAGCAATATTATGTAAAATTGTCGCTTCATCTTAGAACTTCAAAATAGCAAATCATTATACTGCCCATTCTTGCAGAATAGCATCGGCGGTAGAGCCCAGGCACAACAACTAATCATTACACAATAAAATAGCAAATCATCGGTATCAGTAGCCAGCGCCTAGCATCAGCAGGCAAGCACACATATATCCCAGCAACAAACAAGCATGCACGCACGCGGTATACACGCGCCCAGCGCAGCAGGCAGCAGCAACCCGAATACCTCGCGGTGTCCAGGGGTTGAAGAGGATGCGTGTTTCTGTCGAGCGGGATGTGCGTCGAAGCGGTATGCAGCCCGAATACCTTGTGATGTTCAGGGGTTATCCTCGACATCGGGCCTCCTCGTTTTTTGCCGTTCGGACCTGTGGCTCGATATCGAGCTCGAATACACCACCCGCATATCCAGCCATCCAAACAGCGCCAATCGTGGTATTCGGGGCTCAAACCACCCGAATGTCCAAGACCTTGCCCCAATACAAACATCCAAACTCACGAGAAACGATTTTTTCTATAAAATATTAAGTGGTGTGATTCGAGCATGCCAATTGGTTCTTGTAAATTTATAAATTTCAAGTACACCTCCTCTTTGGTAGCACACATCCATGCACTTTTTTTATAATCATGTTTCGTTGAGCAAAAATTATGTGCTACCGAATTATATCATTTGTTTATAGATAAATACTCAAAAATATATGTCAAAAAGTACTCAAAAATACCCTTACAATAAAAAAAATCCAATTTGGACGGAACTTCCACACTGTGTTGAGAAACCTCTTCTTCCAATTATTCTTCATTCAATTCAGTTAAACAAACCGGTACTCAAAATACTTCAACTGGTAAGCGGAATAAATATGCCAATTCGGCAATTTTTTGTTCCATTTCTCGTGGAGAATCCGGTCCCTCGGATTACTATAGAGGTGAACCCAATCCAGAAAATTCTACAAAAAAAACCTGGATGAATCCAATGGTATATCTCACAAACGTGCAAAATATTAATTTCGAGTAGGATCTGAGAATGCGTATTTTTAGATCTCTAAATTTTACCACATTTTGTTATTTTTGTGTAGACCATAATATAAAGTATTTCAAATTGATATTTTGCATGTTTATGGGATACACCACTGGCAACATCCCGCAAAAAAAATCTTTTTTTAAAAACTCATAAATACGATTTTTGAATTATTTTAAACGGAGGGAGCAATGGAACTCGGGATCAGCCAAACCCACTTTCCGCTTATTTTACCTGAAATCAAATTATGGAAATGCCCACAGTCTGTAAATTGCAAGCACATAGTCTTGGTAGATACACCTTTTTCATATTGTTGACGGAAATAAAATTCTAGAGATTGTATGCTATATTATACATGATTGGACTGAGCAGCAAAAACATATATACCTAGTCACATATGTGAGCGTGTGGCTAGTCTCAAATCGGTTTTTTCTACCACCAAGAGTAAAATTGCAACGAGAGGGGAAAAAACAAGAAAATCCAGCGGCAGAACTCATCTACCACCGGCACAAATGGTTATGCAATGCTGGTCATCATGTAACCTCTACTTGTATCTGCAACTTGGGAAACGAGCTAAAAATAAAATATTTCTTATGCGCAAGTTTAAACGAAGATCAGCATCGAGATGCAGGCGGCAGACGTGGATGGTCACCGTCATCCACGTTCGGTAAATATCTCTTGACTGTCCGCTCCACTTTCTAGAAATTCATCTTGCCTTCAATTCTCCATGGCTTGGACAATGACAGTTACCAGTAAATCTATAGTAAAAGTAGCTCTTCAATGAATTACTAGCATAGACAGACAATGTGTTAGGACAGTAAGCCCTGAATTCCAGGTGATTGTCCGATTGATTGCTCTAGGGTTTATGGTCATTACTCGCGGCACGCAGGTAGCAGTACATTCACGCGCGTGGCCTCCTTGTCGCCTTGTCATTCCTTTCACGGTCAATCCATGTGATTCACCCTGAGCCTGGTACATGTACGTTTTTCGTCCTCCACTAACCATTTGGGAACAATCTCTTACCGTCGCATCGGCATGCATGCCCGCAGATCGTTACAGTTAGATGCTCCACCTTGAGATGATCTTTACTTTGATTATTCTCTCTATTGGTTGATATCAGTTCGGAGTTCAGAAAGCCCAATCCTTGTTTACTGTTGCAATTATCTGTCGGTCCAGTTGATATCACCTCTCCATCGTCTAGCTGACTACTCACTCAGTAGGCCATGTAGCGCGCGCGGGCACACACATATAGCAGGACGCACTGCACAGGAAACACAGTGCAAATGATACAAAAGAGCTCAGCCTTTTGATCATTTGATGCCTACTCTACTGGGAGCAGGCCGAGAGAGAGGGACCTGTGCCACTGCGGAAGACACTGCATCCTTCCACTGTTGCTACGCGAGCGTCGTAGCGAAAACGCAGGCTGGCGCCCAAAACCAAACCTTATCTTTTCCCCCATATACCACAGCGCAGAGGTCACCCCACCGGAGAGAAAGAAACATACGCATCCCACCAACGCGAGCAGCTCAGAAATCACTGCTAGGCTGTACCACTCCTCAAGTCAGCAGCAGCAGTAGCAGAGCGAAACAACCGTCCATAAGAGCGGTGGTGGTGGTGCGCGACTTCGCCCGTTCGTCGCCAAAAGCATCGCGACACGCAGAAGCGGCCACCGATCGAGCGAGAGAGAGCGACTCATCCATCCGTCCGTCCGTCCTTGGAGCATGGCACTAGTGGACGCCCTGCAGTGCGCCCCCAGCGTCGGCGCCGACAATGCAGTGCTCGTCTACGACACCTTCAACGCCGCAGGGTTCCTCTTCGACAATGCCGCGGCTTTCTGCGACGGCGCCGGCATTGTCGGCCGTCCACCGCACGAAGCGCCGGCCGCGGCCGCGCCCGGGGAGGCGTCGTCGGTTCCGCCGCCTAGGAGGAAGCGGCGGCGGCGGGCGAGGAGCTGCAAGTCGAGGGAGGAGACCGAGTGCCAGCGGATGACGCACATCGCCGTGGAGCGCAACCGCCGGCGCCAGATGAACGAGTACCTCGTCCTGCTCCGCTCCCTCATGCCGGAGTCCTACGTCCAGAGGGTACGTACCTCTCTCTCTTTCTTGTTTTCGTTTCGTATATCCGTGTGTGCTCCGATCTGTCAAAGAAGAAGAGAGGGTTTGCCGGAGCAACTTGGGCATGCAGAATGATGAAGGAATGTTTTTGGGGGCCGAAAGAGACCCACCATCACTATTGAGTTCTCTTTTCCCCATGCCAAATGCCTTAACTGCTCGCACATAGGAATCGAAATTTGTTGAGGAGAATCATCCATTCTTGGCCGGACTAAGGGACACCATTAATGTGTCTCCCTCCCAAATCATTAACTCATCACTCTCCTCTTGTTCTTACAGAGAAGTCACTGATTGTTCCATGAGTATACTGTTTCTCTGACAGAGTTAATGCTCCTTGTAGGGTGACCAAGCATCGATCGTCGGAGGGGCGATAGATTTCGTGAAGGAGCTCGAGCAGCAGCTTCAGTCCCTGGAAGCGCAGAAGCGCAGGCTCTCGGCTCCCCAACAGCAGCAGCAGCAACATAAGGCGAGCTGCGACTCGACGGTGCCGTCGCACGCCGCCGCCGCCGCCGCACAGTGCGTGGAGTCCACGAGCAACTGCAGCAGCAGCGTCACCGAGTCCGACGCGTCCGAACCGGCGGCGGCCCCGTTCGCGGGGTTCTTCACGTACCCGCAGTACGTGTGGCGGCACTCGCCGCGCGACTCGGCCGCGACGCTGTCGGCGGAGGAGAGCCGCGCCGGCGTGGCCGACATCGAGGTGAACCTTGTCGAGACGCACGCAAGCGTCCGGGTCATGTCGCCGCGGCGGCCGGGACAGCTGCTCCGGATGGTCGCCGGGCTGCAGGCGCTCCGGCTCACCGTGCTGCACCTCAACATCACCGCGCTCGACTCCCTCGTCCTCTACTCCCTCAGCGTCAAGGTACGTACTCCGTTCAGAGTAATCCTTAGACATCTCGTACACGTCTCCCAATGTACAGGAGTATAGGACGTCGTCCCACTGCACTAGAGACGTATGTAGAACTATTGTACGCACGTTAGGCTCTTGGATCGAGTGAAATCAATCGGGAAGATTGCGTGTGTCCGCACGCATTATTTGGGAGCCCATTCTGCACTGCACAGCCGGAAACAGATCTGATTAACTAATTCCTTAAGCAACGCTAGCCCTGTGTTTGTTGGTTTGCTATCTCAAAAGAAAAAAAACATGTCAGATATTCCCCTGCCTTCAGTGCCCCCTTTGGACGGATTGACCAGACATACAGAACTCGATCAAGTGTGCTTGCATTATTGATCGAGACGCATCAAGATTTTTTCAAAAAATCGATCAGAATCCGATGAACTTGACTACACATGTGGACACCCGAGTCTTTTCTTGCTCCCCCTGGGTAGTACGGTTTTAGTGGCACATAGGAGGAGCGGTAGTGTTACTTTTGACCGGTTTCCCAGTATATCGTGAAAAAGCCCTGCGCTCGTTTGGGGCCTGGCTTCGGTGGTGATACGGCCAAGGACTCGTCAGTCATCACCATTGCTGTGATGTCTCCCTGAAGCGTACATTACTGCCACTCTAGCACTAGCTAGATGCAGGTAGTGTGACACTTCATGAAAAAGCATCGCCTCCTAGATTTGTCAGTCTACCGCTGCCAGGGAGAATCTCTTTTCCTCGGCCGATATTGATATTGGCATGGATAAATGAGCAGAAAAAGGCTATCTAGCACTTCTAGCAAGTGTAGCTACAACAGTATACCGTGCTGCTAGGTGCTCCCTTGAGCTATTCTAGCCATGGCGGTGTGTGCCACTGTTCGCCTGTGGAATCTGTTATACGCTCTAGTTTTCTGCCTAGCGGCAGGTTCCCTGATTCCCTGACCGGCCATTGCCCTTTGCACATGCCTGCCATTTTCATCAGTTTGACTAACCCGTTGTGACCATGGATGCAGGTGGAGGAGGGGTGCGGCCTGACGACGGCGGACGACATCGCCGCCGCGGTGCACCATGTGCTCTGCTTCATCCACGCTGAGACGGCGTCGCAGCAGCTCCTCGCGGCCGCGCATTAGGCGACCACGGTCTGGACGGAGAAGATTAAGCCACCATGTGTATGTATGTACTCAGCTAGGTAGCGCATGTCATAAGGATTTTCATGCCGTTTAATCCGTCGGATCTACTGAGCTTTGATGTTGTAGCGGTGCACGTCGCCCTGCCGTTTTTTCTCCGTGCAACGTGCTGGCGAGTGTATCCAGTAAGATGAGATGTGGCAGTGTAGTGTAAGATTCCAGAATGTTATGGGCCAGTTATTCGATCTAGTTTCTAAAAAAATTGTCTTTCTGCAGTGATTGGTTTTAATCGATGTCTCTTAAAAATAGCTTCTTCACCGTGTGTCGTGTGACAACTAACAAAGGTCTTGAGATTTTTCGTGCACCTTCTGGATTGTCGTTCAAAATGTAAAATGATCTTTTTGCCTATGTTTATCAATGGTGAAGTTGTTAGGTTCTAGAAAGATGATGGGCTTTGATACAAGCCTTTGATGGAAATTTATCAAGATATCACTTCTCAAAATATTCTGAGAAACGTTTCAATTTATCCTCCGAGAGGAAATTATTCCCTGAGTTGTTGTTGCAATGAAACATAATTCTTGATAAGACCAATGCAATAAATCTCTGTGTTGTTCCTCGTGGTGTTGTGTGCTCCTTAACCATAATTTGAGATTTCTACGAAATATGTGTATAAGCTTTTGGAAAAGGACATTGTTGGTCCAAATTAAAATGGCTTTAGAAGGCAAAGATCCCTCTAAAATAAAAGGACTTGTGAGGTGCGGCATCGTTGCCATTGTTTTCGTCGGCGCCATGACCCGGTTACATGAGAGTCCTGCGTTGTGAGGTAGAGACGAATTATTGCAACTTAGCATACCGTTATGCAGTGTTCTAATTGATGGTGGGTGGGTAACTGCTTACACAATCGGACAGCTCTCGGAAGCTACTTCAGGCGGTGCAAGGGGCGACCGATCTTGCGATTTGCCGGGAGCCTACATGTAATAAGGTCAAAATAAGTAGGCAACAGGCCTACACATGCTGTCTTTCTTTTTTTAGCATCGCCTACACAAGCTGCTGGCAGATAGCCATTTGCTGGGCTGAAATACAAGTAGCAGGCTTCGGTCTATCACCCATATTCGGTTGCAGATAGCCACTTGCGTGGCTGAAATACTAGTCACGGGCCTCGGTCTATCACCCCTATTGTGTTCGCCATTTTGAGGCCTGCTTGGTGAGGCTTGTACCGAAAGTCTCAAATGCCGGCCAGTTCAACGGGTCCTCCTCCCTCGCGCCCGGGCGATCCCCTACTCTCATTTCACCTGGTTGGGCCGGTTGTTGGTGGCCCATATAACGCATATCCTGTTCCTTTCTTTGTTTCTTGTTCCTTTTGGTTGACCTGGTTCCTTCGTCTATGGGCCCGCTTGTCAGATGGTGATGAATACCTTTCGAATTGCTTGTACGATGGTTGGCGGAGCGAGCTATTTAAGCTGGTGTCGAAGTCATCCAGCTTCCGAGGTGGGACTAAACTTTGCGCGTAGTGCGGCTGCAGCGGAACGGACACGCACGCTTTCTCGGAACAATTTAGCGGGAACATGAAAGGAACAGGACTCCTAGTTCCTAAACACGATGGAACAATATTGTTTCGCCAAGCTCTTGATCCGTTTGCTTTGCTGCACACTTTTTAGGAACATTTAGCGAGAACACGCAGGAACAAAAATCATTGTTCGGAACACAAATGAACAAGACTGCTTCGCAAGGCTCTTGTTCCGTTTGGTGCACTCTTTTTGGGAACAAATAAGAGGAAACAAGAAAGAACAAGAACCATTGTTGGGGAACACGGAGGAACAAGACATTTTTCAGATGTTTCTAAAGCTCCTTGTTCCGTTTGGTGGACACTTTTCAGGAATAAATAAAAGGGAACACAAAGGAACAAGAACCATTGTGGGGAACACGGAGGAACACAACTTTTTTCAGATGTTTCTAAAGCTCCTTGTTCCGTTTGGTGCACACTTTTCAGGAACAAAAAAGAGGGAACACGAAGGAATAAGAACCCTTGTTCGGGAACACGGAGGAACAAGACATTTTTCAGATGTTTTTAAAGCTCCTTGTTTCCGTTTGGTGCACACTTTTCGGGAACAAATAAGAGGGAACACGAAGGAATAAGAACCTAACACGGAGTAACAAAACTTTTTTCAGATGTTTCTAAACCTCCTTATTTCGTTTGGTGCACACTTTTCTGGACAAAAAAAAAAGAGGGAACACGAAGGAACAAGAACCCTTGTTCCGGAACATGGAGGAACAAGACATTTTTAAGATGTTTTTAAAGCTCCTTGTTCCGTTTGATGCACACTTTTCGGAACAAATAAGAGGAACAAATCGTGTCTACACCGGGAATAAAAAGATGTCCGAGGAAAAAATCATGTCTACATGGGAAAAAGATAGTGTCTGAGAAACAAATCATGTCTACACGCGGAACAAAAAAAGTGACTCGGGAACAAATCATGTTTACACAGGGAACAAAAAAGTGTGTGAGGAACAAATCATATCTACACGGGAACAAAAGTTATTGTTGAAGAAACAAATCAGGTATACACGGGGAACAAAACATAGTGTCTGAGGAACAAATCAGATCTACTCTACGAACAAAATATACTGTCCGGGGAACAAATCATGTCTACACCAGAAAACAAATGTCCGAGGAACAAATCATGTCTTGATGGGGAACAAACTTCGGAGGAACAAATCATGTCTACATGAAGAACAAAAAAATTGTGTCCGAGGAACAAATCATGTCTACACGGGAAACAAAAAAGTGGCCAAGGAACAAATCATGTCTATACCGGGAACAAAAAAGTGTCCGGGGAAAAAATTGTGTATACATGGGGAACAAAAAATTGTGTCCGAGGAACAAGTCATGTCTACACGGGGAACAAAAAAGTGTCAGAGGAACAAATTATTTCTTCATGGGGAACAAAAATAGTGTCCGAGGAACAAAACATTTCTACATTAGGAACAAAAATAGTGTCCGAGAAACGAATCATATCTACATTGGAACAAAAAATAGTGGTCGAGAAACAAATTATGTCTACAAGGGAACAAAAATATTGTTCGAGGAACAAATCATTTCTAAATGTATGAAGGAACAAATAATTATACACATGGAAAAAAAATTGTAGGGAACAAAAAAAAGGTCCAAGAACAAAAGGAACAAATATTATACACCTAGGAACAAAAAATATAAACCCGAGGGAACAAAAATAACTAAATTTTGTGTATAATTAATTTTTATACTAAGGGGAACAAATTTCTGGAAAAGGGAACAAATATTTATACACCCAGGAACAAAAAGGTACACCAAACAGAACAAAAGGTAAATAAGTACTTAAAAAAAAAGAAAACAAAAACTAGGAAAAAGAAAAAAAGATGAAAGAAACATATGAAAGAAAAAACAAAAACGTACGTGTACGTACAAGGAATGAACGAACTAAAACTAAATGAGAAAAGAGAAAAAAAAATGTTTACGTACAAAGGTTGGAACGGTCACTGAACGGAACAAATAAACCAGAAACGAATGCGCTGGACCGGACCTGCTCGTACTGTAGCAGGGAACGACCGGGACCTGCTCCACCGGGGAACGAACCAGCCAAAAGGAAGCTTAACGGGCCGGCCCATAGGGACTCGCGTGCGGGCGATTCGGTGCTACGAATCACCCGGGCGATGGCGAGGGAATCCCAGTTCAACAGCTCAGAAAGATTCCCTAAAAAAAAAACTCAAAAGAAAAAAAAGGCCAGCCAGTTGATCAACCCGAACATTCAGATTTGGGCTGTAGAATGTTTGCTCAAATCTGCCCTGAGCCCCTGATCGCTGCAAGTTATAAAACATAGGAGCCACACCAATTACCGAATGTACAGCTGAGCAGAGAACCGTGTCTTTTCTGTATTGTCAAATTTGGGATAGTGAATTAGTAACAAACTAGCAGAGGCCGGAGGATCTTACAACTTCGGACAGCCGGCAGCTCATCTGTCTCAGTTTAGCGACATCTTCGAATACGAGATTTGACTTCACAGTGAACTGCAAGATCTGGACGAATAAATACACTTTATATTGTCATCAGAACATATCTGAACGGTTAATGCAAATGCCACGTTGAGGCCAGCCACAACGTCATAAAAAAAAGACCATGCTTTGGACTGTCCGGACGATCGTGTTTTCGCTCCGAAGGTACTCAACGACGGGTTCGTGTCATACATCCTACTACTTCAGAAGCTTCAGACGTCGCGTAAACTGTGATGCTATCAGCTAATACCAAATCACTTGTGTACTCCTCCTAATCGAAAGACAGTGCCCATTTTTTAACAAATGTAAAATCTTTTCTGCAAGCTGAGTTGCGAGTAGCTTTTATCATTTTATATACTTTGTACTCGCTCTGTCGGTAATTATCCCATATTTTGTATAGGTTTAGTCAAAGTCCAAATTAGTAAACTTTCACAAAGTATATAGGAAAAATATCAACTTTATACTCGCTCTGTCGGTAATCATACCATATTATATGCATTTGGTACAATAGATGTTGATATTTTTTCTATGGGAGCGGCTAGCGCTCGGCTAACCGAGGCTTAACTTAGCAACGTGTGCTGCTTGGTCCTTCAGATCGGCAGCTTGGTCTTCTCGCCGTTCTTCAGATCTGGCGAGATCAGTTTCTCGTTGTGTCGCTGGCGTTTGTGGTTATTCGCGACGACGCTGGCGGCCGGGGCGAGGTGGTTCTTCTGGAGCGAGGATGCTGGTCTGGAGGTGGTGGATCTGCCGTTCCTCTCCGATTTCGTCGATGGGAGGCGACAGATCTTGGTCCAAGACAGCACGGGGACGTCCCCCGGTCGACGTGCCACAACGACATGTGCCTTGCTGCGTGCAGCGGGCCTGTTCATCGACTCACAAAGCCTTGACGATGGTGCTTTCTCGGATCTTGCAATGATGGAGGCTCGGCGTCTTTTCTGGTGTTCGCCTCGGCGCTAGAGTTGGGCGACGGCCGCTCGCTACGGTGGTTGCAGGAAACCCTAAGGATCGTTTTGTATTTCTCGATCTTTTATATTTTTATCTGCAAATTCAGGATAATCATTTTATCCCGGTTTGTCTTTTAGTTTCCATATATGTTGCTTATTGTAACTTGATTTTCGTTTAATGAAATATATGGTTGCTCTCAAAAAAACTTACCGCTCGGTCGATTGATCGACAGCAACCTTCCTTTAATTTTGGGCCGAAGGCTTTTTCCCTCATGTATTGTTTACAGAGCCTTTTTAACTAGACCTTTTTAAATATAAGGAAAAACAATTACAAAAGAGATGAGAAAATACAATTACACGTTAAAAACTTGAATGTGCGACTCATCTCATGTGCAATTACACATGCACGGAAGGAAAAAAATGCAATTACACTCTTTAAAAATTCATGTGCAATTACACTCTTTAAAAATTCATGTGCAATTGCACGATGATTCGACTTGCAATTGCAATCTGTGGTGCAATGACACACTAAGCAAATCCATGTGTGACTGCACGCTAAATATTCATGTGTAATTGTGTGCTCAAAAATCATGTGCAATTGCACGTTAAAATTTTCATAAGCAATTGCACGCTAACATCCATGTGCAAGTGCACGCTAAGAAAATTGCTGTGCAATTGCAAGTTAAAAATCTTGTGTAAATTGCATTGCTAAAAACCGTGTGCGATTGCACGATAACATCCATGTGCAACCGCATGCTAAAATTCTTGTGTAACTGCACGCTAAATATTCATGTGCAATTGCACGCTAAAAAATCATGTGCAATTGCACACTGAGAAAAGGTGCAATCACACACTAAAAAAAAAAATGGTGTGCAATTGCACGCTATCATTGTTGTGCAACTGCACGCTAAAAATTCATGTGTAATTGCACGCTAAAATTCGTGAGCAATTTACCGCTGGCCTCATTCCATCTTGTACATGCAGGGACAACACGATTTGCACGCGTACCACGCGCGACGTCACCCATCATCTCGTACACACGCCGGGCGGGGGTGGTGGAACGGCCAGCATGGCGCCCGCGGACACTACGTTTTTTTTAATACAACCCGCGGTCACTATGTGAGACAAAAAAATGGTGGCGCCAGCCAGCCATAGAAACTGGAAAAAAAAACCTATGTACACGACAAAAGCCCAGACATAACAAAAAAAATGCCCAAAACCACAAAAAAAAACTTTACAAAGTGGTGACCGAGCGTAAGCAAAAGCCTTTTTCTATATTTGTGGTCAAAGTTTGATTTTGACAACATAGTGAGTATATAAGGGCAAGGGCAAGGCTTGCACACATGTGAGGGGGCGGGCAATTCTGCCGCTACACAATAAAGGGTTTGTCACCCTCCCAACTCCTAACCCGACGTATCGGAGAGGAGGAAAGAGTACCACCCCTACCAGACTCAGCGCCGTCGCTCCACACACAGCCACGAAATTGACTCCTCCCACTCCCGCCGCCATGGGCAACCCCGCCGTCCTAGATCGCCACCTATGTTGGTCCGCCACCATTCCTGTAACCATCCTTCCTGTGTCCTTTCTTCTCGCCCCCAAAGAACCCCGACCCACCCCTACTGTAAGTTTTTAATTGCTCGGCGCCACCTCGCCCTAGGATCATCATTGTCCTCTCCGTCGCAGTGCGCTCCGGCAAGGTAGTGTTGGAGACTTGAGGTGAGGGGTAGAGAGGAGGAGGACAACTACTCTAAAAGAACTTGCCAAGATCAAATGCAGCAGAAGTCGCACTAAGAGCATCTCCAACAGGCGCCCAACGCGCCGGCGCGGTATAAATTTTTTACAGTGCCAAAATAGTCGTTTCGTGCGCTGGACGCATGTTTCGCTTTAGCAGTCGCGCTATACTTTGGCGCGAGAATGAGACGCTTTAGCAGCCGCGCTAAACTTAGCGCGCACCCAGCACAAACAACATTTGCACTCAAACATACAACCAAGAAGATCAAACGTACACCAAATAAATCAACAATAAATAGTTGAATTATTATTACAACACCAACAAATAGTTTTTCTTGAATACAAATAGTTCACCAAATAATAGAATGAATAGTTCATCAATAATAGAACAAATATACAACTTAAACTTATTGTTGCCCATGCCATGTCCACCACTCCTCGATTAGATCTTTTTGAAGCATATCATGCTGTTCATTGCGACCTCCTCCTCCTCTTCAAGATCGAATTCTTCATCGGAAGAATCGTCATCCGAACTCATCTACGTATATTAATTTACACTACTTTAATAAATCTACAAACTAAAATGCACCAAATTCATCTAGTATAAGTGAAAGTTCATATCTAAAATATACTTTGCAAGTGTTTAGTCAAACACCTTGTGCGCGTGGAGGTGCAAACGGTGGCGACAGAGGTCCACCGCAGTTTGGCCGACGACCTGCGCTGGAGGGGTAGAGGCGATGGGGGTCGAGGAAGAAGCGGCGGCGTGCTGCTCTGGAGCGGCGGAAGCGCCGGTGGCGTCCGTGAAGGCTGGCCCGACTTAGTGCCGCGGCGACCTGCGCTCGGCCATAGAAAGCGGCGGCGCGCTGGGGAGTAGCGGAGGAAGCGCCGCCGACAGGTCAATCGAGCAGGGTGGGGGAGAGATGCGAGCGGCGGCGCGATGGGGGAGAGATGCGAGTGGGGAGAGACTTCAGATCCGGTGGTTGGTGACTCGCGCGCTTTTTTCCCTTTTGTCACGCGCGCTGGACTGGAGGCCGCAAATATGGTGCGAAATGTACCGCATCGTCCAGCGCGCTGGACGGTTTATCGCGCGCGCGGGGTTTTGACGCTGCCGCTGGAGGACTGATTTCGGCCGCGCGCGCTATATTGACGGTTTATTCGGCGCACGGCCTATATAGGGCCGATGTTGGAGATGCTCTAAGCAGCTAATGATTATTCAAAAGAACTTGCACGCACCAACTCACTTTCAATAACTCGAAACCTGGCGACATGGTCGAATGCTCCACATGGTCAATAGTTTAAAAAGGATGCACAATGTATGTATGAGAAAGCACATAAACCCAAACTTGTATCCGTTTATACGTGAGCAAGATAATATACTATACAAAGATCTTGATATCGACCAGTGTTCTGCGTTAAGCAGCATCTGAAGCACATCTACAGCTCAGGGAAAAAAATGCAGACCGGGGGGTGCGTTTGGATCCTGGGCAAAATCGGTCATAGCCTTGTCTAGCTAGAACATACGTTTGGTACCGTAAAGAAAACATGGCTTTTGAGGGCCAGCTTGCCTCACAGGGCCAGGAAAATCTTACCGCGCTGGTAGAGCCGATTTGGCTCGCTCTCGTCGGCAAACCACTTTCACGCTAAAAAATCTCCACGTCCGCGTACTTTCCGCTGGCTGATCCGTCGGTGTTTTGTCCGCAAAAGCAACCGTACCAATCCATCCAAATGGCTAGCTGCTTGCCCTTGCTAGCAAACGCAAACAGCCCTTCCAAACGTACAGCCAAGGCAAATTGAGCAAAGCCGAGCTGGGCGAGCTGGCTAGCTCAGCTATGGCCCTCCTAGGCGATGGAACCAAACGCGCCCTAGTCACTGCGTCAACCTAACAGACCAACTGCAATTTGAGATATGAAATGCACATTTTATTTTTTGAAGGAGTGAAACGCACATGTTATTCGAAAGCCGACACCAAAACCAATGATATGCTCCGTTAACAGAAACTTGGATGAAGGGGATGCGCCACTCGAAATGGCATGCATTATTAGCAGGCATGCACTGGCCACCTAACAAGACCAAACATCTGCGCTGCAGAACCAAATCAGGTTCAAGTTTAGCTTGATTTTAGATAAGCACGCTGGAGCGGCTTACCACACACATCCCCAAATGATTAGCTCTACTTTGACAGCTAGATGGAGTAACTGGAAATGCACAAGCGACCGTAGGACAAAGACACACTACTCTCGCTGTAAACAAAACCTTTGCCTAATATAGTTAACTCACCAATCCAGAGAGAATGCTCTGGAGCAGAATCCAAATCGTGTAGGTATAGAGGAATGGCAATATGTAAGAAGAAGAAAATCTAGTCTATACAATTTATCTAGCACTAGTAGAAACACCAAGCAGGTGCAGGAGATCTCACCGATCAGCAGAGAGAGAGGATTTCTGCATGATTCGCCAGATGTGAGATCATAACGATGAAGTAATCCGCAGACTCTGATGCGGCCGGCAACTTGATCTCCACCGGAAGCACACAGCAAACGTATCATCATGGTCAACTGTTCTTCTAGTTAAAAAAGAAGAAGAATGTCTGAAAAATCACTCCTTGATCGAATCACATTGGGGGAACAGAATCCTTTCCTCTGCCGCCACTCTTGCCGCTGAAGCATGACCTCCCAGCCGACGGCAATTTCTTCGTCGGCGCGGGGTTCGCCGCATCCGGCGGTGCTCGGCCACCGCCGTCCTTGCTGTGCTCCCCGTGACACCGTCTCGAGGAGCCTGCCTGTAGGAGGCCGCTCTCCCTAGCCACCGTCAGCTCGTCTTCTAGGTTTTCCTGCAGCACGTCGGTGATCGACATGCGGGCTTCACGGTGCGTGTCTGACATCGACGACGGCGTCCTGGACGGGACAGACGGCGCAGCGTCGTCTTCTCTGATCTCTACTACGCCATTTGCCGCACCGGATCTGTCTGCACGATCCTTCGCCTCCTGATTGCGGCCGCCGTTACTGGTCGCGACAGTTTCCGGCTCCTCGCGCCCTTGCCCTTGCCCCGCCCCGGAGTGGTCGTCGATGTGCAGAACGAATTCGCGGTTGCCTCTCCGGTCCTCCCGTGACGCAGCAGGGCCCTCCGGGTCCAGCGACACCATGCCGACGGCGACAAACGCGATGTTGCAGCGGCAGAGCGGGCAATTGGAGTGGGACTTGAGCCAGGTGTCGATGCACGGCAGGTGGAAGGCGTGGCTGCACTTGGGCAGCAAGCGCAGGCTCTCGCCGTCCCGGAACTCGCCGAGGCAGACGGAGCAGTCGGTGCTGTCGACGAACCCGTCGCCGCGCTTGTACTTGCACACGGTGATCTTGTTGATGAGCGTCTCGTCCATCCCGTCGGCCGGCGGGACGTCCCACTGCTCCTGGCCCCTGGAATCGCCGTGTCCACCGTGTCCGCCGGCGCCGCCGCCCGCGCCGGAGCCGAAGACCCTGTTCCGCAGGGAGCTGAAGGTGCCGCAGTACTTGGAGACGATGGTGTAGTAGCTGACGAGGAGGAAGGCGCTGGCGAGCACCCCGATGATGGCGATGACGAGGGGCGAGAAGGCGGGGCCGGAGGAGTCGTCGGCGTCGCCGCCGGAGCCGGCGATGTCGAAGACCTGCGGCGGGGGCGGGAAGATGGAGTAGCACCACTGCGGGCAGTACATACTGCACAGGCCCTGGGAGCAGTCCCTGGTCGGCTCGTAGGGCATCCACGGCTGCGGCCCGAGGGTCCTAGGAGGAGAATTGGCCATTGCCGCCATGGAAGACGAGGCACGGTGGGAAGATTCTGTAGAGGAACGGAGAAGAATCCCAAGAAACGGAGGCCTCAACTCCTGTCAGGCCATCCGGCAAGTTCTGGAAGCAGCAGAGCAGAGGATCTGTATGAGTTTCTGGTCCAGCTGATTGTGGCGAGAGAGATGAGACAAGGAAACTACAGAGAGATGTGGCTGGCTGTGCCTTTGCACCTCGGTGCTCTACTGCTTTCCAGGTGTTGGGAAATGTGAAAGGGGAGATCGATCATGGGATGAGATGCTTCCACCAGCTGCTACCGAGTGTGCGAAAGTGAGAGGGGGTATTCGTCTACTATTCGATTTCATCTGCTGCTACTGAAAACCTGGGAGAAATTCAGCAGTGCGTGCTTGTTTGGAAAGCAACGAATTTTCGGGAGAGCGAGAGAGGCTGGGAAGGAGACGCGCGGTGGGGATGGTGGTGGCGGTGGTTGGGATTGGCCTTCGATGCCGTCGTCTCACAGGTCACGCCGGCGGGCTGCTCTCATTTCGTTTTCTTTCCTTTCCGTCCGATGTGCTCCGAGTGCTGCTGAGCTGCTCCTTTGGGCTTTGGAGTGAGTGAGTTACCAGGAATAATTCAATTTTATTCCGTGCAATGAAGCAATGATGAACGGAAAAGCGAACGAGTGATGCACTTGCAGCAACGACAGTCGACAGCCTCAGCAATGCAGGGAGCAGATCGTCCACCTTCAAACCGTACCTCCTTCAGTTTATCATCAGGAAAACGAAACCCTTTCCCTTCGAGTTGAGCGGACACTAGTCAAATTGGATTAACAATAAGTTGGTGGCAGAAGACTAAACACACTATTCTGTAATGTATTACACCCAATGATGAAATTGACAGTTAGTTTTTGTTCTTGTTTAAACTCACGTGTGTTCTGTCTGTCAACTCAGGAAGAACGAAACTATCGAATTAAGATAGCACATGATTTAGTCACTGCAATGTTGCCTACAATTCACACGAAACATGAAGTTACTGAGGATCACAGGAATAACTTCCATGAAAGCAAATGTGAAAGACCGTAGTGCGGCGTGTAGTTCTCTTCTGGAAGTACTGAAGTCACTCTCCCGTCGTCTTTGTCAAGTAAGTTCAGACGACGACGGCGACTCTGCGTCGTCTCCGGCTGCCTTCCTGACGTTTAATTCTCCCTCTTGCGACACTTGCCATCCCTTATGTCCAAGCAAGTCATTGATCAATTTGCGTTGGTACAGCTACACGAGACCATGGCCACCTAACCCTACCTCTTCTCGCGACTGACGACCATATTGACAGAGACTTGGAGTCGTTTTGTTTCAGTACAAGTATTTTTTTTTTTGCGAATTTTTTTCAATCTATCGGTCAAGGTAGTATAAAGAACACCTGAAGTAAGAAAAACTACATCCAAGTTCGTAGACCACCTAGCGACGATTACAAGCACTAGAGCGAGCCGAAGGCGCGCCGCTGTCATCGCCCCTCCATCACCAGAACCGGGCAAAACTTGTTATACTAGACAGTCAGGAAGTCGTCGTGCTAAAACCCCATAGGACCAGCGCACCAGAACATCAACCGTCGCCGATAAAGAGAAGCGTAGATCAGAAGGATCGAAAATGTAGACACACAAACTAAGACGAACGAAGGCAGATCCAAAGGGATCCACCGAAGACAAGCACCGACCGAATCCCGCGAGATCCACCGGATACATACCTCCACACGTCTTCCAACAACGCTAGAAGCATCGCCAGAACGGGGGCTAGGTGGGGACAACCTTATTCCCTCTTCAGAGAGTAGCTGCCGCTTCATCTCCCTAAATAGGACACAAACTCTAATCAAACACAAAAAAAAAATGTGAGAACGGAGCCCTTCCGTCGACAAGCACCAGGATACACCGTGCCACCATGGCCCTTAGGCCACAAAGGCGAGATCGGCGGCGGCCCCACTACAAGTATTGTTACCACTGTATAACGGCACGTGGCTTTCTAGTGCTGAAAGGCACGTTAAAATTGTAGCAACAAAATCGTGCCATATGAACAAGAAAATACTTTTGTTAGTGTAGGTTTATACACAGGAAGCCATGACAAGGATTGATGAGTGTATGAGGGTGGCTGGTGACGAAAAGATCATTTGATCCGATGGACCAGATAGCGAAGGCCGATCTGATTCAATAGTGTTCATACGTATGTTCCATTTATTTTTTGGGGGCCTCTATACGTCGTTGTCAGTCGACATTTGCGTTGGCAACATGAGACACCAGGATACGAATTTGATGAAGGAAATGTTTGGGATACATGCGGACCAACGGAGCTGGGCGGTTTCATTCGTTTGAAAGATGGAAGACCACCTAACCGAGTCACATTACTACCTATATGAAAGACGAGCCATTTAGCGAGCCCTCAGCGCTCGGCCACTGTACTTCGCTACAGTAGCTACAACAATGAACAGTGCCCCCGCGAGGGACTTTCTTGCAATTTTACGAAAACACAGGGGCCTTGCTGAGAAGCGTCGAACAAACAGAAGCCCTCTCCTCTCCCATCGCTGCCCTCTCTCCTCACGATCCCCTTTTCCTCTGCCTCCGTCGCCGGTCCATTCCGGCCGTCTCCGGCCTGTCCTCGCGCCCCGACCACCGGCCTGGATCCTCCTCCTCCTTCTCTACCAATTCCACGGCGTGGAACCACCGAATCGCAGCCCCACAACAAACCCTAGAACCCAACATCTTGGGGCGTCCATGGCGGCGGCGGCCGCGGGTGGCGGTGGCGCTGCAAGGCGACGGCCTGGACCGCGTGGAGCCGATGTGACCTACAAGCTAGCCGCAACCCTGGAACCCTCACCGACGCCGGCGGCTAGGACCTTCGGCGAGCGCGTCCGGCCGCCGACGATGGCTGCATCATCTATGTCCGTGCTGTGCGCCCGACGATCAACTGCGCTCCGTATGTCCTGCAGGAGCTCAAGCCCCCAAGGTCCAACTTTTTCTCCCATTGCTATCCACTCCACTCTTCTTTCTTCCTGTACTTACATATCCGATCTGGAATCAAAGGGATCTCGCTGCTCGCTTATGTTTGCACAGTTAAAGAATTTCTGCACAAGTAATGAATTTCTGCAGTAAATATAGTCCTATATTTACATATCTGGAAGTTACATTGCATATATGTGTGGCATTTACATCTAAGTAGATCAAAATAAGTTGGCCTTTTCTACTTTCTGATGTGAAAACTTTCGCTCAAAATAATTGTGATGCCACGTTAGTTTACTAGGCATGTATCATTTGGTATGCCATCCTTTATTTGAAATGTATCTTCTATACAGTATCATTTGGCATGCCACCTTAGTCATTTAGCTACTCGCCAAGTCGTTTCATGCTGCATGCTTCCTTACCTTTCTAATTTCCAAATAATTGTTGCGGAATGGAGCGGAGATTGAAACCATCTTCCTTATGTTCCTTATCTATTTCTGTGCTTTCCACATTGAGTATTGGTATATACTTTGCAATGTAACTGTTTATCCTTTTGTTGTGAACATAATTGAGGAAAGTGTGCTTCAAAATTGACCGAGACAGAAATTGAGAACATTCTGGGAAAATTGATTATTTCTGTTGCAGTTATCCTACTAGAAATAAACCACTATTTTCCTTCATGTACACTTTAAACTTTCTTTAGTTTTCTCTTATTCAGTGCCTCTATGCATACACTAAAACATAGTACAAACTCTTTAATCAAAGTTTCTGAAATGTGTACTTTATCTCTACACCTCTCTATACTACCTTCTCTACTCGCAAAAAGGATGAAGACATCATTAACTTCTTTCTATATTTATGCAGTCGTGCTCTTGCGTTCGTACATAAATTTAAACATATGAAAAAAAAATTACATCAGAATTATATAACATCCCAATTTTACACTACGGGCGCGGCGTGACGCCGCGACCATATATTACATCAGAATTATATAACATCCCAACATGTGAATTTTCATGCAAATATGGAACACGGCATGATCCAGAACTCCAAAGTTCTTCAGGACGTGTTCAACAAACTGCAAACTAGAGTGATTTGTCCACAACCGAGGATTCATTTCCAATGCTTTAATGATGCCATTGTTGAAGGTCAATACATCGCGATCGATCTTATTGATGCTGTAGTACTTTGTATGTTTCCTTCTTACAAAACAACACTTGGTATATGTATGTTCCCTGTTCTAAAAACATTGCTTCTCATGTTCCCGATTTTGTAGATGATCTGAAGTCCACCAGATTATATGAGAAACATCATCTTTAGTTGGACAATTTCTTCTTCTAAGTTGGGTGCTGGTTCAGTTGGCAATTCTACAATGATATCACATGCCCTGATTATGAAGAACTTACATAATATTTTATTGTCGCCATGGATTAATCTAATTAGGAAGCTTCATTGTGGTAAAAACTTGCCACCGCAGATTATTTCTTCTGATGGAAGGATTCAGTTATGATCTTTGAAGCGCTACCTGAACTGTTGAAAATTTATCTTCCAAACGCTACCGGTACTGTCGGAAATGGCAAATCTACTATTTTAGGCCTTCATATTTGTGACTGTTTTCTGCCTTCATATTTGTGATAGATATATTCAGTAGCAAGAAACAATGTCCGTAAATCCTTACATTCGCAAATATCAATGTTTTTCCTATCAGACAGGTCATCAACTGTGGGACATCATTCCATCCGAGATAAATCAAGAACACATGAGGCATTTTTACTTAACTGATGCAAGGTAAAATTTACAATACAAATATCCATATATTCCTGGAGCATTACATAATTGTGTAACGACTGTGTCAACTCAACCGACGAAGGAGACAGTCACTTCCAATCGGAAGAGAATGCTGACAAATCTGACGCAACTCCGGTCACAAGAGAAGAAAAGCAGGACCATGGCGCTCCCCTTTGACAATAAGCCGGAGCCTTCGATTCCATCTGATGACGAATCGACTCAACTCCATCTGTTGGTTTCTTCGCCAAGGGTAGAGAAGCCATCAACCTTTCCTCAGATGACGAGGACAACAACCATACGTACTGATGCAATATTTATTTTTGTGGTAGTAATAAACTGGGAATTCTAAAATTTCATGAATCATTGTCAATTTGTCCTCTTACAGCTGCAGATAACATCATAAAAAAGTTGCACTCAACCTTTTGGAGGCTGGCAAATATGACAGGTTATATTCTATTCATGGTTGCATGTCATGAAGAATTAAGTAATCTCCTACTAGAAGCACATTGGTCATGTTATAATTTATATATATTCTCAAAATTATATAAAGTTGAAAGACAAAAAGTTAGAAGCCATTCCGCATTGATACTACATAAGCATAGCTAGGGTCCATTGATGCATTCAAACAACGGCATTTGTATCTCTTAGTTAGAATAATTTTTGTGTTTCCTGTCCTACAAGCAGCTCTGATGTGAAATTATCTGACTTTGTTCAGCTATGGATATAGTAATGCTTATGTTGGAATGCAAGGAAGAACTGCAAATTTCCCATAAGTCTTTGGCCTCACTGTCATTACTTCAGCACAGAAAATGATAATTAAAATACTGGTAATGTTTGGATTATTGCAATTCGTAATTTTTTTGTTAGGAAATATGCAAGCACAAATGTCAGTAAAAGACTTTTTTTTGTTATATCACGTTAAACTTGACAATGTATCCCCACTTCTGAGATGTTCTGCAGCACTTCAGGTTTGGCCAACATGAGGTCTTCTTAGCTTTGTCGAGATGGCCACTGCACATGTCCAGTAAAGAGACAAATCGGTAGGTCTGAACTCCTTTTGGTAACGAGCAAAGTTCACCCTTCTACTTTGTTCAAACTTCCCCATGAATTCTCATCAAGGGCGCGACGGCAAACACAAAAGTAACACCAACAATACAGTTGGCTGATAGCTTTCCTCCATCCACTCTAAACGATGGCAGCTGAAGGTACTACCCTACAACCCTTCAAGCACATCAATACATCTCCTTTTCATTACTTTGTATAAATCCTTATTGAGCTTACTGCTATATATTTCAGGCTAGACCTTCTCATTCTTTGCAATATCAGTGTGGCCACCATATTGATGAGGCCAATATGAAGATCGTGCTCAATATCAATTAACCAAGTATAAGTATTGTGTCGTTTTCTTTAATATCAATCTGATAAGTATACTTATCAGCTCAGTATCCGCATTTTGTTTTGAACTGTGACATGCTGCTGTTTCATATATCACCTATGCGAACCAGAATGATCATACTGTCATGTCAGTTGACACGGATGTATAGATGATCGTATGCTACCTAATGTAATTATGTAGCTAAATGTATACTTTACTATCTGTCAGCTTCTCCAGATGTTCTCACAATTTCCATTAAAAACTACACTTAGTTCTGTTATCAAATAAATTTACGTTTCCCTTTCACTAGCTGCAACACTAAATTCATACTCCCTCCGTTCGGAAGAGGATGTCACAAAAATGAACTGATAGTTCCAACAGCAAAAAAAATACCAGCAAGGGCGCGACTGTAGCGTCTCAGCGCGTCTGGTTACCTAATAAACTACTATATATAAAAGATGGACCATTTCTCGCGCTCTCAGCGCGTCTGGTTACCTAATAAACTTAAACACTATATTATATTATATATATAAAAGATGGACCATTTCTCGTGCTCTCAGCGCGTCTGGTACTGTAGCGTCGCGGGGGGCACTGTAGCCAGCTACAGTGCGGCGCAATTTTTTTTTTGGGTTTGTCAAAACCACCAGAAATATGTACACGAAAAATTTGCACGTCGATAAGTAGGTTCCATTCCAGTCATCGGTTTCGAGTTTGGTCGACTCTAGCTCCTTAATTTTGTTAATTCTGCAAAAAAAAAACTCGCGAGTCCAGAAATTCTAAACGCAATTTCCGAAAAACCAGGGACCCCGCTGGAAAATCGTCCACGAATCCCCCCTCCTCCCCCTCTCTCCTGCGCGCCGCCGATGCGCGCCCACGCCGCTCCGCTCCTCCCCGTCTAGATCGAAGGTCCCGGCGAGCTTCGCCGTCGCCTCCTCTCCATCCTCACTGAGCGTCGCCTGCCGAGATGCCATGTCCGCGCCGGAATCGTCCACGCCACACTCAGCGTCCGCGACCGCATCCACACGCCGCCGGCGACGCTCCGGTGACTTAGAAGCGGCGGCGCCACCGCTCCCTGGTAGCCCGCGTCGAGGCGCGTCCAGCGCGCCCAGCCGCGCGTCCTGGCTCGCCGTTATTTGACGCGCCAGCGTCGTCGTCGCCGCCGCGGCAGCTCCGCCCACTGGTGACATCATCGTCACGTCACGGTGGGCCTGGGCTGGCGAGATGGGCTGCTTGCTGGGCCAGGCTGATTGCTAGGCGGCTGGCTCGGCCCTTTTTTTTTCTCTCTCTCTTTCTGTTTTGTTTTTTGATTTTCCAAAACTTTTGAAACTTTTCAAATACAGCTCCAAATCAATTCAGCCCAATTTCCAAAAAAATGTAAAAATCAAAATAGACATTTTAAATACTTTGGGACCTTTTCAAAATTATTTCAAACCTTAATAATTTTCAATAATGCATAAAGGCCAATTTGATACAATATGGATTTCCATAATTTCCTTTCGAACTCAAATAAAATCCAGAAAAACAATATCAGTAATATCATTCAATATGATAAACCCAACAAAATAATTTGGTACAAAACATTTTATTTAAATAAAGTTCGGTAGATCATTTAAATACAATTACCCATTTATATCATGGGCTTTAAAATATCAAAATAAGAATACCACAACTGTAAATACTGAGAAATAGCTGTTTCAAACTTATTTTCCAAATAAATATAATTGAATTAAGAAACACAATTTAAAATAGAACATGCTTTTTAAATAATATAAAACACTTTACAAACACTGTTTTACGGTTTTTAAACAATTTCAAAAACTAATAGATGTTGCAACTACAAACGCAAAAATTAACAAATAGCTGTTTTCAACTTACTTTCCAAATAAATATATTCGAATCAAAAAACAAAATTCAAAATAGTACATGCTTCAAATAATTTACAACACTTTATAGATATTTTTTTACGGTATTTAAACAATTTTTCAAAAACTACTAAATGATGCATATTTCAAATTTACAAATGCCCTTCAAATCTAACCATTTTGTAAACGTTAACAGAATTCAAATCTGAATAACTTCCCAGTTTGCACAATTTTCAAAAACTAAGCAATTTTTAAACGTAAACTTTCTTTGTATTCCAACAATTTTCAACTCTTCACAATTTTTAAATGTCGACATTTTAAAATTTGAATTTTTACCACACATACGCGGCATATGCCGCGCTAAGTTGCCTAGTACTGAATAACGCCTCGAGGGTTTCACATACTGAATAACTTGCACAAGGCAACAAAGTATCAATGTGCTGAAGCAAGGCCTCATGGTGGCATCAAACCACAATTTTTCCAATGTGAAGGTTGGTGTGAAACTCGAAGAGTCGAGATGACCAAGAGGAGGCGGAGCGGCGAGGTAGTATATATCACATGCTTCCCCACGAGTGCGTCATTTTGGTTCCTGAGGTCTTTGGAGCCGGTACTTTCCTTCTTTTGTTAAACCAACCAAAACTTCCCGCCATGGCCCGCATCTAGGACAGCTTAGCAACCTCATCGCAACAAGGAAGTCATAAACTACTTTTCTACATCTATTTAAACGTACGCTTTCACAATGGAATGCGAAAAGAATGGTTTTTTAGATGCTAGGGCGAGAGACTCTATAACGGAAGGCTCGATCAGGGCGAGAGTCTCTCGTGATCACAATGAAAGAGCAAAGAGCAAATTGCACCTGGGCATTCCTCGGGCCGAGCCAGGCCTGAAAAAGCCCGACGTGTAAAACCAGGCCCGAGCCAGCCCCAAATACACAACAGACCATAATTTTAGGCCCGAAGGGACGAAGAGAGCAATTTTGGGCTGGGTCGGGCCTCTGTGTAAACTGCTCGATTTCCCAAGCTAGAGGCTAGCCCGAAATACACAACGGGCCAAAATTACAAGCCCGACCCAGTCGGATTTTTTGGGCTAGGCCATCGTGCCAGGTTGCCCATGCCCAGGCGTACTCGGTTGTATTGGTGGCGAGGCGACAGTGCAAGGCTTTTGGAATGAGAGGAAGCTCTCATCCCCCCGTATCCCCTCCCCCTGGCTCTCCTCCCTCGTTGCATGAAAGTTACCGTGACGTCCATGGCTCCTCTCTCCCGCGCTTCGCCGATGGCTCCCCCGTCTAGTGTCGATGGGGCGGGGGAGCCCGACCAGTTGCACATACTACTAGTAGTACGACTAGTCCTAGATCTAAGGTTTGGTCCTCCACGGCGTCTAGCGCAATGCCGCTCTACCTCTTGATCCTGGAGCTTGCGGGCGACGTATCTCTCTCTCCTGTGGCTACAGGTCATGGTGGATGGCGGAGCCGGTGCAGGATCTGGGGATGACTGCTTGGATAAGCTCGATCTTAGCGGTTCTAGAGACCACGGTCGAGCTTGGGATTCACTTTGTACACTCGTCATGGAGGCAAGAAGAAAGCAGTTTCCATGTTCCTCTCTACTGGTGGCCGGTTCTGCAACAAGGGAGTTTGGATGCTTCTCCTAGGAGCTTCCGCGTGACGGTGGTTTTGTCGTCATACTACATGGTTGAAAGGCGACCTATCCCGCTTCAGGCGTCGGCTACGGTCACGGGTGCTTCCAGCCTGTGTCACATGGTCATCTAGAACCTCTAGGCTACCATGCCATATGGGCACTACAAGGAAGCATCTAATCACGGCGTGACGATTTTGGGATCACCGGCGAGAAATGCCCACGCCGGTAACTTCACGCTAGTGCTATGTAAGATCACCGGCGAGTGCGAGGCCACGCCGGCCATTCTTTGAGCACACGCCGGTGATCCATGGGATTACCGGCGAGGACAGCCACGCCGGTCATCCGTTTACAAACCCGATGTCCGGTTTCTGGTATTGGTGGATTACCGGCGTGGTGTAGCATGGCTCGCCAGTAATTGTTTTATTAATATTTAAATTTATTATTAATTTACCCAATTGTTATATATTCGAGATTTCGTATTAAAGACCATATTCGAGAATTCGCTCGCACAAAATATATTCGAGAATAGACGCACAGAAATACGAATACATATTTAACTTAAAAGTTCATATAGCTGATTACTAGATAGTCCACGGAAGCTAGCTATTACAACGATAAGTCTTAATTATGTTTTTACAGACCCAAATAACATAGTTCTGCCAACGAATATAAAGTTCACGGAAGGTACATAAAAGATAAGCCGCTATTACAACAAGTTTTGAAACGCTCTACTGGATGGTGTTGAAGTTGCGCATGCCATCAATTGTGAATTGCCCCGTGTGACCCTGTGCCCTCATGCGTTCGAGGATGTCGTCTTTCTGTAGTGGTAGGCAATTGAACCAGGCGTCGACGGTGTTGACATCTCTGTTGAGAACTACTGCAAGCTCGTTCTGAATACGCGCCCAGTTATCTCTCATATTTCCATCCTTGACATTCTTCAAGCATTCAGTCCACCTGAGGATGGTCTTGTCTCCGCCCATCATATGTTTCACACGTACGAACGACCACATTTGATGGAGGACGAAGTAGCCCCCCATGTTGCTATCTTCTGCTTGTTGTGCGCACTTGAAATTGTTTAGGTGTTTAAAGCAAATCATTCCATACTTGTTTGTCTTCACTTTACTTCGTTCGATAACGCCACCGTTGACGCTGTTTCAAAGAGAGCCTGATCCAAAGTGGTCTTGATATTATCGTAATTTATCTTCTTGGAGGGCCGAATCCAAAAGAGAGAAGTAGAACGCTTTGGCTCGAGAACGATGAGCACCATGTGATCGCTGCGCAAAACATATCACCAAATATCAATCATAATTAGTTTGATAAGAATGGAAATCTAAAAATCAAAGTAAAATAATTTAGGCGAGTGACTTACTACGGACAGTAGGGCACGAGAAGGTTTGTCTTGTCCTGATTCTGCAGCATGAACTTTGTTAGATATTTCTTCATTTTATTACAGCCGGCTTTGGTCTTGAAGGTGTTCTGGTATAGTATCTCGGGGTCCGCAATAGCGACGTCCATGATATTGTCAACTAAGATAGCAGAGGTTAGGTGGAGCGCCCATAGGCGTAGCAAGGATGAAGACAACTGGCGCAGGTGGAGCATGTTGAAGACTTCTTCGTAGGCCACAAAGAACACTTCCGAGGGAATTCATGACCCCAGTCCGCATATTCGTCAGGCACCCTCACCGCAAAGACCGGGAACGCGATTTTCTCCTTTAAGGAAAGAAGCCACTTCTCGTGTTTGAGGATTTGTTGGTGCAGAAAAGTGATTTCATGGGGCACGGCCGCGAGCTGATCCGGCGAGAGCATAGGCTCACCCATGGGATATAACCTCAACGTTGTTTCACCAGATCTCGCAGCAGTCCAAGAGGGGCCCGTTGTGTATCCGCGTGATGTTTCTTTCTAGAAGGGTGACCACCTCGCCTTTTCTTTGCTCCTGGGGCCGGCTGGCTAGCTCTGGCCAGCTGGCAAGGTGGTATACCACATCCAAAGCCTTCCTTCACTGCCTTATGCATTGTGCTTGGACTAAAGACTGTCCCTTTTTATGTGCCATGTTGGTTCTCCTCGATGTCTGGTGGCGTGTTGAAAAAAGACTCTTATTGGCACACGTGCATTCCTGATGTTGATGGCTAAGGAGTCCTATCATGTCATTATCATGCTGCTTTTCCATGTCATTGATGTGTTTTTGCGACATCATGTCAGCCTCGCCATGATCATTCAGAAAAGCCATGCACGGGTCGTACTCCTTGTCCTGCAATACTTTTTTGCAAGTCTGCACGTTATTGTTAGGACCCAAAGGAGATGGACCTGATGTGCTGCCCGTTCCTGCTATTTACAGACCCAAAGGAGATGGAACTGTTGTGTTGCCCATTTGTTGATGCACCGCGGGGGCGAGGGTGTTTCTTCTTGATTACGGGCAGCTAGCCGGATTAGCGTCTTCGGCCACTCTAAAATCCAATTTGTGCAAGTTCCTAGTTTCATATTCCCGTCCCCGTCAGCTGGTTGAACGGGAGGATCTACAAGCTCACAATCTGGCTCGACAATCAAGATTTCCACAATAGAATTATTTGGGTTCAAAGGCCTGTTGTGTAGCATGGTGGCTTGCGGGTTCACGATGGAACCATATGCAACGGTTTTGTTTTCACCGTCAACCGAGGCGAGGAGAGTGCATGGAGTGTCTTTCTGCAAAACATGTTTGCCGTCACCAACTTGTTACCTAGAGATCCACGCATGGAAGAAGAATTAATTTGCTGAGTTGCCAGACGCTTACCGTGAGGGCGTCGATATGAGTCCTTGGTGACACGTTGCCACTGAAAGCCACAGAGGACGGGTTGCTATTATGTGTGGAAGGTGCGGCCGGTGGCTTCATCAAATTGATGAATTGCGCATAGCTAAATTCTTCCTTTTTGCCAGTAGCCATCCAAGACTTCATTGCCTCGAACAAGACTTTGTTTTGGGCTTCGCATCGCGCGTCGGCTGCTTGTTCAGCTACAATTCTGGCACGCTCTTGGAAGTCCACGAGATCGGCTTGTGTGATGTAGCTCTCGCTCTCGGCTCTCCTCTTTCCCTTTCTTGCCTCTTTGTCGGCAGGATAATGGGCATTCAATTTACCAAGACCGGTGCCATGCACACGGCCACCTGCCGGTGGTTTATGAGGATCATTGCCCTTGGCCTTGTTAATCGACCGGTTAAGCTTCGTGTCCCATCTGGCCGTGGAGTCCTGGGAGCTTTGATCAGGGTTGTCATACTCTTCAAGCTAAAAGAAGGACGTGAAGCATTAATGTCGATAAGTCGCGGAAACACGGAAAATAATCGACGAAGGAATCAATTACCAAGTAGCGTTGGACATCCTTCGTTTTGTCATCAGTTTCATAGGCATCCGTCTCTTTATTAAATTTGAACCTGCCCCGGATGAAGTCATGTTCTTTCTCATCTTTGAACCTCTTCCAGGGGTTTGGCTCAACGTTCTTCTCCATCACCGCGACCTCATTTCTCCACTTTTGCTTCTTCGACAACCCGTAACCACGGGTTCCGAGGGTATGTCGACCGATGCATCTCTTACTCTGCTCCTTCCCCCATTTAGACAATGCCTTGCTTTTGGAGTTTTCCAAATTCTCTATGAAAATTTCCCAATCCTCCTCACTAACGGAAGGCCAAGTTGCACGTACAACAGCAAATTCTTTTCCTTTCTCAAGGAAGTCAGTTCTCGCCATATACTTCCAACCACTCAAGGCCTTCGAAAACTTGCATAGCGCATGTTCGTTTACCAGATTGCCAGTCTGCTTAAGGTTGTTGTATGGACGTGGGAAGGAGAATCTTTGGTGAAGCCTTTTGAGGAGAAGGTCACGCTTCTCAGTGTTTTCCTTTCCCCTAATGGTTGGATCGTTTAGGTTGCAGAGTTCTCGGACGATGCATCCAATGGTGTTGCCGTACTCAGAGTGGGTTTTGAGTGGACTTAAAGGCTCACCAGACGCGTCTAGTCGCGTGATCCGTATGGTTCCGGGCTTGATCGTGTTTCGGCACCTAGTCTTCTTCGAGTGGAAACTTTGCGAGTCCGTGGGGACGGGCTCATCCTCATCTTCATCGACCGCCGCATCTTCGCGATGTTCATCTTCATGCTCATCCCGGGCATCCTCGGGAGGCACGTTTTCATGACCACTCGCCTCGGAGTCGGACCCGTCCTCATCTTCCGTGTGGTGCTCACTTTCACACGACACATATGCGGGGTCTATAAATTCCGAGGGCATGTCGATCCCTCCAGACGAAGTGAGACCCTCATTGTTTCTAGACATCTACAATTGTTAGACAAATTGGATGATAAATCTGTATTGCACATAAATATCTTAAATTGTTAAGTCATGCCAAAAATTCGGCATGACCTTTGCTAAAATTGGACATATTGAGTGCCAGAAATTCGACGAAACAGACGTGAGTCAACGTTTCGTCAAAACATTGGCAGTCATATACCTGCATAGGAAACAACAATAGACGCGAAAATGTCCGCGAACAACACATTTCATAGACCTCAACCACGTATATACTAAAATTCATCTCCCCACATTCCATATATATACCCAAATTCATCTCCCGAACCTGCGGTAACCACATATATCTCCAAATAAATTTCTAGTTTATGCTCCAAAACATGTAAAATTGGTCTCGGCATTTCAACAAACACCTCATGAGCGACACCAGGGTGGAGGGGAAAGGGGTACCATACCTCGCGCCGACGGCGGCGGCACCGAAGCCCAGCGTCGGTGTTGAGGTGTGGTGCGTAGACGAGGCCGGGGACAGCTCGCGCCGACGACGGCAGCTCCGGCGGCGCTTGGCGGGAGAGGCGCGGTCGAGGGAGACGGCGTCGGGCGGAGGCGCGGTGTCGGGGGGAGGCGCGGCCGGTGTCGAGCGAAGGCGCGGCCGGCGTCCAGCGCCTGTTCAGGGGGACGATGCCTTCCGGCGGCGGCGGGTGGCGGCGTCAAATGGCGGCGCGGGCGCGAGACTGAGGAGAGAGGCGCGGGCGCGAAATGAAAGCGGTGGGGAAATTTCACAATTTTTCCCTAGCTATACCACTATTCCAATGGAATCACCGACGAGTACGCGTCGCCCACGCCGGTAACATTAAAGTAATCACCGGCGTGGGACCCTACTCACGCCAGTCATTCTATCGGGGCCCACCATGGCAATTCAGCACAAAGTTATTACCGGCGTGTCCGAACGGAGCCATGCCAGTAATCGCTACCGTAATGACTGGCGTGGATATGTAGTCCCACGCCGGTGACAATTTCCTCCGTGGTTGGATTTTTGGGCCCACAAATCACCGGCGTGGCGTTAAGATGTCCACGCCGGTGATTCCACCGTCACATCGACGTGGAAAAATTCCCACGTCGTTGATTAGTTGCGGAATTTGGTCCCAACAGATCACCGGCGTGGGATTTAAGTGGCCCGCGGGTAATTACAAGCCGGCTATTAGTTGTTTCTTATAGTGTGGATGCCCTTCGGATCTAGTGCAGCAAGTTCCCGTCTCCCCGTCCTAAGTGGTATTGTGCACGGCAACGTCGAGGTTGGTTGTGCTGACCTCGGAGCTCTAGATCCTTCGCGGTGGAGGAGCAGGACTTGATCGTGTTTTCCATTTCTTTTGAAGTTCTTAAGTGCAAATGTAAGGGCTTGCGTGTGTTTCCTTATTCTTTTGAGGCACCTTTTATAAATTGTATCTCCACCGTTTATAACTAAGGAAGCACTCGGTTCTTCTGGATAGGTCAGGACGGCATGGATGGCTACAAGGGGTGTGGTAGCAAATGCTCGCTTGTGCTATGGTTTTCTTTTGTTTACGTATGCGTTCTGCTTCCCGGAAGTATGATGTTTCTTCAATCTTGAGTTTCTCCATTGTTTTGGCAGCCGGTTAAATCGTATGGCCTTCTCTTTGCCTGAGTTTTCACGTCTACTAGATCCAGGACGCTTATGGCTTCATATCGCTAGGTCATAGATGAAAAATGGTGACCCCTGTAATGCTGTAGGAGGTTAAAGTGAAATTCAATTTAAAAAATCACCAAAAGAATTGTGTTTCTTTATCTATGTAGTATGTCCTCGTCTATATTTCTTTCACCTTAAGTATGTTAGTTTTAACTTAGGTGTGTATAAATAAAATTTAAATTTAGCAATAAAACGTGAGGGGTGTTTGGGCACCCGGAAGCATATGGTCCCGGTTTCTAAAATATATTATTAACTTATTTTATGTCCAAAATTATATGCGTACATCTCGACATTCCATGTGCTCGCAAAGCCATTTCATGAAAATCGGACTTTTTATGTCTTATATAGAAAGACAAAATTTAGTGCTAAAAACACTTTTAACGAGATATTTTCTTTTGTTTGTTTTACCTGCCCACAAAACGTACAGTTTTCGCAAAACTTCGCGTGGGCACATAGAATGGCGAGATGTACCTGCAAATTTATATTTGGATTTTTTTGGCGTTTTGAATTTTTTTCTGGTGACAGGAGCATATGCCCCATGTCTCAAAGTGAATTTCACAATAAAAGTCATATATTGAAATATGGGTTTATATACATAACACAAATACTTAGTGAATTGGAAAAAATATAAATGGATCCATCTAAGACCTTACTTCCACATGCACATTGTAAATATTTTTCTATTAGTAGGCCACTCATAGAATAAGTTTGTCCTTAATGAACGAACAGCTAGGATTAAATACTACACGCTCTTTTTTATCGATCTTAAAAAGCTAGCTCTCTAGCTAATCCCTTGTAAACAAGTTGCCTGAATAAGAAATTTCCTATCGTCTCGTTTATTTCTCCCATGTCTTTTGGTGTGGATACGTGGAAAGAAATGGAGTTAATGGAATGTTTGTTATAGTGGAAAGGTGTGAGATAATGAGTTGAGGGACAACAAAAACATGAGTCACGAGATAATCATGCCATGTTTTTTCCTAAAGCATTAGTCCCACTAATACAGGGTAATTTCACCATTTGGATGCTAACATATTACTACCTCCGTACAAAATTATAATATTATTTTGTTAGGCTGTTTTAACCTACCAGAACGTTTTATATTTAGGGACATAAGAGCATCTCCAACCGCACCCCCCCAAAATCGGACCACATACTGCGCCCGGACGCATCCGGACGCGTCCGCGGAGGGTGACCGGACAACCCCTAAAAACATGCTCCTACAACCACACTCCTCTTTTCTAGTTGCCAAATTACTACAAAGGCATGCAACGTCCGCATTTGCTACACTAGAATGGGGACTTGCAGCCGCCTTGCTACTTCCGGTTGTCCTATCTCCCTACTCGTCGTCGGAGAGGACGATGACCATTGCCGCTGCGCCGGCGGAGCCGCCCCGTCCCGCACTGCCGGCCGGAGCCGGGCAAGAACCCTGCTCGGAGTCGGAGAAGAACCCGAACGAAGAGGAGGAGGAGGCCCCGACGTAAGGGCGGCCTTCACGAATCGCCGCCTCCGTCTCGAACTGCTTGTCGAGGAACCCGGAGCGGTTCCTCATCTGCCTCATGAAGAGGCGGTCCGCCGCCTCCGCCTTCAGCTGCGCCTCCGCCGCACGGTGCTCCGCCGCATCGTCGTTGCGCAGCGCCTCCTCGCGGATCCGGCCCTCTTCCGCCTCCGCCTGAGCTCTCCACCGCTCCGTCGCAGCGCGTACCCGGGCGCGATGCGCTTCGGCCGCCGCCTCCGCCCGGCTGTGAAGCGCTTCGGCCGCGCAGGCCGCCGCCTGCCGTTCGACCACCGCCTCCGCCGCCGCGCGTCGGGCTTCGTGCTCCGCCTCCGCGCGGACGCGCATCCTCTCATCCTCAGCCTGGATGAACTCCGAGCCGATGATGTCGACGATCTCGGCGTCGTCGGAGACCATGAAGTATCCGACGGCCGACGACTCCTAATCCGCCTCCGCCGCCGCATCCGCCTCAGCCTGAGCTCGGATTTGGGCCTGCTGCCTCCGCTTTTCCGCCGTCATCCTAGCGAAGATGGTGGGGAGGCGGCGAGGCATGGTGGATGTGGATGAACTCGGGTTCCGGCGGCGGATGTGGATGTGGATTAGGGTTCCGGCGTCGCCGGCAGATATAGTGGTGTCCGGACCGCCATGAATGCGGGTAGTTGGGAGTTGGCCGCTGCCCCTGGCCGCTCCGCCATGAATGCCGGCGCCGGTCAAAGGCTAGATCCTCCCCTCCGGTAGGCTCCGGTAGGCCGGTCAAGGGAGGGTCCCACTGTCAGCGAGTGAGGGCGCGGACGCGTCCGGGCGCGTCCGGGCGCCCCCAAACCCGCCCCAGTTTTGTGCTGGGTTTGGGGTGTGCCGGACCGTCCGGTCGTTTGGGGCCGCTATAGGGGCCGTCTTTGGGTTGCGGTTTTTGGGCCAAACCCCGTCCGGGCTGTCCGCCCGGACGTTTGGGGTGGATTTGGGGGCTCCGCTTGGAGATGCTCTAATAAGTACATATGCTCATATTAAGTCACTCAGGAAAGAAACACAGGAACAAAGTAAAGCGACCTTTGCAGATTTGCAACAGCCTCATACGCTCATGCTCTCATTATAACCTGACAGAGCGGGGACGGTCTCTTTACGCTATGTAGGAGTTACAAATGGTCCTGTTTGTGCTTATGGCCTACACTATGCAACAACAGCTTGCTACAGTGAACATATATACGCATGCAACAAATAATTCTGTTTATGGACAAGGATGCTATACATATATAGTATGCTCCTCTTACCCGTTACCTACACTTACTATAAAAACCGTTACCCAACACTGATGTAATAATCTATGGATCAGAAAGCTGTGGTGCCATTCTGTTCTCCGGACGAAATTTATAAAACTGGAGCATGGTGATGTAATCTAGACTGCAGACCTTAAAATAAAATCAATGGTGGGAAAGTGAAGAAATTTGTCAGTAACCTGCTACAAAGTATTGCTTTTTCCTGGATAAGTTAATAGCATATTGGTACTGTAAGGATGAAAATAGAGTGATCGGATCTATGACGAGTGGCATTGTTGAATCATCACTTTTCTTGAAAAGCATGGACAAGGGCAACTGAATTGCACTTTCCTTAGCTTTGATGAGGTGTAAAAGGCGAGATCCCACTTGCTGGACCTCACTTTGCATAATAAAATAAAGATGCGCACTAAGAAAAAGAGAAAATGTGGTGCTATGTGGCACATGAACCATCAATCCAGCAACCATTGGCATCTTTCAAGTCCTAACTGTTTGAAAGCAAAATAGGACGAACAATGCAAATTAAGGGTGTAATGGCAACTGCAAACGGAGGAGTACAGGTGGTGTGTCTCTTCTTCAGAAGAGCATGGACAACACTAGCAGAAAGTAACATGGCAGTATGCTTGAAGCAAAGGCAATATAATTACAGTTAGTTGGTGCCTCGGCGTACGTGGCAAGGTAATTATTAGTGCAAAATAGGCTCGGCGATTGGGTTCAATACTTAGGTAAAGCTGCAGAAGCAGAAACGCACACTTGAGCTGAGCTTTCCTGAACATTGGGGAGTTTGCAGCCTTTCTTGGGCTTACAGGTGAAGCCACTGATTTCTGAATTACTCCAGTTTCAGTCTCACAGAATTATTTGCTAGCAACATGGTTCCCAGTTCAGAATTACTATGGCAGCGGTTATTGGCATGAACAATCCAGCCGTTTGCATCATTTTGATGCAGAGGCTGGTGCGATGCTCCTATTTCTAAAAAAATGGCACGAACAATACTCCTAACTAAAAAAGAAAATTGTAATAGATAATCTTTTGTAAAATAGCTCTCGACCATTTTTTTTATAGAATTGCCTAGAACCTATCCTGTGCTATGCAGCACTGTCGAACCACGTCAACAATACGCTTCGAGCAAAGCTAAATTTTTTTTAATAATACATTTTTTAATTAAATTCAAAAAATATTACGTAAAATAACGAAATTGCAAAAATAATATGGCCTCGGCCCAGCTTGGACCGATAAGGGCCCGTCGGCCAGGCTTGGGCCGATTGGGCCTGTCGGCCGCCCTGCTTGTGTCAGGGAAACCTGTCGGCCAGAGCTGGGCCGACTGGGCCCTATCGGCCTGTACTGGGCCGACAGGAAGCTGTCGGCCCAAGCTGGGCCGACTGACTCTTGCTTTTTTTTTCACCTCTCTCCTCTTTTTTAGCCACAAATGCAGACAAATTACAGATGAAATCAAACTCCAAATTTAAATCACTGATGCACACATATAAAACATAGTCTACAAACACTGATGCACACATATTACAGATAAAAACATAGTCCAATTTTAAAACATTGATCCACATTATTACAAATAAAAGTACAGTCCAAATTTAAAACATCCTAGTTTCTTCCCCTTCCTCTTGGTCCTCGGCTGCCTCGTCCACGTGGAGCAACTGCTCTAGTTGCCGGAGCAGCATTCGTAGGTGGGAATTTTGTACAAGCAGTGTCCCTGTGACCAAAATCATTGCACAAGAAACATTGCATTGTCGGGCCTCCGGCTTCAGATTCATCCATACCATTTCTGATACGCTTGCACGGTCGTCTACCTCTACCAGGACGCAGTAGCCTTGGGTCGGGGATGTACTGCCTTTCATTAGGGTCAACCGTGTTAAAATTACCCACAGCTCGAAATCCCACCATTTCACCGGTCCAGGTATTAAGAACAGACTCGTTCAAATAATATGGTGAAACGAACGAGATGGCTGATAGTCCGAGCTACCCACACGCAGCCAATACATGGGAGCAGGGCAGGTGAAGCAATTTTGGTTTATTGCATGTGCAGTCACATGTTGGTCGGGCTTCATTTCCAATTCTCACCTCATGCGTTCTGAGCTGATTTCCGCAACCAAACTTGTCAGAAGGTAAGCGTACCTCGAACCTCCTTTCTTGATTTCCTATGGCCTGCACAGCATGAGTACGAGCTTTTGCCATCTTCCTATCCATGTACTCCGTAATCTTCTCACAAAAAGGTGTGTTTGGGTTGTTAACGATATGCATGTGAGCTTTCTGGCGTCTTTCTCTGAAGTACTTGACTGTGCCCTCAAAAATACCCTCCACAATGGCTGTAAGTGGCAATGCCCTATTTCCTCTAAGAACGAAGTTGTATGTTTCAGCAAGGTTGGTAGTCATAACACCGTACCTGGCTCCATAAGTGTCGTGTAGCAAAGACCACCTCTCAAGAGGCTCGTGCTCTATCCACTGCTGAAAGTTTTTGATCAACCTCCCAGTCTTTCTCCTAACACCAGGCGGATCAAATCCTGGCAAGTCACAAAGCCCAACAGGTACATCCTCAGCTGGTGGAGGTCCGGTTGCTAGCTGTTGCGCCACAAGTTGCACATGTGCTGCTACTGCAACATTTCGTGCAGCTCTCCTCTGCCTAACATGCTGGTTAGTGAAGTCATCAAGCTTACCACGTACGAATGTGTATTTCCAGAATTGGTTCTGCTTGCACAGTTTTTTGAATAGATTCATCAAAACCTTATCTCGGAACTGTGAGAAAAAATTGGCCCCCAAATGGCGCATGCACCAACGACTCTGCAGGTCTAGCCATGGCGTTTGTTCCTCGGCCACAGGGTTTGTGAGTGCCTTGACGGCGTTCAGTATATGAGCATGGCGGTCATGAAGGATGCACACGTTCGGCTTATCTTTTACTACTGCTATTTTAAGCTGCCTGAAGAACCAAGTCCAACTTTCAGTGTTCTCGCTCTCCACAAAAGCAAATGCAAGTGGCACGATCTGATTGTTGCCATCCTGACCAATGGCAGTCAAGATTTGTCCCCTATACTTGCCAGTAAGAAATGTACCATCAACACAGATAACTGGTCGATAGTGAGTGAAAGCTTCTATGCATACACCGAAAGAGAAGAACACACGATGCAGCACCTTTACGTTTGGAAACTGTGCCATCCAAAAGTGTTTGACGTCAACATATGTGCCTGGATTACGGGCCTGCAATGTGTAGAGGAGCCGAACAACTGAGTCATATGAGTCTAGGAACGATCTGAATCTTTTCTCAAGTGCCATCTACTTAGCCCTCCAAGTTTTGCCATAAGATATTTTGTACTTGAACCTGGTGAACACCTTATGTATAATAGCCTTCGCTTCCATAGCTTTGCCCTGTACTATTTCTGAGTACAGCAACCGAGCTATAAGCGTCGACGAAATGTTACGATGATCTTGAGGAATACTCTCAATTCTACATGTGTGATGTACTACGTCGCTCACTTTCCAGTTTATGCCGAAGTGAGGACGATAACCGTGCACCCTTCCTGGACACCCTGCTACCTCACATTCCATTGTCAGATATTTTTTACTCGACACCTTGGTTTTGAATGTCTTGCAAGTCGACATTGCCCACTTAATGATTGCATCTTGCAAATGTTGCTTGTCGGTATATAGAGCACCCGCAGAAACCTGGTTCTGATGGTATTCCCAGGCAGAATCATGACCATCGTTCACTGTCATTGACGACGAGAAATCATGACTCCATGACGCAGGATTTGGCACCACATGTTCGTCATCCGACTCGTCGGAATCATACCCATAAGCACTACCACCATCTTCGTCTTCCTCTTCCATCATTTCTTGGAATACATCGTCTGCTGCTGCCTCAGCAGCATCTTCATCTCCCTCTTCCATATGCTCTGTCTGACTATTTTGGCCAGATTCATAACTACCACCTCCAACATCTTCCTCTTCCATCTACTCTGTCTGACTATTTTGGCCATAGTCATAACCACCACCTCCAACATCTCCCTGATTATAATCATGTCCAGAAAATTGCATCTCCTGACTACTCTGGCCAGGATCGTGCCCTCCCTCGCCTTCAGGCGCAATCACCTCCTTCGCGACAGGTATCAGTAAGGCATGAGGGGTACATCCCCTGCTTGCGCAGCCTTGCAACCATCGCACCATCTGAGAGGTCCGTTCTATCGGCCTCAAATAAAAAAACACCGGGGACCTTGTCTTCGTCCACAGTGCATGCACACCGACGGTGTCTGTTTCAGGAAGCGCTAAACACGCTGCCAACCAATCTTTCAGCTGACTTATAGACCATGTTTGTGGGTCACTCAGTTCCAACTCTGACCATCGAAACTCACCCAAATCAGCTCCATGCTCATTTACTACAACTTCGCCAGGACCGTAGAAAAACAAACATTTCACTAAATTACTCATCTCAACAACCTAAAAATGTGACACCAATTTACTGTTACAACCGGGAACAACTATATACTTAATATTGTTAGCAAAATAAACGCATACCCTTGAAGCGTGCCGATTCAATGGACCAGCAACGTCACCACCACCGCCAATGCAACACCGCTGCACCACCACCACGCTGCACCATCCACCACCCTACAGCAACCTCCACCTAAACTCCACCATTGCTCCAACCAAACAACACGAAATCACACAATAATCCAACACATCTGTAGATCTGAGCTGCCTTAACTCTCTAACACTTGTAGAAGGAAGATTTGGTGGCTAGATGGACAGATCGCCGCTGAAACGCAGTAAGGAGCTGCTGGTTTGAGAGGAAGAAGAAAAGGAGAGAGATGACGCGAGGAGGAAGATGTGGGCAGGGCTGGCCTTATCCAGCGTCCTGTCGGCGCAGCCCTGGCCGACAGGCCGGTCGGCTGAGTTCTGGCCGATTAGTGCCCGCCCGTGACGCGTGACGGCCTGTCGGGCGCAGGCCTAACCCACCATGCGATCTGGTCGTCTTGAACAAAGCCGATAAGGCCAAATCGGCCCAAGCCTGGCCGACGGGCCCTTATCGGCTCAAGCTGGGCCGATGCCGTATTATTTTTGCAATTTCGTTATTTTACGTAATATTTTTTGAATTTAATTAAAAAATGCATTATTAAAAAAAATTAGCTCGAGCAAAGCAGAGCAGCTGCTGTCACCCGGAGTACCATAAGCTTAAAGTTGCTGCGAAGAAAAGCTAAATATCAGTCGGCCAATAGAGCATAAATGCATAATCAGGACACATGAAAGTGTGCCTCTGAAAAAGCTAGGCATATTCTACGTCCGGACGTTGCCATCATCTTTTTAGTTATCGGGTTCTTGTTCGCCAAGTTATAGATAACGTACAGCGATTCTTTTTCAATTTTTAGATAGGAGTGTCAAACTTCTATAATGCGTCGAGTTATGAAGAAATTCCAGTCACACAACAGCATTTTTACAGTAAACCGAAAAAAAGGGATGCTTTAACTGTCACTGTAGATAGCAAAGAACTGGCGATAAACTCTGAACGGAGATAGGGCTTGGTTTTGGTTGCCTTTCACTGTCGCGCACGTACGGCATCCTCGATGGGACAAGCGTGAAGCTCCACCGGCACCGGTAATGCACGGGAAGGACTTGCCCCGTGCGCCGTAATATCACGGCGGCCATGGCCGAGCCTTCGCATGGAACAGATTTGCTGGCGAAGGCCGACGGCCCACGGGCATCCGGCTGCAATCCGAAGCCAGCCGCTGCAACAAGAGAAAAAGTGGCCCGTGTCATCAACGTATTTTTAACCAGGAAAACACATTTATACCCTATAGCCAATCTAGAAAACAACACCCTGCGGTTCATAAATAAATGACGTTTTGAATATTGACATTCTTCAAGACTTAACTTTTAACTGCTTGCTACTACCTCTGTTCCATAATGTAAGTCTTTTCAGCAAGCTAGTTTAGTTTGCCAAAAAAAGGCTTACATTGTGAAATAGAGGGAATAACTTTTAACATTATAGGCAATAACATATATAAAAAATATGCTAGTCTAAAATATATTTATATGATTCTATATATGTGAATTTTTAAATATATTCATTTAAGTATGTTAAGCAATATTGAGAGTCAAAGTTCTAAATTTTGGCTTATTTCTAGTATAGTGTAGCAATTTCGAATTTGGATTTTGTGGACACGTTTCGACTCTGACTAGAAGTCAATACGAATTGACGATTTTAACAAGCCACGTCAATTTTCAATACTTATCCCTTTTCCGTCCTATATGCTTCATAGTAAGAAGCACCTTCACGGACGAACTCCGCCAAGCAATTCCCTGAAGGGATGGATTGTAAACAAGACAAAGACATCTAGACATTGGACCAGCGAAGGACCGCCCTAGGAGGAGGTGGACCCGCCTAAAGGGATCGAGTCGGGGCAGCTCCCGATGGACCACACTTGCGTGGGTCCCTCAACATATAGCGGGTTTGATGACCATATCTCGGACCCACTGTAACACTCTCATGGGGTACATGACGCACATAACCAACCAGAGAAGATGACATCGAAATCCGACAAACAGAGAGGCATACACGACTCCTGGAACATAGAGATAGCCAAATGGTATTAGCGTACATATAAGCAATAGTAATTATGTAATATGTTATTGGATTAAAGTGAAATATTGGACTCTAGCGAAGTGGGAATAGGTAAGCCCCAAAAGTATGATGGGACGAATAGAAAGTCCACCTAGATATCTTCCTCCCGTTCTCTGGTGAAGAATATTAACTTGATTATGCCACTTACAGATGTCCTCGCCTACCACCTTTCTGACCTCCACCTCGCCGGAAATCTTGCCGGAATCGAGAAGCTCCACCTTAGGACCCCGACAGACCTTGTCAGAGCAAGGCAGATTGGCACCGAACCTCATCGGAGTACGACCGCACCTGATAACCCCCAAGAGGGGGATCACTGTATCACCTATCAATGTGGAAGTAAGGTATCGATCCGCAGGAGCAAGAAGGAAAAGTTATTTATTCCCTACAACTAAAGTGTCACAAGTTTTAGTAGATTATGCACTAAACAAGTTTATGGAACAAGATGGTTGATTTAATGGATGAAAGTTTAATGCAACAAAACAAGAATGTAAAAGTGTCCCAATCCTCTTCAATGCAAGAGGACAAGACAAAGGTTTTCTCTTATAGGAACAATGGACATGGGTTCACTTAATCCTCTCTCTCTCTCATCTATGGTGATTATCATGTTATGGATAAAGTACACACAATTGTCATGTTTTAATTGTAGCTTTTATGACGGCTATATGTCCTAAAACACATAGTTGAAAGAAGTACTCATTTGTGTTGCTATGTCACCCTCGTAAGGCTAGCATGGTTGTTGTCACTCCCACATCATACTCTTCCTTTTACCCCCAGATAAAGGATGTTGGGTTGTATTCACATGTCACTCAATACATATGCCGTGTCACGTCGGCCATCCCGTACCTACATACATCATACTTCATAATGGACAATATTCTAAACACTAGTGCAATGATTCATAATTCGTGTGCATGTCCACATCTCTCTCATCTATCCACACTTGGTGGTGGCAATCACCTCATGACAAGGATAAACAAGGCATTATGCATAAATCAAACCATCACATGCATCATAGAATATCTCCAAAGTATGACAAATCATAAAAGTTCCAACACAACAGTAAATGCATAACAAATCATCTCATACCACAATATCCACCATAGGAATTACATAGATGACCGTAATCATGTTCAGCAGCTCATACGGTACTAATTAGTGAAGCTCCAAGAGAGGAGAGATACATAAGTTACCACCACAAACCCAAGTCCAGGGGGTGGACTACTCCCCCTTCATCATGGAGACGGTGGAGAAGTCGTTGGAGAAGATGGAGACCACCCCGCAGCGCTCCGCCGGAGTTTTCCCCCTCCAATCTGCAGCTCCAGATCTCTGTTTCGTGGTTTCTGTGTTTCGGCGGCGCTCCTTCCAGAGAACGTCGGGGCGCTATTTTTATAGGCGTTTTTAGGTAAAGACTATGTCGGTGGAGCAAAGATCGACGGCCACGGAGCTCTGAGGGGAAAAGAGGTGGGCCCACGTGGCCAGGTACAGTAGGCCACGTGGGACCCTCTAATTTCCAGCCTGTTGGTCTTCTGGTCTTCAATTTAAGATCATTGCGTTCGTCTCGAAAATTCTGAACCGTGCTCTTTGGCCTTGCCCTTTTTGGAGTCCCGAAGCTCCCGGAAAGTCTAAAACACTAAAAAAGACGTTTTCTGGAAAACAGGGTTAATTCCAAATAAATGGGAAAACTATGAAATATTCCCAAAATCATTATAAAACATTGATATAACCCTAATATGATGCAAATATGATTGGAATAGAAGTAAAATAATGCAAAGTTCATGTATGCATTTTACATGCATCAGCACCTCACCGAGATTTGTCGAGCATCCCCGACACCCGTCGGCCATCTCCCCCAACTCCGGCGACCTCGGTCTTGGCTAGAGCTTGTCGGACTCTCGCCAAAAGTTCACTGAAAACCTCGTCGGAGTTGGTCGGAACCACCCGAAGATCGTTGGAACCACCCCCGAACCCTCGTCGGACCACTTGGAGCTTATCAGGGCCGTTCAGGGCCTCTAGGGAGTTGGTCGGGCCTCGTCGGCCTTCTCCGAACTTCTCCGGATCTCATTACTACATCTATGATCAACTTCATGGTGATGCATGTAAAATGCATACATGAACTTTGCACTATTTTACTTATATTCCAGTCATATTTGCATCATATAAGGGTTATATCACTGTTTTATAATGATTTTGGGAATATTTGATATGTTTCCTATTTTTATGGAATTAACCCTGCACAGGCAGAAAACCCTATTTCTATATTTTAATGTTTCAGGGACCCAAACGACGTCCAAATGACCTGCAAATTTACGAGCGTCAATTTTTGGAAGGAAGAAGACTTGGGAGCGAAGGAACAAACAAGCGGAGACCCGAGGGCCAAGATAGGTGGGCCCACGCGGCCAGGTACATGGGCCGCGTGGGACCCCTCCTTTTGGGCCTCGGAGCTCCGTTGCCGTCGATCTTTCCTCCACCGACTCGGTTTTGACCTAAAACCGACTATAAAAATAGCCCCCCGACGTTCTCTGGAAGGAGCGCCGCAGAAACACAGAAACCACGAAACAGAGACCTGGAGTTGCAGATTGGAGGGGGAAAACTCCGGCGGGGCGCTGCCGGCGTGGTCTCCATCTTCTCCAACGACTTCTCCACCGTCTCCATGATGAAGAGGGAGTAGTCCACCTCTGGACTATGGGTTTGTGGAAGTAACTTATGTATCTCTCCTCTCTTGAGCTTCACTAATTAGTACCGTATGAGCTGCTGAACATGATTACGGTCATCTATGTAATACCTTTGTGGTGGATCTTTTTATGAGTTAATATATGTTTGAGATTGCAATGGTTTTGTTTCAGTTATGAAAGTAGATGCATATTATGTACCCCGTTCTTATTTACTTGTCATGATCAAGCATGTTTATGAGAGCGTGTGAGGGGGAACGTGTGCATTAGTTGGAGTAACGGGGGTGGCTAGTGCAGTGAACGTGAGAGAAAGTTCTGCGATCCACTTGGGTATCTTACCTTACTTTGTTGCCTCACTAGGGATAAAAAAAATACCATGCTACCGGAGATGTGGGTGTGACCATTGCCACTACTCCATGACTAGATCTAGCATGTTCTTATTTTAACTTCATGTCATGATACTTATTGCTATACTCTGAGTTATCTTAATTACTGAGGTGTTATGATTTAGTTCGCATCTTGGTGGAGTATAAGAGAGACTAATAACCAAAAGGTCTCTATGTTAGGACGTGATGCCCATATAATTATAACTTGTCATTAAACTGTTGTGTTGCAATCTCATATGTCAACTCTAGTGTTCCATTGTCTACCACTTTATTAAAGAGAGAGTGCATTTGTGAAACCATGAACCCCGGTCCATTTTTAATCATAAGAAACACCTTTCCAACAACTTTTACCACTTTACCATTTTCTGCCATTTAAAAATCCGAAAATACAAAAACACTTTTACATCTTGCATTCATCATATAAAACCCAAAAATATCATTTATCATTGCTACCACCATCCTTGCATATTTATTTACCACCATTGCATATTTATTTCTTGTTTGCATTTATTATCTTGATATCATTCTCACACCTTGTGCTTGACAACCACTAGGTGAGGTTGAGGACCAAAACATTTACTTTGTTTTGTAGGTAACCAAAAGAAGGATAGAAAGATAAATCTTCACTACTGATTCCCCGAGAGTTCGATATTAAACCCTCGAGTCACCCCTCGTGGGGAAAACACGTCTTCCACTTACTACACACTCTGCACTTGGAGTCTCAACCTAACCCATATTCTTTTGACGCAGGTAACTACGTCAAGGGCCATCAAGACTGTTTTCTGGCGCCGTTGCCGGGGAATCATTGCTGAAAGGTTTATCCAAGGGTCCCCTGCACTAGCTCTGTTTTCTGGCGCCGGGTTTATCCAAGGATATCTCACCAAGTCAACTTCATCACCAACTTGTGCTAACACCTAAGCTTGGGGAGGTTGCACCTACGTGAGCATCATCTTATCCATCTTTACCTTCAAAGCAATTTATCTTGTTTTGTCATTGTCTTGCATTTTTAAGTTCGGTTTGCATATTTATTTTCAGTTTTGCATTTTGTGTTGCATTTGTTATTTCGGTTTGCATCATTTAGTGTCATTTTATTTTCAGTTTTGCATAAAAAATTAAAAAACACATAAAAACTTGCTAAAATGGGAGAAAGAACTAAGTTGTGTGATTACACAAACACTCCAAATGATCAATTTATTGCTAGGCCCATTGCCACACCTGAGATAAAAGCTGATAGTTATGAAGTAAGTCCTAGTTTGTTGAACTTGATAACTAGGGAACAATTTGGCGGTAGTGCTATGGAGGATGCCTCTATGCATCTTCATGATTTTGTTGAAATATGTGACATGCAGAAATTTAAAAATGTGGAAAGTGATATTCTAAAACTGAAGTTATTTCCTTTCTCACTTAGAGGAAAAGCTAAAGAGTGGCTGCATTCATTACCTATTGATAGCATTAAAACTTGGGATGATTTAAAAGAAGCTTTCATTAAGAAATACTATCCTCCTGTTAAAATTTTGCAAAATAGAAACAACATTCTTTCTTTTAGGCAAAATGAAAATGAACATGTTGCTATGGCTTGGGATAGGATTAAACTTATGCTTAGAACTTGTCCATCACATGGGGTCAACGAATGGACCATACTACACTCTTTTTACAATGGTCTAAATTACATGTCTAGAAATATTCTTGATTCTGCTGCTGGAGGTGCGTTTATGGGAAAAACTATAGTAGAAGCTAAGAAATATTGGAAAGTATTTTGCAAAACTATAGTCAATGGCATACTGATAGAGCACCTAATCCTTCTAAGAAAGTGAACTCCATAGAAGAAACAAATGATTTGTCATCTAAAATGGACACTATTCTTGCTTTCATTAATAAACAAAATATTGAAAATGTGCCTTTGCAAGAACTAGTTGGTAATAATCCTGAAAATATTGATGTCAACTTCATTAGGAACTATGGTAATAATGGGTATGGTAACAACAATTATAACTCTTATAATAAACCCCCATATGTGCCAAACAAATATGCCACTAGTGTAATGTTTCTAGTGATTTGGAAAACACCATTAGATCATTTATATCTACTCAAAAGGAGCTTAATAAGGAATTTATATCTAAGTTTGAAAAACAAGACTCTTTGTTTGAAAGGGTAGATCAGCTCACTAAGGAAGTTTCCTCATTAAAGAACACCATTATAGCTCAAAAACATGAGGAAACAATTAAATATTGTCAAGAGGTTATAAATAAATCTTGGGAACATATTCATGAGCAAGAGAGAATTGCTAAGGAAACTATTATGGTAATGAAAGAGAGAAAAGTTGAGGAAGTTAAAATGCTTAGTGAAGTCAAGGAACCATTGCTTGACTTAGAGAATTGTAGCTTGCATGAATTAATATCTATCTTACAAAAATTTGCAAGTGATCCTTCCATCAACTCTAACCAAGCTGGTTTTTATATTGCTAATCATGTCTTAAAAGAAAAGATTGCTAGGTACAACCAAGAGGCTATGATACCACCTAAGCTTGGGGATATATGGATTCCCAAAGTCCTAGTAACCATTGGAAAAGAGACACACCATGCTATACTTGATCTAGGATCTAGTGTCTCTGTTTTATCTAAAGAACTATATGAATACTTGAATTGAAAAATCTTGAAAAATGCTCTATTGAACTTGCACTTGCTGATGATTCCATTAAACATGCTTTAGGAAAAGTAAGTGATGTTATGGTAGAGTTACATATGACATTTGTGCCTGTTGATTTTCTAATCATGGATATGGGGAATAAAACCTCTAGTCCAATTATTCTTGGAAGACCTTTTCTTCGTACTACAGGTGCTATCATTGATTCAAAAGAAGGGAATGTGAAGTTTCAGTTTCCACACAAGAAGTGCATGGAACACTTCCCAAGGAAGAGGGCACATCATTCAAGCTCCCTCATGAGCTTCGTCCACTATAAACATCAAGTAAGAAGCCTAGCTATATGGCTATAAAGAAAGCGCTTTACGGGAGGCAACCCGGTTGTTTTTATTTGTGATTTTCTTTGTGTCCTCTTGCTGTAACAAGAGACTTTGTTTTAGTTTAGTTTCTGGAATTTTTAATAAAGTGCCAAGTTTTACTCATTTTGGTTTGAAAAGTTGCTTATAGCGTTCGGAGATTTTATTCCTGCACGAATCTGTGCACGGTATGATTTTTAATTCTTATTCTGTAACTCCGAATGAGCTCATATTTGAACTGTAGTTGCAACTTTTCATCCTCTGTATGCATGAATTTTTCGGAATTTTTCGACAAAGTTAAGTAGGGTAGAAAAATACGTTTTGCTGCTGCTGTTTTTCTGGACAGATTCTGTCCCATTTTGTTTGATGCATGCTTTGAACTTTTAACTTGAATCTTTTTGATCCAATTGAGTTTATGAGTAGGCATACAACATTATACACTTTCTGGACATTCATATGAATTTTTGTTCAAGGATTATATGCAGCAAGAAATCTATTTGTTTATCACTACTAATGCACCCCACAGAAAAGAAATGGGAGAAACGGTGTTTTGAAGTTTTTTCACAGGGATTAGAGGAGATGCACCAAGAGCTATCCAAGGATGGTGAAGACCATAAGCTTGGGGATGTGAAGACAACCCCACTGGACCTACACACTCTCGGTTTGCACACGTCTAACTTCTGTTTTTCGATCGAAACACTTTATCGCATAAACTTGGAGCGTCTTTTTGTTTGTTTTGGTTTGATTTTTATTTTGTGAGACCACCACACTATCATTTATATATGAGAGAGCTACTGGAAATTTGGGTTGAATTATGTTGGATGCTATTATAGATTGGGAAAAGGGATGTTGAGTTGATTTTAAAAGATACATATAGTTGCATGATTCATGAGCTTGTTAATGAGTAATAATTTGCAAGTATTTTATCAAGAGCTATCTTTTATTCATGTTTTGATGCTGAATGTTATTTACTTGTTTAACATGGATTAGTTAGTTCTATGGACACTCATGCATGCATTTAGATGGTCAACTTTCTCCCTCTTGCTAGCCCAAAAATTCCAACAAGTAAAAACTTGTTTCCAACACCTTCAACCAAAGTTTTTCCAGTGAGTCCACCATATCTACCTATTAGCTTTATGCTATTCCGAGTATGTTTATCATGATATTTGTGTTATCTATACCTCTGAATGAAAATGCTTATGTTGTTGATTGTTATGGGAAAAGTTGGTTATAGAGCTCTCTCGAACTTGATGCACACTTTACTTTCATTGCATAATAAAACATGACCCATTGTGATTAAAATTATGATGTTGTGGGCTTGACAAATGTCTTTGGTTGAGAGTTAGCTCATATGTGCTGTCACATGGCAAGCTTTCAACATGCACTTCATTTCATTTAGTTGATATCATGTACTTTTGTTTATGGATGCTTACCATGGGTGAAATAAATGTGGAAATGAAGTAGTTTAAATGAGTTTGTATAAATGGTTAGAGAGACGCCTGGGCCGCTAATCTAAGCCATGCATCATTCATGGTGGAAATTTACTTACATGCTATGGTGAACCTTCTGTGATACACCTTACAATAAAAAGCTATCTAATGGTAAATAAAAAGGGTGTTGAGATTGTTCATTGTGTTTGTTTGTCTTGTCATTTTGATATGGGCTTGTTCCATATCCTGGGACAAGAGGTACCCCAGTTGACGCTCTTAATGATACTATTATTACTTACAATGATATTTAACTTGAACTTGCTTTGTTTCCCAAGTTGAGTAACACATGGAGTAGGTACTTGTATTCAAGGGGCATGAGACTTTCAACCTGTACTTTGTCAAGCACACTACTCATATTTGCTTTCACTTTAAACTTAATCATTCAAGATGCTATGATAGGGGAATGAGAGCTTGACACCAAGGATTACCACATTACAATCATTAACTTAAGTAGAGAAGTTCAGAAGTTAGATGAAACTTATTCATGCTTTACCTCTACTCATATATATCTTTCCAAAGTGTCCACCTTTTATATTCAGATTTTCATCAATACTCTATGACCATTATAGGATGTTCTTACTTTCATTATGCATACATGTGGTCCATAGTACTTTCTTTTATGTTACACTTTGTGAATTATCATTGAACATCCTTGCATTGAATACTTGATATCACTTCATAAACTATCTTGCATATTGCTACTCCTTTTAAGAATGAATCATTTGACTCTATGTAGCAATAGTAATCATCTTTGATATCCATTGATAGTATTAAATTGCAAAGTCCATGTTAGTTTTATCACCTTCATACTCGAGGACGAGTATAGGTTAAGCTTGGGGATGTTGATGCATGTAAAATGCATACATGAACTTTGCATTATTTTACTTATATTCCAGTCATATTTGCATCATATAAGGGTTATATCACTGTTTTATAATGATTTTGGGAATATTTGATATGTTTCCTATTTTTATGGAATTAACCCTGCACAGGCAGAAAACCCTATTTCTATATTTTAATGTTTCAGGGACCCAAACGACGTCCAAATGACCTGAAATTTACGAGCAATTTTTGGAAGGAAGAAGACTTGGGAGCGAAGGAAGCAAACAAGCGGACCCGAGGGCCAAGATAGGTGGGCCCACGCGGCCAGGTACCTGGCCGCGTGGGACCCCCCTTTTGGCCTCGGAGCTCCGTTGCCGTCGATCTTTCCTCCACCGACTCGTTTTGACCTAAAACCGCTATAAAAATAGCCCCCGACGTTCTCTGGAAGGAGCGCCGCAGAAACACAGAAACACCGAAACAGAGACCTGGAGTTGCAGATTGGAGGGGGAAAACTCCGGCGGGGCGCTGCCGGCGTGGTCTCCATCTTCTCCAACGACTTCTCCACCGTCTCCATGATGAAGAGGGAGTAGTCCACCTCTGGACTATGGGTTTGTGGAAGTAACTTATGTATCTCTCCTCTCTTGAGCTTCACTAATTAGTACCGTATGAGCTGCTGAACATGATTACGGTCATCTATGTAATACCTTTGTGGTGGATCTTTTTATGAGTTAATATATGTTTGAGATTGCAATGGTTTTGTTTCAGTTATGAAAGTAGATGCATATTATGTACCCCGTTCTTATTTACTTGTCATGATCAAGCATGTTTATGAGAGCGTGTGAGGGGGAACGTGTGCATTAGTTGGAGTAACGGGGGGTGGCTAGTGCAGTGAACGTGAGAGAAAGTTCTGCGATCCACTTGGGTGTTTTACCTTACTTTGTTGCCTCACTAGGGATAAAAAAAATACCATGCTACCGGAGATGTGGGTGTGACCATTGCCACTACTCCATGACTAGATCTAGCATGTTCTTATTTTAACTTCATGTCATGATACTTATTGCTATACTCTGAGTTATCTTAATTACTGAGGTGTTATGATTTAGTTCGCATCTTGGTGGAGTATAAGAGAGACTAATAACCAAAATCTCTATGTTAGGACGTGATGCCCATATAATTATAACTTGTCATTAAACTGTTTGTTGCAATCTCATATGTCAACTCTAGTGTTCCATTGTCTACCACTTTATTAAAGAGAGAGTGCATTTGTGAAACCATGAACCCCGGTCCATTTTTAATCATAAGAAACACCTTTCCAACACTTTTACCACTTTACCATTTTCTGCCATTTAAAAATCCGAAAATACAAAAACACTTTTACATCTTGCATTCATCATATAAAACCCAAAAATATCATTTATCATTTACCACCATCCTTGCATATTTATTTACCACCATTGCATATTTATTTCTTGTTTGCATTTATTATCTTGATATCATTCTCACACCTTGTGCTTGACAACCACTAGGTGAGGTTGAGGACACAAACATTTACTTTGTTTTGTAGGTAACCAAGAGAAGGATAGAAGATAAATCTTCACTACTGATTCCCGAGAGTTCGATATTAAACCCTCGAGTCACCCCTCGTGGGGAAAACCGTCTTCTATACTATACACTCTGCACTTGGAGTCTCAACCTAACCCATATTCTTTTGACGCAGGTAATTACGTCAAGGGCCATCACGTGGTCAAAGTCAAACCGCCTAAAAACACTCCATGTAATTATTTATGTTATGCTAAGAATTGGACTGCAAGTTTTAGTGTTAAAACAAGAGTAAAGTTCAGTTTTCATCCCTTGGTTGTGCATTTGTGAAACTTATTATCCCTATTTAGTGGAATAAAATCAGAAATACACTGTAAAACTTTAACATGGTTCTATCTCATTTTTAACACTTTGCATGTTTAATTAGAATTTACCGGCATCTTACAACCATGTGGTGTGTCAAAATATGTAAAAATCAGTGCGCGCTGTCGACGATAACGTCTAATCTTCGATTCACCATCTATTCAATTTATCATAGTTTTCTTTTTTTTTTTACCCTCGTTCATCACCTCACACCTTGCCCAATGAAAATGCATCAGAAAAAGGGACAAATTTCTAAAATGGGTGATCTAGACATTTATTATTAGATGGGACAATTATTATCACACAGACACAAATGTATAATAACTAGTAGGAAGTAAAACGTGGAATTCAATTTTTTGTGTGGATAAATAAAACGTGGAATTCACTCCTAGAACAAACTTAATTTTCCCGCTTCAGATACTACTCTCCTGAAAACTCCAAAGCCGGCAAATCTACACGGCTGCGAGCAGATGACTCCAAAAATCGATCAATGTTCAGGATATCGAACAAGAAGTCCTGGCCTCATGCCTTCAATTCATGGTGTCAGGTGGCGCGGTATGCTGTGCGCAGGTTGCGACGTCCGTACGTCATGGCTCACAGGAGGACTTCAGGATGGGAATGGGCCGACCTGGCCCTGGCCTTGGACCCGGCCCCGTTGGCTTCAAGGACAATTTGGGAGGCCATGGGTCGACCCGGTTAAAAAAAGTCAGTGGCCTCGTCAGTCCTATGGGTATCCTGGGTCGACCCATATTTTAGCTTATATATTTTTTTTGGTTCCGTACACATATAATATTCTTGATAATATAAAGAGGAAGATTGTTCTAATTGACTCAAGTACATGCACGAGCGTTAGCTGGGTGATGGAACAATCAGTATATCAAGCTAGCTAGAGGAAGATCTGGTAAGCTACAAATCTAATTTCAGTCAGTGTGCAGCAAGATCCGGATCCAATGGTAGAACATCTCTGCCCGATAGGAGATGTTACAGGAGGATGAGAGAGGCGACACGGGAGGCGACGCGTGAAGCGGCGTGATCGGTGGGGATCGGAGCTCAGGGCCGACTCGGCGGCCGGTTCTGGGCGATTAGCGAGGACTACGATGAGGGCGCTCCCGCGGAGGACGATCATGCGGCGGAGTTTCGCAGTCCATCGCGTCCACGCTCGCCGACGCCTTCAGGTGCGCGAAGGAACGATGAAGCAAACAGAGAAAGGGGAAGGAAAGCAGATCTGGAGGCGATCGTGCGCCGCCTGAGAGAGGTGGTGCAGAAGAGAACATCAACGCTATCTGCGGAGGCTAGGCCCTTCCTCCCCAACGCCGGCGTGCGAATTGCGGAGGTGAGGGCGCCGGTAGTGGAAGGGTATGATCCTTCTCTTAGCGACAACGACGGATCAGATTGGTTTCAGATAGTGCGTGGGAGACCGATTCGTTTATCTTCCTTCTCGGATCCCTTGGAGTCGAGTACGAGGAGGGATGATCACAGTTCACCGAGCTTGAGTCCAGGCTCAATGCCGGTGAATTTGACATCTCGGCCTCCGGCGAGACCATCGGGGATCCAGGAGATGACGTCACCGTTTACGTAGGGGGGACGTGCGCCTCAATTTGAACTCTGGGCTTTTGTGGGCCGAGCCAATACCGTAGAATGGAGGCCCAAAGTGCGGAAAGGAGAGAGGAGTGGAGATTAGGGTTCCACTGCAAAGCTGCGTGCGATCCCCAAATCGAACCAGCCACCTCTCCCCACTTCTATCTCACCTTTGGTGCTCTACTACGGGTTGCGGCGGCGATCCAACCAGGCCGGAGAGGGAGCGGAGACTGTCGCTCAGGAGAAGAAGGAGATGCAAGGAGGAGGTGGTGGTGGCGGGGAAGGCGGAGGCCGAGGTCCGGGGTTCAATAACCAGGTCTTCAACAACCAGTACAGGCCACCAACCCCCCCCCCCCCCCCCCCGCGACAACCTCAAGGTAACTTCCAGAATAATCAGTTCAGAGGGCAGAATCTTCAGCAGTATAGGGGACAAAATTCGAACTACAACTATCAGAATCAAGGGAATTATGGATAGCAGAGGAACTATGATGGAGACAGGTAGAACTCAAATTTCAACCAACGATCGCTGTCAACTGAGTCAACGTTTCCTCAAGGCGGTGGGAACAAGCAAAGCAAGATCACATATGTGCAAAAAGCAATACCAGCAAGCACCAGTGGAGGTACTGCTGCGACGCAGAAGGAGGTGGCTACGAAATCAACGCCTGAAGGACCAGTGATGAAACTGCAGTGTTTCAAGTGCTATGAGCACGGTGATCATATAACAAAGGACTGCAAAGCTGAGGTTGAGTGTGTTAATTGTGATAAAGTTTCCCACATCTCCTCTCGCTATGCATGGCTGCATCAGAGGAAGCCGGTGGCGACCTTTGTGGAATTTGGAGGAGAGGGGTTGGGAATCTTTGTTGCTGAACACGCTAAGGAAGCAAATTCTGGAGGTCGGAAATAAGGACAATTTGGCGGAGGACGTGAGTACAGAGAGACTTGAACTAGGGCTTGGCAGCACATACCCATGGAGGTGGGCATGGAAATCTAAGAGGGTTGCTGCAGGTGCTTTTCTGGTGAAATTCCCCTCTGCAGCTAAGATTACTGAGGCTGCAATCTATGACTGGGTGCCGCTGCGTCGAACAAATATAATGGTTAACATCAAGATGTGGTCGGATGAATCATTGGTGGCTGGGAAACTAACTACAGTGTGGGTCAAAGCCAGAGGAGTGCCGGAGACACTAAAGAACTTCCATGGTCTCTGTGAAGTGGGATCGACACTCGGACTACACATTGAAGCTGACATGGAACACCTGGAAAAAAGGACAGGTCCGGCTGAAAGTTGGGATTGTAGATCACCTGAAGATACCCAAGTGGACTCAGCTGGCTACCACGAAGCTACTCTACTACAGGATATTCTTCCAGCTGGAAGAGGTTGTGGAGCTGGGATGGAACAGATCAGAGGATGATTTCCTACAAGATCTTGAAGATGTAATGGAAAGTCTGCAAGAAGAGAATGGAGGTAGAGACCCAAAAAGGAAGGAAAACAATGAACATGGGACTTCTTCTCCCTCTGTTCATTTGTGCCAACGGCGAAGACAGTTGCAGCTAGCACTAAGACCATAATTGCATTGGGACAAAGGGAACAGAGCTTAAAGGTGCAGGATGAGGAAGATGTCAGGATAAACCAGTTGAGACAAGGGAAGTCTCTGCTTTACCAAGTGGAGGATGAAGCTGAGAAAGAGAAATTACCCGAGGAGACTGGTGAAAACAAGATAGGTGAGGAATCTGAAAAATCCACATATGAGAGAGTGAGGCTGTCAGATGAGGACATGGATGAAGATTATGATGCATCACAGTCCATGAGTTATAGTGAACAAGTTAAGGCAGTTGGTCAGGGAGGAAACAAAGGTGACAAAGGGCAGAACAACTCGCAGGAGGAACAGGGAGATGCAGGGCTGAGGTTCAGTAGCAGGCTCGCCACTAAGAATCCTGAAGACATTCCAGTTCTGGAGAGAACAAAAGGCATCAAATCAAAGACTCTGGACAAGGAAGAAGGTACTGTACCTTATTTCCCCACTGTGTTGAATTCTGAAAATGTTACTTTATTTGAAATGGCAAATCTGTTAGGTGTTGATTTAGGTGCCTCTCTAGAGTTAGCTGATCAAAATATTGAGCTTATTCGTGCACAAGAAAGAGCTAGAATGGCAATTTTTAGTGAGAAAAGCAAGACAAATAACCCAATAGCTGAGCCTGATAGTGATGCATTACATCCAGGTGATGTAGATGTGATACTAAAAGAGCTCCTGGCTATTAATAGTTAGGATAGGGATGATGTGATTGAAAATCTAAATTTACTGGAAATGGGATTGCCTGTGTCGAGCAGGGGACAGAAGGATAAGACCTCTATTGAGGCTTATTGTGTCAAGTCCCCTGTGAGAACAGTGGTGAGGAGGAGGCGGAAAACCATCAAAAAAAGATGTTGAACGGTCTAATTTGGAACCCAACAGGTTTGGGGGGAAAAGTAAAAGAGATTTTATTTGTGAAACTTCAAATAAAAGTAAGCTTGACTTTATTGGTATTCAAGAGACAATTAAACAAGACTTTTCTCCCTCTTTCTTGGATTCGATTGGAGGAGAGGGTTTGTTTAATTGGATTTGGACGCCTGCGAGAGGGAGATTAGGAAGGATCTTGCTTGGAATTAATTCTAACACCTTTAATGTTTTGGAAAAGGAATTGGGGGACTACTTTATTAGAGTTTGGTACACAACAATCTGGAGGATTTCACTTGGATTTTGGTTGTTGTTTATGGGGATGCACAAACTACTGGAAAAGCAAAGTTCCTAGTAGAGTTAGTTCATGTCACTAAAAACACAAAGGTACATCTTTTCATTGCGGGTGACTTTAACTTAACAAGAAGAGCAAGTGATAGGAATAAGCCAGGTGGGTATAATAGATGGAGTTTGCTCTTTAATTCTATAATTGCGCAAGGAGAGCTGATGGAAATTCAACTCTGTGGACGGAGATACACCTGGTCGAACAACCAAGAGAACCCCACTTTTTCGTTGTTGGACAGGGTGTTAGTCTCTCCCTCGTGGGAAGAGGTCTTTCCGTTAGTAACTGTGACTGCGTTGTCGAGGGAATTGTCAGATCATACTCCCTTGTTTATTTCAACAGGGAGACGCTGAAAATCCCAAGACAATTTCAGTTTGAGAATTGTTGGTTCCTTAGACCTGAGTTGAAAAACATTGTTGTTGATGTATGGACGCAGGACTTTAAAGGTTCTACGAGTCTAGACAAATGGCAGCAAAGATACAAAGAGATGAGGAAAAAACTAAAAGGATCGAATGCAAATTTTGAAAGTGAGCTAAAAAAGAAAAAGAAAATGCTGGCTGCAGAGTTGGACAGGATAGATAAATTAAGTGAGAGCAATGGGCTTTCAAAGGTTGATTGGGACCAACTACAAAAATGTAGATTGGAACTAAATAAGATCTTGAAAGAAGAAGAAATAAAGTGGCTGCAGAGATCGAGAGAGAGAGAATTGTTGGAGGGAGATAATAATACAAAATATTACCATTCCAAAGCAAATGGAAGGAGAAGAAAAAATTGAATAGTAAGTCTAAAACAAGATGATGGGGTGATAGAGGGACAGGAAAATCTTAAAACATATATCACTGATTTTTATAAGAACCTCTTTGGGGATGCCAGGAGAACAAGTGTCTCTCTAGTCCCCAGAGGAGTTCAAAGAATCGATGATGATGATAAAGATGCGTTGACAAAAAGATTTACTATAGATGTGCCGAAAGAAGCGGTGTTTAGTATGGAGAAAAACAAGGCGGCTGAGCCGGATGGGTTTAGTGCCGATTTCTACCAAAGGTTTTGGTCTTTGGTTCACAAAGATCTCTTTTGCTTGGTGAATAATTTCTTTGACAACAAAATTGATATAAATAGGATAAACAATGGGGTTATTACATTAGTCCCGAAAGGAGCTGATGCTGATAAAATTCAAAAGTTTAGGCCTATATGTCTACTGAACGTTGTCTTTAAAATCATCACAAAAATGATTGTTTTGAGATTGAATCCTATTATTGGAAAAGTGGTCAAAATAACTCAAACTGCTTTCCTCAAAAATAGGTTCATAATGGAAGGAGTGGTAATTTTACATGAAACCCTAAATGAGATCCACGTTAAAAAGAAATCTAGGGTGCTTTTCAAAATTGACTTCGAAAAAGCATTTGATAAGATTAAGTGGCCTTTCTTGTTACAAATTTTGGAGATGAAGAGCTTCCCTCATAAATTTAACGACCTGGTTATGAAAATAATGTCGGGAGGAAGTGTTGGGATTAAGGTCAATGGTGAGATTGGACCATATTTTCGAACTCACCAAGGACTCAGGCAGGGGGACCCGCTATGTCCATTGCTTTTTGATCTTGCTGGTGATGTTCTAGCTATTATGATGGATAGAGCTGTAGATGGAGGGGTCTTAGAAGTTTGGGACGTAATTTGGTAGATGGGGGAGTATTATCTTGCAATATGCAGATGATACAATCCTACTACTAAAAGATGATTTTGAACAAGCTAGGAACCTGGAGTTTATTTTGTGCCTTTTCGAACAAATATCGGGGCTAAAAATTAACTTCCATAAAAGTGAAGTTTACTGTCTCGGGGTTGAAGAGGAAAGGAAGAAAATCTTCGAGGAAATCCTGACTTGTAAGATAGGTTGTCTACCAATGAAGTACTTGGGTGTACCAATAGACGAAACAAGATTAAAAAATAGTGACTTGGACCCCACGGGAGAGAAATTGGAGAAGAAACTGGGATGCTGGAACGAAAAGAACCTCTCGACTGGAGGGAGAACTCTGCTCATCAATACCTCTCTTTCCAGTACCCTTCTTCATATGTTTTCCTTTTATAGGATCCCGGTTGAAAAAAGGAAGTAATTTGACAAGCTTAGGTCCGGTTTTTTGTGGAGTGATAAGATAGAGAAAAAGAAGTACCACTTGGTCGATTGGAAGACAGTCTGCCTTCCAAAAGACCAAGGTGATTTGGGTGTGTTGGATATAGAGATTATCAATATTGCTCTGCTAGCGAAATGGTTATGGAAACTTTTTAATGAAAAAGGTCTTTGGCAAACCATACTACAGAACAAATATTTATAAAATATCACTCTAGGTCAATGCACTACGAAAAATGGAGACTCTCACTTTTGGCAAGGTCTGGAGGAAGTGAAACCTATGTTTCTCTCTTGTTGTAAATTCAAGGTGGGTGATGGAAGGAAAACCATATTTTGGGAGGACCTGTGGATCTCTGGCACTTGCCTTGCGGCAAAGTTCCCCAGGCTATATGCTGTAACAAATGATGGTAACATCCCGTTCAGGAAGTTTTTGGCTCGGGGATTAATTCCTTATCTTTTAGGAGGAATTTAACCGGAGCCAAAGCTACAGAATGGGAGAATCTCAAAACGTTGTGTCAGGAAACAAACTTTACAGTGGAAGAGGACAAATTGATCTGGATCCTTTCGGAAACAAACAATTTTCGGCTAGATCGTTTTACTTAGCTATGCAATGTTTTTGGGAGTGTTCCTACAAAATTCCTGTGGAAAGTTGGAATACCTTTGAGAGTAAAAGCCTTCTTGTGGTTAATCTTGAAAAAGAGTATTCTAACATGTGATGTCTTGCAAAGAAGAGGAGGGAATTGCACAAAAAAATGTCTGTTTTGCGGACAGAATGAGAGCATTAACCATCTGTTATTTAAATATCCTTTAGCTCGTTACATTTGGAACATTGTCAGTGTGGCGACTCGTTTTCGCTGTCAGTTTGATGACGCGAATTTCTCTTTCGGACTGGCTAAATGGTTTCAGCAAAAATCAGAAGAAGAAAGTGGTTGTAGGAGTGGCGGCAGTGTTTTGGGGGATTTGGAAGACAAGAAACCTAGCTTGTTTTGAGAATGTGGCCTATGGATTCGATAGAAGTAGTTCATAGGATTGGTTTTTGGATTGACATGTGGACTAATTTGCAGAAATCAGAGGTGGTGCGGGTCGCGGAGGACATCTTTAGAGGGCGAGAAGCTGGGCAACATGGAGGCCGCGGCTGGGGGGCTGATGAAGAAGGAGGTTTTTTCTGCTTGAATGGGGTCCAAAGTCTGCTGCTCCGATGTGTTTAGTGGAGAGAGAGTTTGCTAGTGGAGAGAGTTTGGAAAGAGAGAGAGGAAAGTAGTCTGTAGTGTCTGTGGGTTGCTTTTTTGTTTTCCTTTCTTAGTTTTCTGGGTTTTGTAATAGAATTCCTGGAAGGGTGGATGCTGTGTTTTGGTGGACCTGTAGCTACTGGTTTCTTTAATTAAATTGGGAAATATCTCTTTTAATTAAAAAAAAGATCCGGATCCAATTCGTGCCTCCAATTTTTTTAAAAAATCCATATCCACTTCCAGTAGGGGTATCCTAAAAGCTTGATCTTACTATACTCGCTGATACTACTCGCCGAAAATTGGTACGCAAAAAATTAGGGATTAAAACTCATCTATCTCTACCGATGGACTACAAATAGTCAAAGGTGGGTCGGCCCGCCTGACCCATTGGGTCGCTCAGGACCGGCTCTACTAACCCAATTTCTGTATGAGGCCGACCCGACTGATCCATCAGCCTTGTTTTTCTGGGTCGGGCCAGGGACCCGGTGGGTCGACCCGGCCCATTCCCACCTTGAGTAGTTTTCTGATCATGCTTCCATTGGACATGGCACAGGTGGTATCGAGGAGAAAAGACGCCGACGCCGACCTGGTGCAAAGTGCAGTGCACGGGACTGTAGCTTGGAAGCACTTGATCCGCACAGGCATGCTCCAAGCAGAGCGCTGTCTGGCATAGTGGCATGTGTGCACGACGCATTTCATTTTACCTTGGGACTGAAGGCAAGCAAGCCGCCAGCTGACCAGCAGCAGCAGGTGTCACCGGAGTTGCACGTCCATCTCGCAGGAAAAAACGTCCCATCCGTTGAGAGCCATGGGGAACCAGGTCCGGTACGCCGATAAATGCTCGACGTTGATCGGCGCCCCGGCTTCTTCCGAAGGGGTGGCGACCGTGGAGAGTAAAGGCGGTGGCCGATGGCAGGCAGGCAGGCGTCGCCGTCAGAGAGGCCGCTCTCGGGGACAAGTGGCGGGCCGATGAAGCTAGGCGGCGTCGCACACGGCACGGCATCAGCGTCCACTCCCGGTGGTGGACGAAGCCAAGTCGTCCATGACTCGCCTCTCTCCAGAAGATACACTCTAGAAGATACCACGGGATTTTCCACGCGCGCGAACGGTCCAAGCACGTGCCGTCCTCCATCCCCTCTGCTGCTACACGCTCGCCGCCGTGACACCGAGTCGTCTTCTTCTTCCAGTCGGAGGCTGAAATGTCACCGGCCAATCTCCTGCGGCAGCCGCATTGATGACGGCTCTGTGTTGAATGTCAGAGGACTGGCACTTCTGCGAGTGAATGAATGGTGAGCGGCGTGGATCAGTCGCGCCCTGCGTAGCTCTGCAGCATTGGGAACAGCAGACAAGATTTGCGTAATTAGGAGCAGCATTCTTATTTCTTACTGGATTACAGGGCCCCTGCACATCGCGTATAAACACCCCGCTATCACTGCCACTGCCTCCTGCAGTCCTGCTCCACATCTGGGACACACAATGTACATCTACGATCTACTACCATATACTTGCTACCATATGGAGGTTATATTACAAGGTCCCAAAACTTAGTCGTCGTTACGGAGTGGTAAACATAGCTAGCACTGCTGTTTTATCACTTGTACTACTGACTAGCTATAGTTGAACTGTAACTGAAACTTGACACTTAAAGTAACACGTTGTAGTGTCTTACTGCTCATGCCCCTCCCCGGCACTATTACGCCGGCGGCCGACCTCAGTCCTCAAGCACAGGGCTCGCCGTGCAGGGCGCGCAGGTACTACCTTCTTGGGTGCTTGGCTATGTCATGTCTAGTGTGTACAGTATGCTACAGAGTGTTTGGTCGGGGCAGGCACACGCGCTTCGCTACGTGTAGCTCTCCTAGAACTCCACGATGAGGCTGCCGAACGGCGAGCGGTGGGGGATGCCCTTCCGGCGCTTGCTGCCGGAGGCGGGCGGCGGGGTCGACGGCGTGAAGCTCTGCACCACGCTGCTCTTGTCGCTGCTGCCGCCGCTGGTGCTCGAGCAAGAGTGCTCCGAGCCCGACCGCGCGTCCTTGAGCGCCGGTCTCCTCTTCTTCTTCATGCCGGAGACGCCGCCGCCGCTGCTATGTTTCTTCTTCCTCGGGCGGTGTCCGCCGGACGTGCCTATAATCTGAGGAAACACAATACAAGATGTCGTGTTTGTCACCAACTTGCAATGCATCAGTAGGCTAGGCCAAAGTGACCTTGGAATGTAAATTTGTGCATTGCTACATACTTTGCAGCCGAGGGAGCAGAAGCGGAAGGTGTCCAGGAGGCTGCGCTCGCAGACCTCGCAGGTGTTGGTGACCCCCTTGCCGGGCCTCGGCTGCGGCCGCTCGTTCAGGAACACCACCCGCGCGCTGTTGATGATGTACGTCTGCACGCCGGTGATGTCCAGCAACCTCTGAATCTCCGACACCCGGATCACGTCGTGGTACGACGACCTCCGTATCTGCTCCATATACATCATCAGTCACCACCAAAACCAGACAGAAAATAAGAAATACTCCTATATATGATAGGAATCCATGGAACATGAAAAGGAAATGCCGGCATTGGGAACCTGGATGGCGTGGTGGTCGCGGTGGTGGGCGAGGCAGAGGGGGCAGAGCGCGCCGTTGATGCAGTCGAGGCAGTACATGTTGCACTCGCTCTTGTGAGCGTCGGCGTGGACCCTGCATTGCACGAAGAAGCTCGTCGCCAGGAGCGGCTTCAGCCACGGCGGCCACCGCTGGTTCTCCGGCTCGTCGTCGCACTCCGCTCCTCCCTGCACACGCAAATACATTCAGTCCGGCACCGCCATAACGACCAATCCAGAACCAAGGAGACAGAGCAGGAGTAAAAAACAGCAGCAAATCAGTCAGCTATTTACCATGGCGCCTCTGTTCTTCAGTGCCAGAAGGGAAGCATGGTCTATTGCCATCTTGAGCTGGCCGGTGTAACGAGAAGAATGTGGATGCAGAGGGGAGAAAGAGGAGAGAGGCTTTGAAGAAAGCAGCTCGCCGGCACAGGAGTGCGACGGCTTTGTAGACCGGGGAAAAGTAGTGAAACACAGGTGGTCAGTAAACAAATGGGAGGGAGACTTGGCGAGCATTTGATAGTGAGCTCTCTTTGGCTCGTTCTTATCGACTCGTCGCGGGTCCGGGACGTTTCGGCGACCCGGCAAAAAACACATGTATGCCAGTTGAATTGCAAACCCTATACAAACAATCTAAAATCTTAACAGATCGATATGTGTGTTAATTTTCTTTATGAATGTATCGTTGTCAAGGTTCCGGTTCGGATTACGTGGTGCGATCAATCCACTCGAAACAGGGCATACTACTACTTTTCTAACCTGTAACCTGGTACTGTTATCTCCTTTTCTTAAGAAAAGAACGCGCGCTGCTGCATTCGTCAAGAAAAAGAAAAGTACTTTTCTAAGCTGTAGAAGCCCTACCACTTAACTCGCTCCGTTACTACTTTTACACGTATGTATTCTTCCGGTTTAGAAATAGCACTTGGTGCATCGATGCTTCTCTAGTCTAGGATATCCCGTCGCATCTGCTGCACGCCTATGTTTCGTCTCCCACATAGACGGTGCATAACAATAATATCTCCACCAGCAACTCTCAAAACACTCCAAAAACTCATTGGGATGCCGGACAAAAGGTCAAAACGGTATTCCCAAATCTCCGGGCTGACTGAAATGATTTCTATCCGGCACCCCCGAACGGGCCTCCAAATTTAGGGGCGGCCTCAAGGCTGCCGGATAACGCTGCCGACAGGAGGGTCGCTCCTGTTATATACTATGCCGAGCGCCAAATTCTTTCTCTCCATTTATATTGCCGTGTCGGCGGTAAAACCTATCAAATTTATTTCTCCATTTCCAAAAACCTCTCCTTCCTCATTGCCGCCGCAAACCTCTCCTTACACGTCGTCGTCGCCGCCGCAAACCACTCATTTCTCGCCGCCTCCGATGGGGACGGGACTCGCCAAGGCCAACAAACGAAAAAAGAGGGCACCGGGGGTGGTGCGTACGACGGCGATGAAGCCGAGGCGAGTGAAGCTGCCGGAGGGTTCCTTGACGGAACAGATCATGCGCCCGGCGGTATCCGCGGTCAAGCTGGCCGGCGAGCATGCGTGAAGGAAAGGATCGAGCAAGGTGTTCTCTCCGCTGCCCAAATACTAGGCGAACTGAGCCAAGGGAGCTCGACGACGCTCCTTTAGCGAGTTCCCCGCCGTCTTCGCCCCGAACCATAACCACGACCCACCCGCGCCGCCGCTGCAGCAAACACGTTTCTCCTCCTCGTCCGAGCATGGCGAGAAAGGCGCCGACGACATCAACCCGGGCGCCCCCTACAAGCAAAAGGACGAGGCATCAACCTCAACCAGGACTCCCCCTACAACGATTCACACGCACTACAACGATCGGGAGGGACGAACGACGGCTCGACCATGACGGCTTCCCAGCTACAGCTTTTTGGTGATGGCGCCGACAATGTGCTTGGCGAAATGGCGAGATACGTTTCTAATTTCGATTTGCATATGTGATGTGCAAAAAATTGTGTTGGGTGATGTGCCGGCAATGTGCAATTTTGCAATAAGAGCAAGGGCAATAGTATAGCTGGTTTGTAATATTGATTTGCATGTGTGATGTGCAAAAAATGGTGTTGGTGATGTGCCGGCAATGTGGAATTGTGCAATAAGAGCAAGGGCAATAGTATAGCCGGTTGCTGGCTATAACTTACTGTGATGTCAGCTAATAGCCAACATGTATAATTGCTGGAGGTAAATATGTACTACTTTATTAATTTTGGCCCATTTTTCACTCACAACTGATTAGGAGCATGTGTTGCAGCTAGCTAGAATCCTACAGACTGCTTCTCTCCTCTCTCCTATTCTCTCTCCTCCAACTAAGAAAAAACATATTATTTAAATCCTTACAACCTACTGACACCTATACTTGCCCTAAGTGAATTATGCAATAAATGGTGTCGACGATGTGCCGACAATTTGAATTGTGCAATAAATGTAGCCGGCAATGTGAGATGTGCATATAATGAGACCGACATTGTGTCTTATTTGTCGTAGGATGATGGCGCCAACGCCATGAACCACGTTATCCAAGACTCCTACTCCTACGCCGACCAGGGCAAGGACGGCCAGGGCGTTAAGCCGACCAGGGCAAGGAGGCCGGCGAGCAAGTAGAGGTGGACGATATTGAGACCAGCAAGGATTTCAAAAGGCTGAATGGGGTAGTAGAGGAAAGTCGTGTATCGTCAAGGAGGATAAATTCTTGTGCGATACTTGGATGGCAATAAACAAAGACACCACAAACGGCACACAACAAACTCGTGAATTCTATTGAAATATGATCTATAAGGACTTTAAAGAGAGGAAGGAATACCCACCACACGATGCTTTGTTTATTGAACGCAATGCGAATTCAATCAAATATCGGTGGACCACCATACAAGACCATTGCAACAAGTTCCATGGGTGCAACAAGTAAATGCTAAATCAAAATCCTATCTATATAGCATGCATGAGATTGCATTGTTCTCAAATTCTATCTATTTGGCATGTGCCATTTTTATCTAGTTGAAAGATGCTCAATTGATGTATCGAGGCATGTTCTACTACCTCCCTCCAAGACCAATTGAGAACAAGAAAGCGAAGATGGGAAAGGGGGCGGCGGCATCATTTACTACCTCCCTCCAAGAGTCGTTTGACTCGTATATGAAGGAGGTCTCCTCGTTAAAGACTCAAATCGAAGATGCGCGAAGAGAATAAAGAAAGGCGGGCCACCTGCTTCGCCGTGCAAGGCCAAAAGCTTAAAGAGATGCAACTCGATAGAGAGTCAATATCGTGTCCACCGACATGAGGGAGAAGAGAGATAGGGTCATGAATGCCGAGACCCAATAACAATTTGCATTTTGGTAGCCAATCGACGGACCTTTGGTTGTATTTTGGTGGCCGGTCTTACTGGTGGCCGAGAATTTGATGGTCGGACTTTTTGTTGGTCGAGCCTTTGTTAGCCGGACTTGTTGTTGACCGAGCCTTTGTTAGCCGGACTTCTTTTGGCCGAGTCTTTATTAGCCGGACTTGATTATCTACTTTGGTTGCCGATTTTGGAGTGGCATTGAATTTTTATTGCAAATGAAAAGAGTAGATCAAAAATAGGAAAATGTAAATAAGTCAGGCCGTTTAGAGGTGAATGTGCCGGACATGTGTCTGACACTTCAAAACAGACAAAAATTAGGTGGTGCAGGTGGAGATGCTCTAACCCACGTTTCGTCCTCAAAAATGAAAAGAAAGCACGGAATTTACCACTAACGACACCATTGCCGCACCTAATATGTCACCCATTGGTCACTCCCGCACCATTCTTCCGACGCAAGTGGATCAAAAGGGATCGGATTCGGATGCATCCTCACCCGTGATCGAGCGTATACCGCCGTATCCTTCCCCAATATACAACCATATCTTTTCGATGCTCGCCGGCGTTCTGGAAGCAGGGGCTCTGCCTTTTTCTAGTGGCCGAACTTGTCTTGTGGTCGCGACCGGCGATGATGGACAGCAGCCGTGCGTCCCCGGATTCCGATGAGCGGTCCGTTTCATTTGCCGTTTTGCACCTAACCGGGATGTGTTCTTCCGTCACCGATTCGGCAAGCGATGCTACCGGTCACCGGTGCATGGCGGTTTGGTTTGGTTACCCACTCCTGTAACGTCCCAACTCAGAATGCAAGCGGGACGCGCTGCGGAGTTCCGCGTGCACGCCGCATACGCCGTTACGGCTCGGCGGTATGCCGCGACTGGGCCGCACTTGTGCCGCGTCGTTTTGCGGCGCCGCGCGTGCCGTTTGCTCGATCGCTAGCGCCGTGTAGGCGCTCGATCGCTCGCTAGCTCGCTGGCTGGCTGCGCAGCATACGCTGATCGATCGCTAGCTTTGTCTAGGTTTTGTACTACAGAAAATGAAACAGCAATAATTCCAAAGTTTCAAATATTACAAAAACATCGGTACAAAAAAAAAGTGGCATTCCAGAACAGTTCATCTTCTGTAGTAAAATGACTGGCAACTAGATTTAGTATCCAAGAAGTGTAGCACATATATTCAGAAGTATCCACTGAATAAACACGAGTGATAAAAACTAGCTCTCACAGTATTCAACCACAACTAAGATAAGCAACGAGTACAACATGCACCACCATCTCCAGCAAAGAAACAACCAGTTTGTTTCTTGTAGAGTTTTTGTAGTACAAATCAAAGAAAAGTGATTAGGCTAGTTTAGGCAGAGGATCAACATGCACCACCATCTCCAAGTGATATGCATGCCGAATTCATGCCCATGGCATGAACCGGTGAGAACAAGGAAACATCAATTAGGTACCAATAAATGATGTGATATGGGGTTATGCTAGTTTAGGCAGAGGATCAACTCAGAGTCCTCAACTTGCACAGGATCAACTCAGGTTCCTTCTTGAAATGCTCATCTGCAGAAGCAACCCATCCTTGTAGATTGGTTCAGCCTCTTTCCAAATGTCCGATATCAACTTGCGGTGCTTTCGTTTTGATGCTACATGAATGGGAAAAGACTAGTTAGCTCAACAATGTGTGGCTCACAAACTAAACAGTAGACAACAAATCACATGAATAAAAACTTGGTCATACCTTGTGAATTCGTGGCTCTTGTATCAGGAGATAAATCATGAAGAGAAGGGGAACAACTTGGTGGCTGTGGCGTTTTAGGAGAACCAGCCATACTTGCTCTATTCACTGCTGCAGACTTGAGAAGGAAATTAACCCCCCCCCCCCCCCCGGTGAACTCGTTGCTTGCATTGGCGATCGTATTGCTGTACTAGCTGACTTTCTAGGTGCCTATTAAACAAAGAGATATAATAAGTACATTAGATATATGTCCATCAAAATGTTCACACAGGATAAACTAATCCGAAAATAGCATGACAATGCACGATGTAGTAGTGAGACAGAACTGTTTACTCAATGAATTCCAGTGCTTTTATATGGGTTCAACTTCTCTTTGCAGTGTTAGAAGAAACATGCCAGCGGCGTGCTTATAACTATTCTCTTAATAAATCACTCGTTTTTATTAACCATGTCTATTTGGTTTAGACAGCTTGTAACTGTTTGCTATGCTACCAGTTCATAATTTTTTCTTTCTACATAGTTATCAACTGTGTTTATTGTTTCTTCAAACCTTGCTTGGCTATTGATGCAACAAGCATGGAGTTGTAAAGCACGCCATTATATCATGACTTGAAGAAAATGGCAGTAATATTCAACATGCGAGACTTTTGCCTGACTTGTCAGATTGCCAAATACATGCTCAAATGAAAACTGAACCCAAGTCAGCATCATCTCAGGTATTACTAAATTATAGCCCAGCTGATGCTAAATTACATATTTTCATCAGGAGGAAGCTGAACATGCATCGATCAATCCTAGCCTAAATACGAACTGAGAGTCTAAGACACAAATCGTAGGTTCAGTTAGCATCTAGGCGAGGTCAGCCACAAGATAATGTTCAGTTACCTTGATGATTGAGGGGACGAGGAGCTGCCGTTGGGGTTCTTGCGCTTCCCGCCGCCGGCGTCTGTGCGCATCCTGGGGTCACCGCCGCCGTCCGTGCGCTGTGGAACCGAGGGAGAGGGACCCGGAGGCGGAGGAGGAAGGGCGGCCCCTGGACCTGGAGGAGGAGGAGCAAGGGCGGCCCCCAGACCTGGAGGCGGAGGAGGAAGGACGGCCCCGGACCTGGAGGCGGAGGAGGAAGGGCGGCCATGGCGGCGGGCGCAAGAGGGGGAATCGGATTCGGAGGAGGAGGGATCGGGCTCGCCGCGGCGGAGGATTCGGAGGAGGAGGGACCTCTTAAGGCGACGGTCGGCGGGCGCGAGAGAATACCTCCCCTCCGTCGGCGGTCGGCGTCCGTGCTCCTCCGCCCTGACCTCTCCTGTCCGTGCTCCTCCACGGCTCCACCCCTATCCAGGAACTCCTTCGCGGCGTGACGCGGCAGCTGCGGGACGGACCGCATACGCCGTTTGTTTTTTCCTCTGTTCCGTGGACGCTCGCGTATGTACGTAGGTGGGCCGAAATTAGCGGCGCCGCGGTCGGCCCACTACCGCTTGCATCCTGAGTCCCAACTATCCTGATTGGTGTTTGGTGCACAGTATTCTTGTGGTTTATTTTTTCCTCCGGATCATCTCAGATTTCATGTGTCGAGAAACTCTGAAACGTGTTTGCTCCACGAGATATGCTCGGTGCAAGATATCGCACTGTCAGTGTCAGATCACGGCGAAAAAAAGGGTCCAAAATCCAAACACATCGCATAAATTAGTCTCCTAGCGGTTATACGTCGCATCATCTGGCTGCAGCCGGTACTCCTAATCTCTTCGCCGATGGTCACGAACATTACGATTCTACGCACCAATCAATGAGCCCATATACTAAACCTACAGGTAGGCCTTGACAACTTACAAGTTTTTCTTTCAAGTTGAGGCCATTCTGTCGAGTTACTGAATTCCCGAGACAGGTTGGCGTGACTTGAAGCATTACGGCACATATACATGGCCGGATTTCTGATGAAGTTTCTGTACCCTGACAGTCCCCTAGTTTACGGGTTTGAGGTTATCAAGTTACGTCTCAGAGAAATCCCGCGTGATATGGCCAATAATCCCGGTCCTGTTTTTTATCCACTGATAGATTTTGATCTGAAAAGTAATCTAATTGAAGTGAATGAACCAACACATTCTGTATTTTCTCTGAACTCCTTGGCGTTCATGTTTTCAGCAGTTCATCGCCAACCTCCCTCCACTATGCAACTCTGTATAGTGGACGTTCAGATGATCAGAACTTCCAGTGCTATCTGGTTTCAGTGGGATGGCACATTGGCATCTCCAGCTCGGGAGCCACCTTCAAAAGCGCGCTCTGGCGGCATAAAGGCCAATAATTCAAAGCGGATGCATGCATCGCATCTGCTCAGCGTACAGTACACTGCTGGGCTCGGTTCCTGATTCCTCCGCCGCTAAGTCATTCAGCAATCATCTATAGAAAACAAAACGGTATCGTCTCAGTAGCCTACTCTGCAGTCTGCATCGATCCTACTCGAATGATCCGTCTAGAAAGATGCGCTTTTCCGCGCTCTGAATACGTCGCCATGAGGTTCAGGATGCGGCCTTTTCTTTTTCCCCTCTCCTCTCTCGCTCGCTCCCACCCTTGAGAGTCGCCACTGCTTGCCTGGCCCAGCTCTGGCCTCCCTCCGCCGGCCGTGCCGGCCGGAGGGGAGCGGGAGTTGCTGGCCATGGCCTCTTGTATAGCTTAGGGCTAGTTTTGCTTGCCGTAGATGTAGGTTTAGGGTTTCCTGCTGCTTTCCATGTGGTGTTTGGCGAGATGCCATCAGGCTTTTCCGATCTGGAGCTTCTGCCTAGCTCTGGTTGGTCGGTCGCGACGCTCTCCGACGGGCTCTCATGGTGGGAGGTCGGCTGCGGTGGTGTGGTGGTCGACAGCCTCTCCTCAAATAAAGGCAGATCTGGTCTTCGTCAGATCCAGCGGTGTGCTGCTCTCTCTGCCCCTCTGTCCGGCCGTGGAGGCGAGGGGATGGGTTGGGAAGCCGCTCTGCTTGCTCGATCTGGAGTTGGCGCTGGGGAGTTGCTGCAGGGGTGCTCGAGCTGCTCCTGGTAGTGTGCAAGGTTGGGGTCGGCGCCGTTTGTGCTCTGGAGGTCAGAGCCCATGGCCTGGCTCGGCGCCACCTTGCCGTCCTCTTCAATAAAGCTCGTTCATCATCGGCGAGGTCGTCGCGGCGAAGATCGAGGGATGTGCTGCTGCTTTCTTCCTCTGGCCGGCCGTGGAGGCGAGGAGCGGAAGAAGAGCCGCTGTTGTTCCTCTTCTTCGGTGGAGTATGCTTCTGCTCCTTGTGCGGTGTTCATCACCGTCGATGGAGCTGCTCTTCAGCTGTTCTTGGTGGAGTTCTTGCGGGCTCGCAAGCTGGCTTCGGCTGCTGTTTGCGGCCTGACCGTCGGGATGGATCGGGGCGTTGCCCCCGTCGATATGGCTACAGCGGAGTTTAGATCTCGTCGTCCGCGGCGGGAGGCTGATGCGGCGACTTCAACGAGGCGTTTGCCTCTACAGGTTCTTCCCGGCGACACAGCTACTGCTCTCGTCGTCTTCGATTTCTTGTCTGGTGGTGCGATGGCGACGACGGCGGAACGAGCGGCGGCGGAGTCAACGACACAGAGATGGTTCCAGGGACCTATGTGTAATTTAGACTATTGTAGGGGCCTTTCTGTAAAATACAGAACAGCTGTGCTGTTTCTGGATGTTTCATGTACTGTTGCTTTTCTTGATTAATATATCCAGGAACTTGTATAAAAAAAAAAATGAGGTTCAGGATGCGCACTGTGGCTGCGATTGCTCTGAAAATGCAGTTAGGAACGAGCAGTGCAATCGCAATAAGAAAAGGAATGAGCAGTGCAATCCATACAAGTAAAGCAATGATTTCGTAGGCATTGTATGGAGCTGCTGCATTTCATTCCATGGCGGCAGCCGAGCAATGCGGAAGCGGTCGCGTGTGCACAACAAGATCGCCGCATTGGTTAGGCATCTGAATTCAGTGGTTTCAGCGGACTGGTCAGTACTATATCTCGGCACCGAGTCGTGATCGTAGTGTGGCCGTCGCATTGCGTCGATAGCCTTCTGATAGGAGGAAAGAACCAATCTGGAAGTAGAATATGTCTTTGAAACATCATCGGCCGTTGTGGATCGCATGGATGGATAGATAAGATAAACTGTTATAAACGATAGCAAGAAAACAACGAAGTAGCGGAAAGATCAACCAACGGGGACACGAGATTTAACGTGGAAACCCCTCCAACAATGAAGGAGAAAAAACCACGGGCGTCAGACAGCAATATACTTCACTATATCGGGTGAGGTTACAAACGCCGTGGATTTACACAACGCAACTTATCCCAGAACGACGGCTTACAAGATGTATTTATAGGTGCCCTGACCTAATCTAGGTCGGTAACGTGACCTCCAAATTTAGATCCGGGATGCTCCGCTCTCATCGTAACAAGTCGGATTTTATCAGTATATACGAATTTGGATCATCACAAAATAACATAAACCAATCAGGCCGAGGCGGCGGCATGGATGATTGCTCCAGAAATGGGTATTCTAACATGGGATCTCTGCCGGCTTGACACGTAGGTGCTGGGTTGGCCGTCACCCTGGGAATATGACACGTTATTTTTCCCGTTCTTTGGGTTTCTGGATATGTGGATAGAGTAGGGTTTGGTGGATTTTAGCTAAGCTGACACAAAGGCGCACAAGGCACTAGCCAGTTGTCACTGTAGGCCGCAGCTCCTGAAATAGTGTCGAGGACCCAGAGAAACGAGCGAGGCAGGTTTTGGGCCTCTGGCTACACATTGACATGTACGATAGTTTGCCACGTCTCAGGCTGAGAATGGTGCGGGTCCATGTGGTTTTTTCGGGGCGGGTTTTCCTTTGATAGCTGAATGGATGGGTTGAAATGGTTTCTACGAGCTTTCGGTTTGGATTGGAGCGGGTTCACTCAAAAATAGGTTTGGTGCGGTGTGGGTGCGGTTCCAAAACGCAAGTCTCGAAACGGCTTGAGCCTGTGGGTTTGAACCGTGGTGGAACCAATGTCCGTCGTCGTCGTCCTCATCTGCTCCAGAAGACGCCCGCGCAGCCCTCGTCGTCGCCCGCCGCCAACGCGCATGAGAGGCGATGCGGTGCGCCTGCTAGGTGCGGTAGGCCTGCACGGCGGCGTTGATGTCGCTGCCGCCGCCGCCGGAAACCCGTCGGGACACGCGAAGGCCGTCACGCCCACAGATGCTGTTCCTGGACTGCGTCCCTGTCGAAGCGGGCGAGGATTTCGTTGCTGGCGGCGCCGTCCTGCAATTCCTCGAGGGCCTCCGTGAGTCGCCCAACAGACAGCCGCACGACCGGCGGCGCTGCTGCTCCTCTCGTCCTCTATATCCCAGTTTCGCGCTCCTCTCTACCTTCTCGTGCACCATGGCAGCGCACGATCTCCGGCAAGTACCCTCCGCGCTTGTCCATGGCTCTAGTAATGGAAGGCCGGCGAGCTAGCCTGGGAGGCTCGGCCAAGGCCGCCGGTGAGGTCGCCTGGGCGCCGCCTCGTCACACACAGAGATAATGAGGAAACTTGTGTTAATAACGACCTAATTACCTGCTAATCAATTCCTATTAATCACGAAATTAATCACTTTCAATCCCAACCTGCTAGCCCCGTGGGTTGTGCGTGGGTTGTCAGATGGTTTCAAACCGCAAAAGTAAATGGTTTGGTGCGGTTTGGGGACAAGAGCATTGCAGGCCGGTGCGGTTTGGTTAACAATAATTAATTAGTGGATTGGTCTGGTGCGGGGGCGAGGTGATTTTAATTGTGGTCTGGCGCGGGTATGGAGCGGATCTCTTCCCATTCCCAGCCTGAGCCCACGTCCACTCGTCCCCTGCAATTTGTTTTTCACCTGCTACTTCGAGTTCCACGAGTCAAAAGCTCACGTTGGCATGTCACCATGGTACTATCGCCTCCCGAACCACCAATGTACTACACTGTACTTGTTCTTGTTTCTCCGTGCGAGAAACTACATATTGATTTTTTTTTTTGAGCGACAGAAACTACATGTTGTTGGTTTTTTTTAGAATAGAAAACTACATATTGCTAATCTGCAGATCCATACAGGATGGATAGGGAGAATAGTCAGTTTCGGCTTAATGGGCCGTCGGACCAGACAATCACGACATTCTGCTTCTCCAGCCTTACGATCACCAAATACTCATGGGCCGCGTTGAACAAGGTGTATCGCCCTGAGATGGTTCAAACTCAAGGCCCGCCGGTGATGCGTATGCATTTCCACGGCTACCGGAAAGGGCTACCTCCTTTGGGAAAAGAAACTTTTACGGCCTGCTGAGTTTCAGTGAGTTTTTCTTTCTTAAAAAATAGTTATAATCTTTTGCGGTTAAATGCGGAAAATTACTTTGAATCCCGAGCTACGATGCTGCCCCATTAAAATTTGCAAACAGTATATCCACAAGTTTCAAAAGAAAAACACTGAAAAAACCCAGGATGTAGTCAAATAATGATCCTACTAGCATGTAAAATCTCAATGCGAAATTATTTATATTATTATGGGCTAAACAAATATGAAAAAACCTTGTATATTTTAGATATATGAAAGTGTGTACTCAGACCCACATATTTTTCATTTTTGTGCAGCTCAAAATTTGCCATGTTTATGGGATACATCATTACCAACATGCAATTTTTTTTAATTCAGATTTGTAAGAACTTAAAAAATGAATGGAGCACTAAAGTCCAGGAGCAAGAAATCACCAATCAGTTAAAGGATCTTTATTTTTTATTACTCGACAGAATTATAATGCTTCTCAAGAACCCGAGCGAATAAATGTGGGTTGGCAAGTTGGCACAAGAGCACAAGTTTAGAGTTCACTAAGACAACCCTCTCATCCCAACATACATACTCTGTTGCGGAAGTGTTGCCGGAACTTCTACCTCTTCTATATGGTGGTTTAGAGAACGTATAAAGACTTCACGATCTATGTGAACCTCGTTCTTATGACGTTGCATACTGGAGCCTCGCAACGTGCACAGAGGCATTAATTCCGGTACGCGTGGATACCTCAGAGGCGTCATCTTTTTGACACTTGATCGTGGGAGCTTGGCTGGGAGTAGGCATCGACAACAGTAGGCTCTCGACTGGGAGGTGCGGCGAGGTGTTTTTGTTGCGGGAGTCGAAGAGTCAACAGAGCTGGAGTCGGACGTGGGACGTCAAGACTTCACTGCGCGTCTAGTGGTAGCTCTCCGTTATCAGTACCTTAGTAGTTATTCTGGTGCTGTGCTGGTGTAATTTTTTTGGTTTTGAGTACTCTCTCCGTTCCAATTTAATTGACTTGCTATTCACCAAATATGGATGTATCTAGACATGTTATAAGTATAGATACATCTACATGTAGTGGATAGCAAGTCAATTAAAGTGGAACGGAGGGAGTAGCACGTAACCCAACACAACCGCCATCGGGTGAAAGGCAGCTCATTCAAAATTACCATGTTAATGATCAAGATGCAATTCGAAGCGGCTGGGGGTTACTCCCTCCGTTCTGAATTAGATGACTTTCATTTTTCAAATGTGAATGTATCTATACTTGTAACATGTCCAGATACATCCACATGTGGACAAATGAAAGTCATCTACTCCGTACGTAATTTGGAACGGAGGGAGTAGATTTTTAACGCATGCACGGCAACGTGACATCCAATTTACGACGCCCCTTAAGTACGAGGCAATGGCATGCATGAAGGGAACCGGGACTTGGACTAGTCGATTCCCGTCGCCGTCGCGGGGATATTTGACGCCGACCGCGCGGTTGGACGGTGCGCCACCCGCCACGTGCACGTACATACCTGTTGACGATTAGGGGGTCCGTTAATTAAGCCCCCGCTGATACCTACACCAACACATTTGAACAAAAATTTCTACCTGACAGCCACATGAAGAGTGGCGAATGTGATAATAGCGCGACGCGTCGGCAGTGCAGTGGCTGGAGTTGCACGGGCGCCGGTGAAGTTTGGAGTGGACACCTACAAAATAAAATCTATATGTATATGCCCGTCGAAATGAAAAAGAGTTGTGGGGAACGGCGAGATGGATCTACTCATCGAATTTGAAACTGATGAATTTGACAAAATTTGTCTAAAAAGGGTACAAACTTCTGTTCAAAATTAACAACTTATATTTGACAAAATTTAAAACCTATCACGGAAATAGAATCTACTCATGGACGCGCATATTTTTCGCGTACATTTCAGCTCGAATCAAAACATAGATTATTTATTACTTTGAACGCAGTGTGAAAACCATCCAGCAGCAAAGAAGCCAAATACAAATGAACAACCAATGCCAAGCCATATGGGCCCACACAAATGGCCAAACACATCACAGCTCTCTAAATCAATTAAGGGAGCTTAGTTTTTTAAAGGATACAAGTTTGTAATCCGTGTATAAATAGAACACATCGAGGCGTGCAATTGCAGCCCGAGCATATCCATTTACATATTGAAACGGAGGGAGTGCTTCCTAGTAGTCCGCTCCATGTGACTTGGGGCTAGATTTTAACGCAGGCACGGCAACGTATCAGCCAGTTTAGGACGTCCGCGAAGTACCACGCATACGCTGATACGCATGCATGAAGGGAACCGGGACATGGACTAGTCGATCCCCATCGCCGTCGCGGGTATATTTGACGCCGACCGGCGACCGCGCTGTTGGACGGTGCGCCACCCACCATGTGCCCGTGCGGTACATACCTGCTGATGATTACTCACTCTGTTTCAAAATAGATGACTTTCATCTATTTTGAAACTGAGAGAGTACGTGCTTAGCGTCTTTCCGGCCTAGTCGGTCTGTTGGCTCGTGCGGCACGAATGTTACGGGCTCTTTGATCTCTCAGTTCTGCCGACACATTCTTTAACTGTATACGGTATCCTCACCATCATTGAGTTGCCACTTACTGTGCATGATCAGCGGAGATGGATTGTAGTGGGAATAAGGTTTGGCATTGGTCTCTTTCAGCACAATTTGGAGGTTTTCGGGAGCAAGATCGATCCAATGATGAAGAGCGCGTTGATTGGCGAGTTGAGCACGAAAGGCTCTGCTGCACTGAGCATGTATCTCCAGCTTTGTTCCATAACACTGTAGTTGTTCTCCATCCGTTGGTTTTCTTTTCTTAACAGAAGACAGATGACGATATGGACAGCGCTAAAAATCTGAAGTTTATTCTGTGTGCCTTCGAACAAATGTCGGGGTTGAAAATTAATTTCCACAAGAGTGAAATTTTCCTCTTTGGAAACGCAATAAATAAAAGTGAATAATATAAATCAATCTTCACCTGCCCTAACGGGATTCTGCCTATGAAATACCTAGGCATCCCTGTTCACAAAGTAAGAATAAGAAACAAAGACTGGGGACATGTAGAAAGAAAAATTGAAGGGAAATGTGCTGGTTATTTTGGTAGGATGTTGAATATAGCAGGCAGGGTAACTATAGCCCAGGCTTGTATATCAAACATGACTGTTTATATGATGTCGTTCTATAAGATGCCGGTCGGTGTCAAGAAAAGAGCTGACTATTTTAGAGCCAGATTGGTTTGGCAAGAGGAAAAGGATAAAAGGAAATACCACCCAGTTAGGTGGGGTGTGGTATGTCAGCCTAAAGATCAAGGAGGCTTGGGCCTCATTAATCTTGACTTGATGAACCAAGCTCTTTTAGCAAAATGGTTGTGGAAATTGGAGACTGAAAAAGGTTTATGGCATACTATCATCAGAAATAAATATGTTAAAAACAAATGCATCTCGGGGGTCAAGTTTAAAACTGGGGATTCCCAATTTTGGTCCGGTGTAATGGGAGTGAAAGATATTTTCTACAAGTATTGTAAAAAAGAGGTAGGAAATGGAGAGAATACCAGGTTCTGGGAAGATTGGTGGGTTGATGATAAACCCTTAAAAATGAGATGTCCTAGGTTATATAACCTTTGTAGACAAAAAATGTCACCGTTGATTTTGTTATGAGAAATGGCTGGGAATGTTTAACCTTTAGAAGAACTCTAATGGGTGATACCCTAATTCTCTGGAGGAATGTACAGCAGTCCTGCCATGCGGTGAGACTGAGACAAGGGGATGATCGAATTAGATGGTCCCTAACAAAAGATGGCATTTTTTCAGTTAAGTCTCTTTATAGAGCACTTAGTCTGAATGAGATTGGTTTCCCACATAAATTTATGTGGAAATCGAAATTACCATATAAAATTAAAAATTTCTTGTGGTTGGTTCTTCGTAATAGCATACTTACCAAGGACAATTTAGTTAGGAGAGGATGGATTGGTAACACACAGTGTCACTTCTGTGGAAACCAAGAAACTATAGAACACCTTTTCTTTGATTGTTCGGTTGCAAAACTAATGTGGAGCGTCCTTCGCTGTGCTTTTGGTTTTAACAGTATTCCGAGCAACATATCAAACCTTTTTGGACCTTGGATTACCAGTTTTGGTAAAGAAAGAAAAAGTATGGTGATGACAGGAATAGCAGCTGTTTTCTGGGCAATCTGGAACACCAGAAATGCAGTATGTTTTGAAAGGAAAAAAATACAGGATCCTTTTGGACTGATACACTTGGTTGCTCATTGGGTTACATCATGGTCTATTCTGCAGACAAATCAAGCAAGCAGAGAGGCGCTGATGTGGGGAGCAAAGCTCATCGAACGGGTGGCAAGTGAGGTGTTCAACGCTTCGAAGGGCTGGCGACCTGGAGTCCCGAGGATCACAGGATGATTTCTCTTCGGTTGGAAGTAGAAGCTGGAGGCGGTAGTTTAGCGCTGGCACTTAGCTCTAGCAATAAAGTTTACGCTTCGCCCTCATCCGCATGTGGATGGATGGTGCTTAACCGTAGCAATCTGATGTTTTACTCTTTCTGCATTTTACTTTCATGCATTTACTTTCCTTGTATTGAACATCTAGCTTGTGGTTTCTTTTAATAGAAATCGGAGGGGGGACTCTCTTTTTCAAAAAAAAAAGACAGAAGACAGAAGCTTCGCCATTTCATTAAAAAAGAATGGGTACATAGAATTGGAAGGAACCGACGACAATCACCCATGTTAAACCAAAAAAATGAATTACTCGCCTAACATGAGGTGACTCAAATGTTTTGCACTGCTTGAAACGTGGGTTCCATACATCTTTTATGGTTGTGATGAGGACGACCGTCGCCGAATTTCTAAACACTATAACGTTTATTTCTTTCCAAATATACCAGAATAACAAGGGAGGCGAGGGACACGGTGTTTCGGTTCATGCTCTAGATGCACTCCTTCTGCAAAATGATTATAAAATGCAGCATCAAATGTGAAAAATTCTACTAAAAAATCAGGTGAACATCCGAATATCTTATATTCACACACAAAGTTTCATGAAAAAATATTTTTGTGATTTGTTTAAAAAAATTCACACGAAAAATCATTTTGGAGCATCGGATTGAAGAGTTTGCCGAAGTTCAAGCTGGAAGACAAACCCGTGAGACAACGACCTTATGACTCTAGAAGCTTATCAAGCTCCAAAGAAGAAATGATTTGCTGTTTCGTACGTTTACTTGCCACTGCCCTCTACAAACTCATGTCGTGGGGTGGCGTGGAGGATCCGGCCGCCCCTTTTGTGTGGGAAAACCACGCCCCCTTGAATGTCCAGTTCTTTGCATGGCTGCTCATCAAGGCACGCTTTCTGTTGAGGCAGGCCCTGCTACAGAAGTGCGTGCTCACCATTGAGGAAGCTGGCTGCCCAATCTGCAGCGCCTCCCTCGAAACCGCCAACGACATATTCCTCGAGTGCCCTTTTGCTCGCCGGTTTTGGAGGAAGGTCGGCTTCGTCTTCCCCGCCGATGCTGATGTCCGACGGCTACCTGAATATGGCGTTCCGGCTGCCGTTCCTCGCGACACGGCATCTACCTTCTTCCTGCTCTGTCTTTGGAACATGTGGAAACACAGGAACGTCGTGGTGTTCAAAGAGGAGACCCCTGCCTTCCCCGTCTCATCTCCATGTCACATGAAAAATCATTTTGGAGCATCGGATTGAAGAGTTTGCCGAAGTTCAAGCCTGAAGGCAAACTCATGAGACAACGACCTTATGACCCTAGAAGAGTATCAAGATCTAAAGAAGAAATGATTTACTGTTTCATACGTTTCCTTGCAAAACTGACAATGATCAGAATGTGCCCATCCTCACGGATCAAGATGGGCATCAGTCCAAAGTTGTTCATGAATTGTAAGTCGAGTGTGATAATTTTCATTTTTAGAGACGCCGTCGATATATTTTGAACTGAAAGTAAAGGCCTACAACATCCGTTCCTACATATAAGATGTTTTAGTAGTTCAGTTTGAATCCCAAAACATCTTATGAAATATGGAAAACATATGGCTTATTAATTATGCGTAACCCTACAACACTTTTTAGTTTTCTGAAGCGTCTTGGACCGCTCCTCTCCCCCGACTACAGTGCAGGAAGAGGCGATTTGTGAGCGAACCAGTCTCCCCCACCTCGCTCGCCGGGGATCCATGGATCCCTCCGTCTCCGACGGCCGCTCCGGCGGCGGGAGACTGGGGAATCCATGGATCTCGGCTTGTATATAGTGTAGGGGTAGGTAGGTACTCAGCTGGCGGCGCTATGGAGGTGGAGGCGTCGGTGGCGGTGTGTTTGGTGTCGATCTGCTCCTTCTCCGACGGTGGTGCTCTCCAGAGCTCCGGTGTGCGCGGATCGACTTCCCTGAGTTCTTCGATCTCCGGATTCGTCGAGCTCGTCAGGCCCCTTCCGGTTCCGGCCAGTCGGCGGTGCCGGTGTACAGTTCATGGAGGTGAAGATGTGTTGGGCCAAGATGGTGTCGTTGCCCATGGCGCAGGGTGGAGGCTTTCAGCCGAGGAGTTTCGACTTCCTGGCCGCCACGGGTGCCTCCGAGTCCAAGCTTGCGGAGGATTGGCGCCGGGATTCGCCGATGCAGCGTTCTGCCTCAGGGGGACGAAGCCACTGTTCAGGAGGGACCTACTTGTAATTTCTTTGTTTTCCTGGACTGTTCTGTAAGAATCTTGGCTTAATGCATTTGGATCCTTCTTCGCAAAAAAAAAAAAGAAGCGTAACCCTATCTTGATCCGGCTAGCCAAAATGCTCTGCTTGACTTTGTATACGGCCCAAATATTATGCCGGAACTCAAGTAAGAACGTGCGTATATTCCTTTTTCCGGAAAATATGCTGACGTGCGTTTTTTGAGTATCCTACTCGCATGTTTTACCCTACACAAGATGTTAAGTCTCGCCTAATCGTTTTGACTTGGCCGCCGGCCGCCGGGTGCCCGAATCTGAGACAAGGAGGAGACTACTTGTCAACCACACGTGCGCTCATGGACAATACGCGTTCACTGGCGTGCGTGCAAAATACAGTACAACATAGATACGTACTGTACCACATACGATACGACGACTTGGAATCAGATCTGCGAGATTGTTGTATACTGTGGTAATGGAATACAGTAGTTAATTATTTTGCGAAAGAGAAAGAAAGGAAACAGCCGTCTCGCTCACATCGTCATAAACCGACCCTAGCACGGCTCATTCCCTCCCCGCACGTGCGGCGGCAGCCTTATCTACCAAGGCCTCACGGGATCCTCTACAACCGTCTCTTGCTGTTGCTCAGATTCTGGACTAGTATACGGAGTATCTATCTGTTGAAATAGATTCGTGCAACTGTAAAAACAAACTAGATTCTTCTGTTCCTGAGAAAAAATCAAGGTCTTGAGTGGCTGGCCGTCCTGAATGAGCACGATTCTACTGCTAGTACTGTATTGTTTTTTCCTGCCGTTGCCCCTGAAAGGCTGAACCACGCACACAAGATCCGGCTGCAACCACTGCCCAGCTGTACCGATGGCATCCTCGTGAATAACCGCAAACTGCGTGCCTTCTCGCCGTCCCCGCAAAACCACGCGCCGTTAAGCCCCGCCGGCGTGGCTCCTTTATCATTACTCTCCTAGTCTCCTCTGCGGCGACGCTCGCTGTGAGTTCGTAACGTCGCCCTCCCATCATTCACCCATCAAGATTCAAGAAACACTCGCAAGAAAGAGAGAGCACGCAACCGCACCAGGGCAGATGAAGGCGGAGAAGCCAGCGGCGGCCGTCGTAGGGGACGAGTGGCGGTGCAGGAAGCACCCGGCGGCGAGATCCGGCGGCGGGGTGTGCCCCTACTGCCTCCGCGACCGGCTGCTGCGGCTCTGCCCCAGCTGCGCGCGCGTGCGGCCCTGCCCCTGCGCGTGCGCCGCCTCCCCTTCCTCCTCGTCCTCGGCGTCCGGCGAGAACAACGCCGTCGGCCGGGTCCACAGCCTCATCGAGCGGGAGCACCGGATCGCGCGGTCGCGGTCCGTCGCCGCGTCCTCCTCCTCCGCCGCCGCGCTGGCATCCGTCTCTGCCGCCGCCGGCGGCGTCGGGGGCGGGAGGCGAAAGGCGAAGGCTTGGGGGTGGACGCCGTTCTGGAAGGCTTCGTCGGCCAAGGAGGTGAGCGCGGAGGACGAGGAGGAGCGGCTGGGGCTGGCGAGGTCCAGCTCGGTGTCCGCGACGGCCGTGGAGGCGAAGGTGGTCGCGGCCAAGGCGCGCTGGGGCTGGCACTTCCCGAGCCCGATGAAGGCGTTCAGGCAGCACCGGAGATCGTCGGCGAGCATGCCGGAGCGGGGCTGAGATTCCTCCTCGCCACGCTGACGCTGCTAGTGGGGGAGATCGATCTCGTTGCTTTAGGAGCTGATTATAATTAAGAATTAACTATAGTATGGGGACACATTAGAGGAGGACCCTTTTCTTCGTTTTCGCTTTTGTGGGTCGCGTGCTAATGTTGTTATGGTGATTAAGCTCAGATCCGGCTGGAAAGCCTGTGATTTGGGCACAATGCGGGCATATACCTTTGTTTCTCTATATATATGCGTTTTTCCCCCTTGGTTTGGTGGCCTCTTCTTACTATCTTGCACCATCAAATTGGGAGAAAAATGGACATTTCAAGCTCCCCGATTTGATCTGCATCACTGCTTTCTTTCCAGTAGTACTGCATGAGTAACATTTTTTATTTCATTGTCGCTGATTTTCATGACACCACGATATTACAGGCAGAAATCCTAGGTCTGTGAGACAGATCGGGCCAGCACAAGATCGATAAGCACGGTGGTACTAGTATCATTAGCGCGGTATTTGTTTAGAGCTGTGGAGTACGTGGGCGGCTAGATAGATTAGCTTGTGTGCTTTGGGTGGAGCAGGTTTAGGACTAGGAACAGCAGCCTCGCGCTTGTTGTTCTCGGCTCGCCGACATGTGGGCTCTCACGCGTGCCTACTCAGTTCTCATCGGTTGGTTCCCGTCGACGTCGAGCTCACTATTCGCACCGATGAGGACAGTGAGAGGGGCCGGCGTTCGTCGCAAGCGTCCGAGAAGGAGAACGCGAACCCTCTCTCGATCGATCCCGTTCGGAGCGGCCGGTTGGCGCCGCGTCTTCGTCGTCCCGAGTGTGGACGTGCCACGGAAGCATCGCGACGAGCCCTTGCCCAATGCCCCGTTGGATTCTTGCCATCCTATCCTGTCAGTTGTCATGGTGTCTTGTATTTGTATACAACCAGTGAAAGCTTTTATCTTTCTCTGTCATTCGGGCGGACGAGGATAGTTCACTGATGCAGAGCACTACTCCGGTGAGGTTATAACGTTACGCCTGCTGCTCCTATGGTTCAGAATCAAAATCAGATGCCCGTTTTTTTTACGAAATAGGCTGTAACCCCACTGTAATAATAGCAAACATCCGGAACAACCAACTTGCAATGCTGTGACGGCAGGTAAACATACACCCCAAAAAAAATGGAGATATAGACGGATCGACTAAACGAGGTGACCCGCAACCGCTGCGCCCTCTCCAACAGAGGACCACCACGCTCCTAGCACCGAATCGACAAGTACCAAGCAGCACCTTCAAGAAGGGACGCCATGCTGCTGCCCGGACCAGGGCACTGGTCCTAGGGTTTCCCCCGGCACGGATAGCCTCGACGCCCTTCAGGAAGGAAGGATGCCACCCGGAGGCGGCACTGCGTCGGTGACGAACTAATCGACAAGGATTTCTCCCGAAACCCCTTCCACAACCTTGGACGAACGGTAACACAGGAGCCCCGCAAGGACAAGCCTCGAAACCACCAGACTAGCCGCCCACCAATCATGCGTCAGACGATTCCGAAGCCACCAACGTCGTCTCACCGAAGTATCCGCCACGTGGTCTGCAAGACGGATGTGAGGGGAAGAGTGAACCGGGGTAAGCAGCACAGCGGCCGCGCGGGAGGGAACAACCTCCACCGCCGGAGGCGGTAGTCGACCGGACACGGCAACAGAGCACACCAGTCCCCGTCAGATCCGGCCGGGCCCGCGGGCCCGTAAAGGCCCCACGGGGGTACACCAGTTCTAATAGGGTCCGGCCGAGCCCGAACGGGCCCGTGAAGCTCGCCGCCACGCTGCAACAGGCTGGCCACCGTCGTCGCCATCCCCTGCACCTTCTCCGTCACCTCCATCCACAGAACGAGATTCAGATCAGGCCGGCCCGCCCAAACCCAGTTGGGGCCCGGCGGGCCCAGATCTGGGCCGCCAGGGCTGGCCGGCCTTCTCTGCATCTCGTCGCCACCCGCTGCACCGCGCCGCCCCGCGTGCAGGCGTGCATCGCCGCCGCCACGCCACCCCCCGACCATGGCCGGACCGCAGCCGCCCAAACAACACCGCCGCCATGAGGGGAGAGCCCCGTCTCCGCCCTACATGACGCGGGTAAAGACGAGCCGCCGCCGCCGGCGGACCCTGCCGACGGCGGCGACGGGGAAGAAGGGAGGAGGGTAGGGTTGGGAAGGAGGCGCGAGGTCGCGCGCCGCCGCACGGGGGCGACGGCCACGCGAGAGGAAGGAAGGGGAGAGGGAGTGGGGAGCGGCGGCGCGCCGGAGGCTGCGAGGAACCCTAGCTGGGTCGCCTGCGGGTTCGCGAGAGCTGGGTCGCCTGCCGCTCTAGCTCTCTGCAAATCTGATGCTACTATTTGACTCCCGATTCAAAATCAGATGCCCGTTTGTACGCCAATGTAAAAAAAATCATTTTTTCATGTTCGGGAAATGCCAATGGCCAAGCACTGGCCTGGCTGAAAAGTTGCCCTCAAAACATAATTGTGTGGAAAAAAACCTTACACACCACATTGGTTCAGCTTAAGCACGTCGTCTGGTCATGGATCGCCCGCATCAAAGCAAAATGAGAATGGACCGATGAAGCTTTTGTCCATGAATACACAGCAATCGATATTTTTTTACCTGGCCAATCTTCCAACCGAGGAAAGGAAAAAGAGTAGTGAGGGTTCCTCCTGACACCAACATGACATGGCATTGCTCGTCAAGGCTGCAGTACGAAATCAAAAAAAAAAAAGGCTGCAGTACGGCAAAAGCCCACGGCACTGTCCGCTCCTATCGGCTATCGTCCGTCCGTTTCCACTCCACATCGAGGCCCTCCAACATGATATGTCTCCCAAGTGAAGGAACAAGATTAGATCCGACCTTGTTGTCGATGCTTTTTAGACACAGCTTTGTTTCCAAGACTCACTTGAGAGTGTAAGTCCAAGGTATTTGATAGGGAAGCTACAACGATGTACCATGAGCATTTGCATGATATCGTCAAGGTAAATGTGTGAACATCAAATGGGAGTCGTGATGCTTTTTTGCACATTAGAAACCAGCCATGACCTCTCCAAACTTTCTGCCAAGATGTTAAAATCCTCCTTGACCGAATGACCGGTGCAACAAAAATTTCGCATTGTCGGCATAGATAGAGGTGTGGATATTGGGTTCGTCGCCAACGGTGAAAATCTCAATTGATTGTGGGCTTCGGCATAGAGAGAGATGTGGATATTGGCTCCGCGACCACGAAACCGTGAAAATTTCAATTGGTTGTGGACTTGTCCAGCAGCTTTTGCAAGGGGTTGATGACAAGGTCAGATAGGAGCAGCGAAAGTGGGTCGCCCTTGTAAAAGGCCTCTACCTTAGGTGATCGGCTCCCCTGGTACCCCCATTGAGAAGCACACAGGAGGAGGAGATGGTAAGCAGCACCACGACCCAATTCCTGAATTTCAAGGAAAAAATCACACTTTTGCGTAAGGTCTTGAAAAAACTCCCATCACAACGAGTCGAAGTCCTTCTTGATGTCATATTTCAGAAGGATAGGTGTGTTGGTTCAAGGCAATCTTCTAGCTTAGTTACGACGCGGATGAAGTTGTCATGGATACTTCTAGTCTTGATAAAATCACTCAAGCATTCCGAGACGAGGGTGTTTATGAATGGGGCAGGGCGTAAGAAAAAAAAACTAATTGGACGAAAGTCCGAGATTGTTTACGCTCCATCCTTCTTCAGTAATAGAGTAGCATTTGCAGAATTGAGCCAATGAAAATTCTCCGTGTGTTCCAAAATTGAGTGCGCTCATCGGCTACAGGTCAATGTTGGGCTACCGCAACTACCTGATAGCTTGCAAGGGTGGTGGCTCAGAGAACTCATAAGGTTTTGCAGGAAGGACCGCAGAGGTTTTGATACGTTTGTGATTCTAGGTTGCTGGAGGCTCTGGAAGCAACACAACGCTCGAGTGTTCCATAATGTGAGGGGTCAATTCTCTATGGAGGGTCTCGTCGAGCAAATCATCGCTGATTGGAACCTTTGGAGGAGTGCAGGGCTAGGAGGGAGTAACTCATTTGCGAGAGTACTTAACTAGTGTGAGTTGTGGTGTGGTGTTTGGGGTGTTTGACAGACTTGTTTTCTGTCATTTCTTGTAATTCAAACGCTCTCTTCTATAAAATAAAGGTACGCAATTGTGTACTCTCTAAAAAAATCTCCATGTGGAGGTTGGAGAGAAGGTGTCGCACTCGCATAATGTCAACTTTGGTAATTTGCCAACATGCTTTAAAAAAACTATCTTCGTTTGTTAGGGCTCATTATGACAAGGCATCATGGTTGTGTTTTAGTACATGCACATATCTTTTGATGAAAAATGCTCACGACTGAACTTCTTTGGATATTGTTTTGTAAGATTATTTGTGAAAAATATCCCTACCGAAAATTAACCTACTAGCAGAATTAAACGCTAGGATAATCTCATCTGAAGGTATGGGATCTTATATGAAAGAGAGGGGAAGAATGTCTAGGGATCAATAACACCAAAGTAAGAGATACTAATCAAGAAGATGATCAACAAATGGATTAAGTTCCTGAAACTCAAGTGAGAGACTGTTAGACTGAACGAGAAACATATAGTCTAGCAAGAGAAATAACTCTTATGAGGAGAAGCACAAGATTACATGATCCTTGCAAGCCAGCATCTGAAGGAATTGCTATGGACAAAGTTGTTGAACAGACAAAGAAGCAGAATTTGGAATATGCCTCATGATACTGTTCTTTCTACTTGTCAAAGTAAACTCGAGCGTGAAGACATGGGTATGGCAATCGTAAGGAAATGAAGAGATATTTCTTGTGTAGCCCACATATAGAGATATTTCTTCATAAAACTTCAGAGGTACATGAGCATCTATTGTGCTTGCTGAAAGAAACGCAAACAAATGTTTTCATTGGTATATTTTACAAAAAATCAGGCTGCGACGAACCCACACTATATTTGTGTTCTCTGGTCCTACAGCTGGTTACCATGCTAGGGCATATCTACAGTCTGATTCTACTCTGACATATCAGGATCATGGGGCAAACTAGACTTGATGTTGAGAACATATACTCCCTCCGTATCAAAATATAAGACTCTAGCTAGCTAGCTAGTACACACATGTATCTAGATATGTTTTAGCGCAAGGTTAGAGAGTCATATATTTTGATACGGAGGGAGTACTTATTACCAAAACTTTCTTGGAAAGCCACCCACTACTCCTTAATATACATGCCTGAATGGAGATTTTGAAATGGCAACACCAACACGATATGCTCCGTTCATATTGTCCACTGATGATCACTGTTCCTAGGTCCAATTCCTACTGTACTTCTTTAAGAGACACTTTGTCTTGCCTCGGCGCCTTCCTGGCTAGCAAATTGCATAAAGAGCTCAATGACAGACATAACTCATGTCTCAGTATTTAGTTACCCCATCACAATTTTTTGGTGGCACAAGAATCTCATTTTCTGTGGTTCTAGCACATGGACTTGATTACACGATATGGTTTTTCTTTCGTTGAAAGAAGCATGTATATATCTCTTCTTTAGCAATGGTTCATGCAGAGAACAAACCTTTTTCTATGTTTGTGGCAAGTCAAATAACATGCAGATGTTTGCATAAATGTATCTCTTTCTCAAAAAAGTGTAATGGCAAATGACAAGAGCCATTGCAGTGTTACAGAAGAACAAATACATGCCCAATCCTCATCACAGATACTCCCTCCGTTCCACAATATAAGATGTTTTAGGCTTTTGCCACATTCACATGTACACATATGTATGTAGACATGTTTTAGTGTACATGTCCACTCTTTTTTGTATGAATCTAGACAACATGTGTAACACCTAAAACATCTTATATTATGGAACGGAGGGAGTACTACTGAAAAAGTCCAGGAACAAACAAGTTGTACCTATTGATCAATGGGGCTCCCATTCCCTCATATGTGTGGCCCTAAGAATCATAAGTACAGAACATCAACAGCTAAATGCGAACAAAACTCTGCGAACCTCCATGCTACCAATAGTAAAGCAGTAGTAGCATATTAGGCATCTGAGTTCAACTGAACTACATTACCATTTCGAAGAATGCTCTATGCCAAGGCCATTGCAGGTAAGTATCATTCCCTTAAATCTTGAAAGGTACTCCTGAAGTAGACGAAAACATACCAAAATTAACAGAAAGCACCTAAATAAGAATGTGGTGTGGTAGTTAAAGAAGAAACTCTCACATGTGCAGTATACTGATTGATCTCGTAACAGCCAGAAAAGTCATATTCAAGTCGCGTGATTGGATCACTTAGAACTGGAAAAACATAATAAAGTGAACATTTAAGGAAAGAAGTTCAAGAACAGACAGGAAGATCATCAGTGTCCAAAAAACAGACAGGAAGTTCGTAACAATACTTTTGTAAGCTTCGTTGATCTCCTGAAATTTAGCTGTGACATCATCCTCTCCCTTATGCTTGTCTGGATGCCACTTCTGGAGATGGAACACCACATGATGGTTAAATAGTGAGTTGATCTATAATTTTCTTCGAGAAGAAAATACTCCATGTAGTATTGGTTCAAAGAAAATAAGCTGAGCATCAGATTACCAAAGCTAATCTTCTATAACTCAATTTGATAGTGTCATCAGGTGCATCATAATCGACCTCCAGAACTTTGTAATAGTCCTGTCATCACAGATGATCCCAATAAAATGAATACAATAGACACAATGAAGTGAATAAACATGCGGATGAAATTGTTCGCAAACTATATACCATGATTTACGCCCACTTCACTAAATATGAATAGTGTGATAATCCATATGATCACAGCACACCTGAGTTGTTGATAAATTCAGAGTGCACATAGGAGAAACCACGTATAGTCTCAGCACAACTGAATACTAAGAAAAGAAGCCCATAGCAGCACGGATCGACAAGGAGTACCTATCTCGCAATCTACGATCCATTGAAATGTATGCAACATTTTGACGTAAATTCCTATAGTAGGTACCAGTTGATAATCATACTATATCCAGAGGAAGCAGCAGACTGTCCAAAAAGTTACTTTCTGCAATTCAATGCAACTTTTGCTTCAAGCATTCAGGTAAGCAGACCGAATAGGTGAATAAACACCACCAATGCATCAATCAGTTTCCTAACACAAATCAGGACAAGTTTAGGTAAGCAAGGTGAACCTAAATAGGAGTGTTGCCTTAGGAGTGCAACCAGACAGTTGTTTCAACAAGACGGCAGAATTTGGCAAGTCCGTCTATCTCGCGTCAGTTAAGATTTAAGAGTATACATCAAAAGCTCTTCACTGCCTCTTAGGAAAAAAAGGCATAGTAGCCTCGCAACATAACCCTGCACTGATGGTAATAACTGATTCACTTCGGAACAAACTCCCCAAATTTTATCAAAGGAGATGGCGCTGCACTAACTTGGGCCTGCTGCATTTGACATGAGCATTTAGTTTAAGAAATAACTAGCAAGCATTTACACAAAATATTGTGAACAAGCGTAGGCCATCACACAGAGGAATAACATAGCATGCGCTAATTTGAATTTGACCGATCGCCACGGGTGAGTGTGTGTGCCAAAATTTAACCCACCAACCAGACAGTACTCCTAAACTCGCAGCCTCGCACTATGTCTATACTTGAGCCACAACTATTTCTGGGCATCTCAGCAGACATTTCCCAAAAAAGAGCTACTGAAGAACAAACTAAAAAGGGAAGGGACTATCCTATCAGCCTTGGTTGGCCAAAAGCACACGGATGGGTCGGTTCACCCAAGAGAAGTCACGGCACACCATCCTTCCTCTACCAAACAAGCGGTGTTAAGCCAAATCTCTACGCGGTCGAACTGGAGCTACAGATCCATGGACCGAAGTGTCCCGAAGCTAGAGCGCTCGATCCTCTCTCTTAAACAGGGGCAAGAAGAAGCGGAGATGATCTAGGGGATCGCCGGGGTATGCAGGCCAGTGCGCACCTTGTGGAGAGGCTCCTCGCTTGCTCCGTCCATGCAGCGTAACAATTCATCACCCCCGGCCTCTCTTCGCCTCGCCCGGTGTCTCCTCGTGCCGCCGCGCGCGCGCGCTGGCGGATTCCGGATTCGGCCTGGCCAGGCCAATCGGGGGCGGAAGAGCAGAGAGGAATCGCTGTGTGGGATCGTCGGAGGAGTTGTTGGTCTCCTCTCCTCTCTTTTTTTCCTTGGTTTGTGTTTTATAAATAAAGCTTTCCGTGATGGATAAAGAGGGAAGGTGGTGACGTGGATCCGACCGGGGCACCTGTCCTTTCGTGCCGCCGAGGGTCCCGGCTCGGACGCTTGTTCCGGTGTGTGCCGCTCGATGCTGCGGGCTTGGGCTTTTGGGAGATTTTGTATACAGTACCTTGTTACACTGACCACATATTTATTCTCCTTCATATCACACCAGCTTTTGATTCTAAAAATAAGTTACAGCAGCGCTTTTCCTCTGAGTCTCGTTTATCACCCAGAAGACCAGAAGCTAAGCTACCAAAGAATGACAGAAGCACATGATAAAACGAGCGAAGAACAGGCAGCACACTTGCTAATACAGTGCGGCTGAAACTCGCAGAATGAGTTTACACTTGACCTTGCAGACTTACAGGGTATATCTGGGAGGGGGTATCATATTCCCAGAGCAAAAGTCAGTGTTGCAAGAAATTTTTGAAATGTATCCTAGGAAAGTTGTAAGCCTATACCAAGAAAAAGGTAAAAAATAAAAGAAATCTGGCAAAAAGGTGTGCCAAGTATCATTCAACTACACCTGTATTTGTCGAGTTGTTACATATATCATCAGCACGTTCAAAACCTTGAGGCTACCCCAGCATCACTTGCGGGTGGGTGAATCTTCACATCAAACGGCCGGCATACTGTGCTCTGGGGTATTTTTGTTGCAGCTGGGGCCACTGCACGAAAAACTGATCAGCTAACTGTAGCTTGTACAGCAGTAAACCACTTAAGGAAAGCTTCTTCACTCTTGCGATACTTTCAATATAGAAAATGGAGGACCATCCCAAACCAAGCACCTGCAACGATAGAGCAATCCAGTACAATAGATTATTGCATTGACTTGATATTTAGGAGAAATAATCAGTGTGATGATTGAATTTATGGGAAACATAGATTTATGACAAGTTGACAACATTGACATCCTACTATTACTTTCTGTTCTAAGTACAATGAACAAAAAAGGTACTATGGGTGCGATGGTTAAATCCAACATTAATCTTCCACTGAGCTAGTATAAAACATAGGATGTAAAGTTACCTTCAAAAAAAAGCTGAAGCACATAGAGGAATGCATGTTCCCGGACCATTGCAAAATATCTGCAGGGGGTATTACAAGCAATTAGTATAACTGTGTTCACGCAGCATAGTCGGTGCTAATAAGTTTGAAGAGTGCACACCACTTGTGGTCTGATTCGTATTATTAGCCACATAGCATGCAAAATAGCAAGCAGTGTTGTTGCGATGGACGTAATGTAAGATTGGCCCACTTCACGACTACGATATATCTGCATGAACTGCGCGTTCGCAATGATCTTCTCTCCAACACCCTAAAAAGGCCTCATTTGTCATACTCAGAACTGGAATCACTTGCAAAAAACATCATAATTCGTCTAGCAAGAGAATTGACCTCCACCTGAATCAATGACTTCTCATAGACCTGTGCCTTCTCAAGGCTCATGTTGTCAGTAAGTGCAGCCACATAGTACCTTGGCGTAAATCTATCCTTCTGAAGCTCGGTTATAATATTCATCATTTCTGCAGTATGCCCCCCTGCAGAAGAAACACGAAACTTAATAGGTGAACATAATGCTACATTTTTTCGAGGGAGCTATGATTGTATAATGCAACCTAATGCTTTCCAAAAAGTGTGGAAGGGCAACTGTCCGGTAAAATAACAATAATATTGCTAAATTCGCAACATGATCAAATGTATAGAACCGAACAGAACAACAAGTGTACTCATGATAGAGCTGACAGTGAACATACATCTGCTTATTCCTACCAGATTGTAAGTTCTGCATAGAAAGATTAATTTACAATAGAACCAGAAATAAACATGTGCAAGCCATATAGGGTCAGAAACTTGTAATGAAATGCATCCCAACGAAATACAAGCAGGAAACATGAAAAGAAAGCCTGTAAAGAACATAAACTGGTGCTTAAAAATAAGGTGACCTATAGTAGTTGAGACTGGATGCAGTGTTTCATCAGAGTTGCACAAGGAGCACAACATTTCCAGATGGCTAAACAGAGACCACAGCTACCCAAAAAACAGCTCGGGTGTTTGAATACTTCATGCCCTCTGCGTATGATGGGTTGATGTTTCTACGAAAGACCAGTATGACATGGATAATATACACTGAATTTTATTCTAGGTCAAAATTTTCAAACATGTTATGCCTAAAATCTCCTTTGTATTAACAAATTTGGTAGCCAAGGGGATGGTTATGAGCGAGATATACCATTTGGCAATAAGAAAATAATGTAGTGAAAATTAGTTCCATAAGGAGAATGCTCCCAACCTTCACTGTTCGACTCGAATTAAGATTTTTGACCTGTGGTTAATAGAATAATTGTAGGTTATGATTAAGCTGAGATGGAGGGACGCGTAGAGCCAAACAATTCCCACTGTAACCTGCTGATGCATTCTAGTATTATGCTTTGGCATCTTGGTTCAGCTCAAGACCTGTGTTTTGGGGCTTGGGTATTGTTCTCTGTAGTAACATCTGACAATTGTTATTTGATGATGGCCAAGGCGTACTCACCAGACCCGAGGACGATGAGGCACCGCAGTCCGGCAGCACGAGGCTTCGACGGCGGCAGGCCGCTGCGGCAGAGCACGTAAGCCACGCGGACGACGAGTAAGGATACGAGTACTGGAATAGCACAGCACGCGGCCGCGAAGGCGTCGAGCCCCATTTCCGTCGAAGCGGCGGAGACTGGGTATGAGATCTGGGCGGTGCCAATCAGTGGCGCCGAGCTGGTGGCGGGGAGGACGCTGGTTCGCCGGGCTCAACGGCAGCTGCGCGTCGAGCCCCGAGCAGGGGAGGGCGCTAGGACAGCGGCGCCCCGCCGAGTGGATGGGGGGTCGCCGGAGCCGGCGTTGGCCACGGGAGCAAGGGCGGAGATGGCGCTGGGGGCGCGACGGGATGTATGCCTTCCGATCTGGGCAACGACGGTTCAGAAGAAGATCGGAATAAACAACGGTTATGAATAAACCTCGTTTTAAGTTCAAACCAAATTTTAAACAAAACCGTATTCCGAATTTCTGAATCACTATCCTTGTCATCACTCACACCGAGTGAGTTATGGGATCTTGAAATATTATCCCTTGCCATAAGATAAAAGTGTCCTTTTTCAGAGAATGAAGACGAGGTTCTCTTTGAAGCTTTACTCATTGGTCTGTCTTGACCCATAATCAGTTTCATCTACATTGTTAGCCATACGACAACTAGAGGTACAGAGGCACTTTTAGCATAGCAACATGGTATATCAAGCATATCATCTAAACTAGTACTCAATATATTTTGCGACGATGTGCATGGACTGTCAACACGAGAGGATATAACATTTTTTGTTGCGAAATGTTTTTAAGTCCGAAGATGAAACATTGCTACACATAATTGTGAGACGGAGGATCATCAACAATAATATTATTGTCACAATTTCTATCACCACTCATCATTTCATTACCTTGTGGCTTCCCACGTGTAGGTGAAGTAGATGATGGAGGCCTCTCCATGGTCGGAGGTGGAAGTAGAACAATCATCAAAATCGAACCATGAGAAGAAGTTGCCATCCTCATCAATCTTAGACACGTCGTATTTATTTTGAAGCTTTGTCCAAATCTCACGAGCATTCCCAAGAGGCGTGATAAAAAAACTACATTGTTCGAGCATTGACAAACACATTATAAGTTTTAGCATTAATATGTAAGTTTTCTCGTCATTTAAGGTAGATTTTGGGAATCCTTTTGAGGAGAAAAACCCACATCTACAATTTGCTCTATATCTGGAGCAATGTTCCAAAGAAATTAAGCATGTGAAATATGTGAGAATGCTAATTTGTGTCATCAAATATAAAAGTGTCATTGTGCACTATCTTACTAGCCGAATCTTTACACTTTAAGGGGTGAAGCCTCTAAACAAGAGAGATATAACGCTGATACCAATTGAAAGGACGAAAGAGACAAAGCTATATGGACAACTGCTTATCGTACCATGAGAACATTTGATCCCACTTGGTACATCGTTTAGCTTAAGCTGTTGATAAACTTGAATCCACTCTTTGCCCTTTGTCTTGATAAAATCCGTATATTTTCTTCTAACTACATTATGATCATGTCTTGAAGGTAACACATGAATGTTCGCACAATCTTCTTCCTACAAGATACACTCGATATAAGCTCAACGCTGTCATGACCATTATTCAGGCCACTCCTTAAACATCTTGGTCACCACTTAATCTTATTCTTTCAACCTTCAAACCAACACATGGTCTTCAAGTATTGCCCATGGACACACCCTACAAATATAACTCAGTGCAAACATTTGTCCATATGGACTAGCATTAATTATCAAAACCACACATGGGGGCACCATGCACTTTCACACCCGACGGTAAACCTCAAGTCGACATATGCCTATAAGCAGTGCCTCCATGCCCCATGGAGCCACTGAAAGGACAAGGATGTCGCCTAGAGGGGGGGTGAATAGGCGATTAAAACTTTTCCGGTTAAAGGCTTGCTAATTGCGGAATAAAACTATGTGTTTAAATTAACAAGCCAACAATCTAAATAAACTAGGTTCACCTATGTGCACCAACAACTTATGCTAAGCAGGACAAGCAACAAGGTGATAGCAAGATATAAACTTCAAGCACGAAGGCTATCACAAAGTAAAGTGCATAAGTAAAGAGCTCGGGTATAGAAATAACCGAGGCACGCGGAGACGAGGATGTATTCCCGAGTTCCTCCTTCTTAGGGGAGTACGTCTCGTTGGAGAGGTGTGAGGCACCACAAAGGTCGATCTCAACGCCACAAAGGCTCACCCTATTCTCCGATGAACCGCACCACAAAGGTTTGTTCACCTTCCACTATTGGAATCCTTCGAGGCGGAAATCCGGAGCCTTTCAACAACGATCTGGGGCACAACCCACAACGGGATTGGGGGCTCCCGAACAGCTACAAGTGACCACACAAGGGTCCAACCACCACACGGGCGTCTAGGGTCCAAAGACCCAAGAGTAACAAGTTCACAAGCTTTCAACTTCCACGAATCTTCGTGGAGAGCACACCGATGCACCAAATGCAAAAAGCAAGAGCACAAGTGCTCAAATCCTTCACTCTCAAATTCCAACAAAGCAACAAATGCTTATGGGGGAATAAGAGAGGAAGAACAAAGAGGAGATGCACCAAGAACTCCAAGATCAAGATCTACTAGGTTCCCCTCACTTAGAGGAGAGATGGATTGGTGGAAATGTAGATCTAGATCTCCTCGCACTTTCCCTCAAAGATATGCAAGAATCATGGGAGGGATAGAGAGGAAGGCAAGCTTCTTCAAAGGTCAACAATGGAGGAGAGAGGGGAGAAAAACTTGCTCAAGAGTTATGTCAACCAATGGGGAAGAAACCCCCTTTAAATAGGTCCCCCAAAAAGTGGCCGTTGGGCTGTGCAGGGCTGGGGGCCGGCCTCACGCACAACACAGCGACCCGGGCAGAGGAGCCGGCCAGGGGCCCGGCCTGGCCGGCCTGGGGGCCGGAAGGGCAGCCGAGGCGCCCGGCCTGGCCGGCTGGGAGGCCGACAGGGCAGCCGAGGCGCCCGGCCTGCGGCCCGGCTTGGCCGGCTGGGAGGCCGGCAGGACTGCCCGCGCAGAAATAAAACTTCTAAAAACCATATCTTTTTCAATAAAAATCCAAACGAGATGAAACCAACTTTGTTGGAAAGATAACGACGAGAGCTTTCCTACAAAAAGTGGATCTTATCTCGAGGAAGACCGGTAATATTTCCAACACCGAGAACGCAACACGTTTTCCATCCGGACTCCGATTTCGATGATCTTGGGATTGTTGGAATCGCAATGAGGAGCATTACAAGATCATGCATAGAAACATCATAGTCCATCATGTGAGGAGGAAATCAAATGTAGAGAGGTAAAACCTCTCTATAAAAAGATGAACCGGCAAAACCTCCAAAACCGAAAACGCAACAAGTTGTCAAAACGAAATCCGTTTTCGGTGAACTAGAGCTTGGTATGGAGATGAACACAAGCTCTAAATTCTCACATGGATAAAAGCCAAATAAGAACCAAGAAAGATGATATGCCAAGAATGCAAAGGTTTGAGCTCTCCGCAAAGATGCGATCAAGTTACTCACTTGAGAGCCCCTCTTGATAGTACGCCGTCTATCCTATAACCCGGTCTCCAAACTAACAACATGAGACCGGTAAAATAGAAACCCTATCAAGATCATACCTTTGCCTTGCGCATTCCACTTGAGCTCGATGATGACGATCTTGACTCTCTCAAGTTGGAACACCTTTCTTGATTGTGCTTGCTAGCACATGCTTGATGAAGACTTCTTCAAATACTCCCCCATACACCATTATGGGAGAGCCTTGCTAAACTTCGTCTTCATTAATCCAGTTGCACTTCATCTTCTTATCTTCATATAGATGATGGCTTGGAGATAAACATGAAGTTCACTCAATCTTCTTTTCCAAGCCATGCTTGCAATAAGCTCAACTCTTCACATGACCATTCTTCATATAAACCCTTGGATGGAACCTTGGTCATCATGAAATCTTCTAGAGTCCAACACATGAACTCCAATCTTCTCCTATGGACAAGATCTACAAGTATATCTTAATGCAACCATTAGTCCATAGGGATTGTCATTAATTACCAAAACCACGCATGGGGCAGCACATGCACTTTCAGCCACCCTGCAAGCGTTGAAACTGGTAAACATTATCTTTAACTTTGCTACGTGATGACGTGAAACACATGTTCATTGGGAGACCCCAAGAGGAAGGTATGATGTAGTCAACAACAAGTTTTCCCTCAGAAAGAAACCAAGGTTATCGAACCAGTAGGAGCAGCAACTCTTCAGAAGGTTGTCAACGGCGCCAGAAAAATAGCTGTCGAAGGGAGTCTGGACTGTTGACGTGGAATCTGCACACAACACAATCAAACTATTTTGCCCCAACGAAACAGTGAGTTTGTCAATCTCACTGGCTTGCTGAAAACAAAGGATTAAACGTATGGTGTGGAAAATGAGTATTAAATTGCAGAGAATGAAAAAGGAACAGTTTGCAGTTTGTGGTTGTTTAATCAGTTTAAAAGAATGGACCGGGGTCCACAGTTCACTAGTGGTGTCTCTCCATAAAAGATAACTAACATGTTGGGTGAACAAATTACAGCTGGGCAATTGACGAATAGTGAGCGCATGACAATGCATATACATGACATGTTGACTACTATGATATTTAATTGGGTATTACGACATAATACATAGACCGTTATCCAACAGCATCTATGACTAATAATCCACCGCCGGGTTGTCATCCGAGTCCCCCGTTGGTATTAAGTTGCAAGCAACGGATAATTGCATTAAGTAAAGTGCGTAATGTAAACAAACACATATGCCCGTGGACATAACATCGTTAGGTTATCCCTAGTGGCAACAGCATATCCACAACCTTAGAACTTTCTGTCACTGTCCCAGGTTAAACGGAGACATGAACCCACTATTAGCATAAATACTCTCTCTTGGAGTTACAAGCATCTACTTGGCCAAAGCATCTACGAGTAACGGAAAGCATGCAAGATCTTAAATAACATATAAGATAGATTGATAATCAACTTGACATAATATTCAATATTCATCGGATCCCAGCAAACACAACATGTAGCATTACAATAATATGATCTTGATCATGTAGGGCAGCTCACAAGATCTAAACATGATGGCACAAAGTGGAGAGACAACCATCTAGCTACTGCTATGGACCCGTAGTCCAAGGATGAACTACTCACGCATCACTCCGGATGTAGGCATGGCAATGTAGAAGCCTCCGGTGACGATTCCCCTCTCCGGCAGGGTGGCGGGAAGAGGTTCTGAACCCTCCCGAGCTAGGGTTGACGGCGGCGGCATCTCTGGATCTTTTCGTGGATTTTTGCTCAGGTCCTTAGGGTTTTCACGTCGGGGGGAATAAGTAGGCGAAAGGGCGGCGGCTGCGGACCCCCGAGGGGCCCACACCACCCTAGGGCGCGGCAGAAGGGGGGCCCGTGCCCTAGGTGTGTGTGGCCTCCTGGTGGCCCTCCTCTGCTGCTCCTTCGCTCTGTCAGGCGTGTTCTGAAAAAATAGGCACCCCCCGTGTAGTTTCGTCCAATTTCGAGAATATTTCCAGACTAGCTTTTCTGGAATACAAAAACAGCAGAAAACAGGAACTGGCACTTCGGCATCTTGTTAATAGGTTAGTCCCAAAAAATGTATAAAAGTGATATAAAGTAGATGCAAACATGTAGAAATTGGTATAAAACAAGCATGAACCATCAAAAATTATAGATATGTTTGAGACGTATTACTACGTCTCGTTTTAACCGGGCACGTCATTTATTCACCAAGTTCAGTGTCGTTCTCTCCCGAGGTGCCATTGTTTCTACCTTGTCCATATTGCCTCGACTGGCTTAGTTGTGGTGTGGTTCCCCAACTTCTCTTTCTAATAGGCATCCTCAAGTACTCACCATAGGGGAGCTGACCATCCGCATCTCTACTCGTCGGGTATGGGCAGTATACATCTGAGTGTCCCGGCAACCCACATGCGAAGCAAAAGTACGACAAGTTCTGATACTGAACATAACAGAGTATATCCTCCTTCATCATGTCCGATTCCAGCCTCACACACCTCATAAGAGGTTCATTGACATTCACCCATATTCTAGCTCAGAGAGCTTCCCCAAAGGCAAAACCCTTAGCATCTTTTTCTACACCGATCTACTCACCGAGCAAACGTGCTATCCCTTTGGGCTGGCTGACAACGAAGATTGAACGAAAAGTTTATTAATAGGACCCACATCTGCATCTTATCAAATTCCACAACTGAGGGTCTTGATCTAACGTCAAAACTCTCGATCACCACTGCATGCTTTCCAACTATCGAAGGACCTACCTCCTAGATCTATCCCTGTCTCGCTTGCCTTCCAGATTCGCAACGAACAAGTTATCCTCCAAAGAGGTAAAGGTAAGGCACATATGGTTGCCCAAAACAGGTCGGAACACCATTACGACTAGGGCTAGGCATGTTAACCGAAAACCAAACGACCGAACTGAAAGAACCGGGACCAGAGCCGATTAGATCGAAACCGAAAAAATCGGTGCTAACTTCGGTCAGGCATTCTGAATGACCGAAATTAGTTTGGTTACTTCAGTCATAACCAACGGTAAACCAAAGGGACCGAATAACTGAGAGGAAATAAATTAAGAAGAGAACACTACGTATTAGGCCCATAGCCCATTAGTCCATTTGTTCGTGCATGTCCATCTAGGCCTTTACGAGGATAGCTCGTCAGGTTCATGCACGCACTGCTAAACCTGATGGCCCCAAAACATGGCAGCCGCCAACTAGATTACGAGATCTCTTCTTTGCGAGCACAGTCCAGCTAGTTCAACATGTATTCCGATCTGCTCCTACAACTGCATGTGTGCATCTCTGATCTCTCCCATTCCCATTCGAATCCTATGTGTATTTTTCTTTTCTGAATTTTTTTAAGGCCCGTTTGATTCGTAGGATAGGAAAGATGTAGGAATAGGAAAAGCATAGGATTGACATGTCATGCACACTCCAATCCTATAGGATTTGGTTTGTACCAAATTTGTTTGATTCCACCAAAGGAATTGTAAAAAGAGTTTGGAGTGGATGTTAGAATTCCTATGAGAATTAGTATAAAAGATTCCTTAGGAAAAATTCCTATAGGATCCAATCTTACAAATCAAACAAGAAAGAAAGGAAAAATTCCTATAGAATTAAATCCTCCAAAAATCCTATACAATTCCTTTGAATCAAACAACCCCCAGTTGATGTGCCTGTATCCATCGAAGCTGGTGCGAGTGCCTGGGATCGGTGTATTCGGTCAGAATCGAGGACCGAACCGAACTGCCCGTGAACCGAAATCCTTGGTTAGCACTATTGTGGAAGACCGATCGGTCATTGTTTTCTGAAAACCGAAATTAGTGATTAACCGGAAAACCCTCATATTGAACAAACAAGGAGTTTTGTTTGCTCAAACTCCCCCCCGGGGGGTGGGGGGCAATTGCCCCTCGCTCCGCCACTGCGTACATGCTAGAAGGGACCAAAACACTTTTTTTAGGCGTTTACTAAGATGGAGCAAATCGGTATGAGTTATATAATATCCCCATGTGCATGGAGCCAATCTTCGGAATATGGGGAACACATGCTTTCTGACTGCAACTCTTCGATGCATCACTCATACTGTCCCACTTCTTAAGAAGATACGTGGCACTTACCACTAGATCTATTCCATGCACATGTATGCATAGTTTGATTAGTTTCGATAATAACTTTCTCTCCTGCGAAAGTGCCCCAAATCTTTTTGGTTTGCTTTGCAAGATTCAGTCCATTGTTACCATACATATGATGAAGTTGGGTTATGTTTTTCTATGCCCCATAACATATCAAATAATCAAATCGAAGGCCTAGTCAGTTTTAATGCTAGTATGGTTCAAAAATAAGTGTTTTCAGCATACATGGTCATTTTTTCTGACATCTTAACGTTAAATTAATTATTATGTTTTTCTATTCACTGATGTACTGCCGATGATGTTTCAATTCTTTCGGAATCCTTCACAAGATTTGGTAGAATTACCTTCAAATTTTAGACCAGGACAACAAGAGGATGCACATGAATTCCTTCGTTGCTTGCTGGATAATTTGCATAAGTGCACCCCTGATCCCAAGTCAAAGGGGAAGCCCTCATCATTTGATGAGAAATGTATCGTCATGCTGGTGTTTGGAGGTTGACTAAAAAGCCAGGTATGTACTTTGTTCTCGCTTATTTGTTCTCTATGGTCTTGTTTCAATAATCATGTTATGTTCATATAGTTGATATGCCACGTATGTGGTCACTGTTCCATACACTTGAGCCCTTCCTTGATCTCAGATTGGAGATCGTTTACCAAGGTGGAGCAAATCGGTGATGCTGAGAACGAGCTCACTTGTGGAAGTTGTCATGTTCAAGTTTGTAAGCACAAAGCGACATGTGCTTGATAAATGACCTGATGTTGTTGCATTTCGTTACAAGCACTTCACCTAGGGGTGTAAACGGTCAGGATAATTTCATACCGTATTATATTCGAAACCGTTTTAAAGAATCCCATCGCTTTGAAGGAATCCGCCAGATAAGGATATCTAATTGTGAACTTAACACCCAAATATGGTATAGGATATTGTATGTCAAATAGCCCCAAGTATAGATTATCCGAAAATCAAATAGGATTATCTGATGATTATCTGAAAATTAAACAGGATTATCCAATGATTCTGATCCGAATAATTCGATTTTCATAGTAATGTCTGACTCAATAGAGCACAGTTTGTATTTAGTGAGTTGTCGAGTTCGTCCACTGAATAAAAACCCACTTTACATAGAGTACAACTTTGTTAGGTTACTAGGTTATTGAACAATTATTTTTGATTATATGATTTGACGAAATACATACACGAGTATGAGTACCTATCTGATTAATTTTGTTTCCGCCCTGAATCCTCTCAGTTTCCTTCTACGTATCCTTGATCGCAAACGAAAACAAATGAAACTTCATGGGAAAAAAGAAGTGTCTCTCCGCCTTTAAACGGGCCAAGCCCACTACCTACGGGGTATATGCGCGTGCTCCGGAATTCGCTGCCAAAAGGCGGTAAATAGCATTCCCCGCAGCATCGATCGAGGCCGGGGCGCTTTCTCGAAAAACCACGATGGGTCATGGGTGGCACTGGCGGCAAAAAATCGCCCACCAACTGGGTACTGAGCGGGAAACCACACGTCCGTCCCGGCGGCGAATTGCTGTTTTCCCACTTCCCCACCTGTTCCCCATTTCCCCATCCACATTTCGACGCGCCCGCCTCCGTTTCAAACGCCCCAAATTTTCCCTCCTCTCCGCCCAGCAATTCTCCCGCCCTAAGATCCCCCGCCACTCCGATTAATCTCTCGCCAACTCCAATCAAATCAATCTTCCTCCTCCCAGTTCCCGCGGCTCTCCTCTTCCTCCGCCCGCCTCCACCTACCCGCTGCCAAACCCTAGCCGGCGATTGGATTGGCCCCAACCGATGGACGTCGCCGTCAGCTCCAGCCAGCCCTCCCCCGTTCAGGTGAGATTTGCTCGGTCTGTTTGTTTGTTCCGGTGTTTAATTTGGTTGGGGCGTCGAACTCGCTGCCATGGGCGGGTATAGTGATTAGCGTTTAGCTTGCGCGGTACGGCTTGGTCCGGAGTTATTGCTGAGCCAGGATGTGATTTGTTTTTGCGCGCGGTTGACTTTCTGCCTGCGTGGTGATTGTTTGGATCGATGCGGCGGTTTTAATTCGAATCTCATCCAGGTTGAGTGCTGTTCGTGTGTCCGAGAATCCAGATTTGGTGCTCCGCGCCAGCCGCCATTTTTGCTGGCCAGTGATTGCCGTTACTCTAGTACACGGTAGCAATCGTAGTGGTGATCCGGTCAAAATTGTTTTGACGCCATGGTCTGCCTGTACTAGTTACGCGAATTAAAATGACCTGCGTTTCAACCGAGCCTCATGTTGTGCTGTACTTGGGGTCAATGTTGCACTAGTACCTTTATTTGGTTATCATGTAACACAGATCTAACGGCGAGGATTGTTTTGTCAGGGGGACATCTCTGGAGAAAACGGGGATGCCAAAGTAGAGCAGTGCCAACCATTTTTCTCCATGTGCCAACCGCTACGCACTGTTGTAAGATACTTAACTGTACTTATGCCCAACCAAGTTTGTACACTGTTTGGTATCTGCACAAGTTCCTAATTTGGTTCTGTCGGTTCCTTGCTTGTGCTTAATAGAGCTATTCAAATTCTTGGGATGGCGTCTGTGCTCCTGCAGCAGCGGAACCTTGTCAAGCTGTAAGCTAGTAGCTGCTGTCAGCTTGAGATTTAGTGTGAACCTGAAATGTTGAATTTCGGTGTCTTATAGTTCTCATGGTGTGCATTTTATGTGGTGTAGAGCGGCTTGGATTCACTGGATGATGCGTATTCACCAAGTGCACCTTGCTTTCCTGATAGCAAGCAGCCCCATTCTGAGGTATGTTCTCATCGCTTCCAGCCTTAATTCAAGAGTTTGATTGTTCTAGTTAGCCTCTGTGACGGTGATGCTTGCTAAGTGATGTTTATTAATGCGCTGTTTCAGAGCATCTCTGATAAAGTAGACGAAGAAAACAAGTCTTGTTCATTACCTTCAACAGATAAGGAACGTGACGGGGAGGAACTTCTGCGGCATTTGAAATTTATTGGTATGAAGTGTGAGCCTTTGGTTTAGAACTCAACCCAGTTCGAGGTCTTTTGTAATTCATACGAGTATATGACTTACCTCATTTTTGATTACATATAGCGTGAAGCTTATAACAGTTGCTTAAATTATCTTTATGTGAGTCTTACAAATGAAATATGGTGTAAATTCAAGTATAACTAAATTCTGCACACTGGAACTTTCTGTAACTATTCACAAGCCATTTCAGTAATTTTGCCAATTTTGAAATGAAATCTTCTATCAAGCAACACTTATCCTGCAGCCATCTAATATGCATTTCTAATAATACATGATATCCTGAAATTTGTAGTTGTATATGTCATTCCTGCATGGATTCCTTTTCTTATGTACCAGCTCCCTAATTGTGTTTTTTTTCTGGTTGCTATCTTAGGAGAACCCAGGTATGCTAGATGGGGACGCAAAGCAGCAGCCAGAACCCCTTATCACAGAGAAACCCAGTTCGATTGTAAGATGTAAACCTTGTAGAGCTGCATTTGTATATAAAGTTCTTGCGTGGCATGTGATTAAGTCATGCATGATTGATGATACACAGAATAAGCCATGGATTGGAATATATTTGTCACAATATTTTCTTCTTAGGTATAACATCCCCTACTTTTTTGTTGGTACTGCAGGATCAAATAGAAAAATGGGAGGATGAAACGAAGCAGCAGTCACCACCCATTGCCAGCAGTAAGCACTGGAGCTCCAATGTAAGAAGCTTCATACTTATATTCACATTTTATATCTTCAGAGATTTCAGATTAGATCCTTTTTTACAGTTTGAGGCAATTTTACTGATCACTTCTATTTTCAACAGTGGGGGATTGAACCACGTGACAAGGAAAATAAGCAATTTTCCTTGTCATTTAATCGCTGCAGGCAACCTCAGTCGGTGGTATGCAACATGTTCTCTGCTAAGTTTTGATACACTAGTGTCATATCTTGGTGTTTTTTTGAGAAGTCATATCTTGGTGTTTGTTCTGTTAGATTGTTATATATTATCCCCATGTGCAGGGAGCCGGTCTTCGGAATATGGGGAACACATGCTTCCTAAATGCAACGCTTCAGTGCATCACTCATACTGTCCCTCTTTTTAAGAAGCTCCGGGGCACTGACCACTCTACTCCATGCTCATGTATGCATAGTTTCTGATAATCATTTTTTCTTGTGTGAAAGTGTCCCAATTTTTTTAGGTTTGCTTTGCATGATTCAGTTCATTGTTACCACACAGATGATGAAGATGGGTTCTGTTCTTTCTGTGCCCTTAAAGAACATATGGAAGAATCAATTCGAAGGTCTGGGTCTGTTTTAATGCCAGCACGGTTCAAAGATAATTTAAGCAGTATCCTTTGCTTTTGAGTTTTATGTGTTGTCTAATAAGTTTTTTCACAAGTGTTGTCAGCATACATGGTCATTTTCCCTGATTTCTGAACGTTAAATTAAGTTCTTATGTCTTGCTATTCACTGATGTATTGCTGATGATGTTTCAATTCTGTGGGATTCCTTAACAAGATTTGCCAGAATTATCTTCAGATTTTAGACCAGGACAACAAGAGGATGCACATGAGTTCCTTCGTTGCTTGCTGGATAATTTGCATAAGTGCACCCTTGATCCCGAGTCAAAGGGGAAACCCTCATCATTTGATGAGGAAAGTATTGTCAAGCAGGTGTTTGGAGGTCGACTAAAAAGCCAGGTGTGTACTTCGCCTCCGCTTATTTCTTCTCTATGGACTTGTGTTTCAACTAATGCTATTATGTTCATATAGTTGACATGTCATGCGTGTGGTCACTGCTCGGAGACATTTGAGCCCTTCCTCGATCTCAGCTTGGAGATTGATCAGTTGATGACCTTGTTGCTGCTTTGGAGTCATTTACCAAGGTGGAGCAAATCGGTGATGCTGAGAACAAGCTCACCTGTGAAAGTTGTAATGTTCAAGTTTGTAAGGACAAGCGACTTGTGCTTGATAAATCACCTGATGTCCTTGCATTTCAACTCAAGCGCTTCACCACACTTGATAATTCGGTTGAAAAGATTGACAAACATGTGGCATACCCATCAGAACTTGATTTGAAGCCATTCCACAGTAATCCAGACAATGAGGTGAGTTTTTGTGCTATTGTCTGCTTGTAGGCTTACCGTGTAGACATATTTTGATGTTTTTCTCGCGTTTTCACATTCAGCAGGAACTGAAATATGATCTTTATGGTGTTGTTGAGCATTCTGGCTTACCTAACTATGGCCATTATGTCTGCACGATTCGTTCTTCACCAAGCAGTTGGCACTTGATGAATGACTCAAGTGTAGGTGTCACAGGTCACTTATTCTTGCTTCTATGACGCAAATCTTTTCACCTTGTAATAGTCACACTTGTGTGCAGGTTGATTCCATTAGTGAAACAAGCGCATTACACCAGGAAGCATATATTCTCTTCTATGTTAGGCAAGGCATGTTTCCGTGGTTCTCAAGCTTGCTAGAGGAGGCTACGAGTGGTGCATCTCCTGTGTCAGTTTTGGATAATATAGATGCAGACTGTTCAACATCTGGTAACAGTAGTTCGGTGATAAGTTTGAGATTGATGAAGCAAGTCAATGCAAAACATCTATCCTTCCCGAGGAGCCAAATAAGCGATGTTCAGCTGATGCTTTCAACAACATGAACAAAAAAGAAGAAATCAGTCCACAGAGAGGATCTCTGCAAGTTGATGTGGTGACGAGGTGTGCTACTGAAACCACCAATCCTGAGAGACCCTCAACTCCACCACCACGTCCCAAGCGAGGGCTTTCCATTGATGACCTTGGTGTGTTTGAGTTTGAGAACTTAGGTAAGGATTTATTTTGACTACATTTGCAACATCTTTTTATGTTTTGTAAACAAGTGAGCTCAAGTACAGTACCTGTGGCGTCAACAATTTATAACTCTTAATTGTTATAGTATCTGTAACAATTTGATAACAAGTGACCAGATTGTAGAGAAAGTGATTCTAATTCCTTCACCGAACATCAGAAAGTTGCAGTAGCTAAATAATTTCAGTCCGCTCATTACTGTACATGCTACTCCTTTTTACATTTTTAGTTTCGAAAAACAAGAAAGTTCACCTTTCTGCATGTCTCATTTACAGATGATGAGGATACTTCTTGGATGCCAGCGGCTGAACATCTAAAGAAGGCGAAGAAACCTAAGGCTGCATCTGCATCAAAATCAGTGAAGGGCTCTTGCCTGGACAAGAATGCAAAACGGTTAATAAGTAACATGTCATCTGCACGAGGAAAACGTTTCCTGGACTGCATTGTCACACAGGGCAATGTAGAGAAGGAGTCTCGCAGCAGCGGCCCTCGAAGTGACCCTCTGGGCAAAAAGAAGAGGAAGTATGACGTCTCGGTTCCAGTTCTTCAGTACTAAGTATTTTTCTAGTCAGGCTTGAGGTCTGATTTTTTTTGCTGTATGTAGTTTCCCATCCATGCCTTTTTCCAGGACCAACTCAAGATGCAATAGAGCTAAAATGTTTAGGCTGCATAATCTAAGTTCCTTTTTTTTGCTGCTTCATGATGTGGAACGCCTGGCCTATATATATATATATATGATTTTTTTTGTTTCACTGACTGATTTATTTGGGCTTTGTCTGGATGCCTATGGTCAAATTCTTTGTCAAATAGTACTCAATCTGCTACAGTCCTCAGTATCTGGTTCAAGCTCATTTGTTACAGGCTCACAGCCTTTCTGTTCTCACTGTATAATACACAAGCCATACATGCTTTGGCCATAAAGAACTTATTTACTTTTCCTGGGCAAAAATACCTATTACAGGAGAGATTAACTTGTAGTAAGAGAATTTTTTTTTGAAACTCACCCACTTGAAGCAACTCAAATTTATCACCCACTTCAAGTGAACGGAGCAGGACCTGTGGTCCTATAATTTCTCAAGTACTTTTTTACCCAGCCTCACACATATATAACCCTACTGTAATTGAAATTCCGTCATTACTATCTACAGCTACAAGAAATTAACAAGAGATCACTTCTCCTTGTGTAATTGTGAACACTCGTTTAAGAAAAAAAAAGGTAGCGCAGAGCTTTTACAATCAATGTACTTGAAGCCAAGGAAAGATGGCTAGATACAGAAGCACATGGTTCTTGAGGGAGCTCATGAACTCTGCCCCTCCTGCAGCTGATTTTGCTGCTGCTGCTGCAAGTTGACAAGCTTGTGGTAGGCGCCCTTCTTGTTCTCGATCAGGTGCTGGTGTTCCCCTGCTCGATGATCTTGCCATCCTGGAGCACCGAGATGACGTCGGCGTTCTTGATCGTCGACAGCCGGTGTGCCACCATCACGGTGTCCGGTTCTTCATCACCCTGTCCAGCGCTGCTGCACCACGCGCTCCGACTCCACGTCCAGAGCGCTCGTCGCCTCGTCGAGGAGCAGGATGCGGGGTCCTTGACGATCGCCCGCGCGATGGCGATGCGCTGCTTCTGCCCGCCCGACAGCTGCACGCCGCGCTCCCGACCTTGGTCTGGTACCCCTCCGGCAGCGAGCTGATGAAGGTGTGCGCGTTCGCCAGCTTCGCCGCCTCGACGACCTCGGCCTCGTTGCCCCGTCCTTGCCGTAGAGGATGTTTTCGTAGATGGTCGTCCCGAACAGCGCCGGCTCTTGCTGGACTAGGCCGATGTGCTTCCTTAGCGACTTCAGCCTAAGCTTCTTGATGTCCTTCCCTGAAAGACACATCAATATACTTCATTTAGCTGATCTGTAACTGAAACTGTTACTGTTTGAACAGCAAACTTACCATCGATCAAGACTTTTCCGGCGATCGGGTCGTAGAAGCGGAGGATGAGCGAAAGAACGGTGCTCTTGCCGGAGCCGCTCATCCCGACGAGCGCCATGCTCTTGCCGGCCTTCATCAGGAGGTCAAGGCCTTTGAACACGGCCACCTCGACCGAAGGGTACCGGAATTCCACGTCCGTAGTTGGATCACGCCTTCGACTTTCTTGACGTCCTCACCGGTATCGATCCGGACTTCGGTCTTCCTGTCCAGGATCTCGAACACTGAAGACGCCATCTGGTTCCCTTGATGATGTCCGGTGCCATCGCCAGCGTCTCGCCCATTGCCAGCGCTGTCACTATGAGCACCATGAAGGACTTCATCACGGACTTGAAGGTGGCCAGCTCCTTGCTCATCAGCTGCGAGCCGTACCTGAAGTTTCTAACATTTCACAATTGCTCTTGGTACAGCAAATTCAGACTCAGTTTCGCTGCTTTACCATAGTGCCAGCGCGTAGGAAGAGAAGAGGAAGAACTGAGAGACACCATAGAAGACGCCGGCTCCCTGTCCTCGCCGGAAGGACCGCTTCCCGGGCTCCCTGAGCTCATCCTCGTATAGCTTTATCACCTTCTCCTCCGCGCAGAAGGCGGCCACCGTCCGCATGTTGCTCACCGCCTCAGCGGCGAGCATGTTGGCCTTCAGATACGACTTGCCGAGGTTGCCTCCATATCCTTTCATGAACATTTTCTGTTGCGTCACATCATAACCAAGATCAGTCAGTCTGATTAGGACACTGAAATATAGGGAAGGCGGTTATAGTTAAACAGATTTGTGTTTACCTCACTGATGTGGCCGCTGACCATGAGGGGATACGTGCAAGCACCACCAGCGTAATCCTCCAGTTGAGTATGAAGGCAATGATGAGCGAAGTGACGATCATGCCGACGTTCTGCAGCAGGATGGTGGAGCGGTCGACGACGATGGTGCGCACGAGCGTGGCGTCCGTCTCGAGCCGCGACGCCAGCATCGCGCTGGTGTGGCTGGTGCTGTCGAACCATCCGATCTCGTTCCGCAGGATCGCCGCGAACATCTTCTCCCGGACACGCAGCGTGAGCCGCTCGCCCATGATGCCGAAGCTGAGGTGCTCGATAGCGTGGAACACCACGGTGAGCACCGCGCCGCAGCAGAAGAGGACGGCGATCTTGCGCACCTCCTTCTTGGTGGTCTCCCACCCCATGTAGTAGGACACGAGCGCTTGTGTGACGCCGAGCGCGAAGAGTGGCATCTGGGCGCCCGCCACGAAGGCGCTGATGGTGCCTGACAGCCCGAACATCCAGTCAGGCCGCACCATGGAGTAGAGTTTCTTCATGGAGACGGGCTTCCCCTTGTGCTCTTCGTCGTACATCTCCGTGGCGCCGTATCGGTTAATGGATTCCTTGTCTGAGCGGAAGCTGGCACCCATGCTCGTCCTCCCTGACAGCTCCCTCGAATACTTGGAACTATGTACCAGAAAAATGTTTTAAATCCCTCATGGTGGAAACTTTTGGCATCAAAAAATGGCATATCGATGTACTTCAAAGATACCTTAGCGGCCTTGTGATGCTTGTGCTGTCCGAGAAAGACGGCTTGTGCTGAAGCTGAGCAGCCTCCTGCAGCTGGATCAGCGAAGCGTAGGCGCTGAGAGGGTTCGCCATCAGCTGCTCGTGCGTGCCGGTCTCGACGATCCTGCCACCGTCCACAACGGCGATGGTGTCGGCGTTCCTGATGGTGGACAGCCGGTGCGCGATCACCACGGTGGTGCGGCCGACCATGACACGGTCCAGCGCCTCCTGCACACTCTTCTCGGACTCCGCGTCCAGCGCGCTGGTGGCCTCGTCCAGGAGCAGTATCGACGGGTTCTTCAGTATCGCCCTGGAGATCGCGATCCTCTGCTTCTGTCCTCCCGAGAGCTGTATCCCGCGCTCGCCGACCTGCGTCTCGTACCGCTCGGGGAGGTTGTTGATGAAAGTGATCGCCTCCGACAGCTTCGCCGCGTGCTCGATCTCCTCGGCCTTGGCATCACCCTTGCCGTAGAGTATGTTCTCCCGGATGCTCGTCGCGAACAGCGCCGGCTCCTGGTTGACGAGCCCGATCTGGCCACGCAACCACTTGACGTCCAGGCTCCTGATGTCGTGCCCGTCGAGGAGGATCGTGCCGGAGAGCGGCTCGTAGAACCGCTCGATGAGGGACACCACGGTGCTCTTTCCAGACCCGCTCCCGCCGACAAGGGCCACGATCTTTCCCGCCGGGAAGTCGAGGCTGAATTTGTCGAGAATGACGACGTCCGGGCGGGACGGGTACGCGAAACGAACTTCCCGGAAGGCGATGTTACCCTCGACCGCCGGCAGCGTGCGGCCAGCCTTGGAGCTCCTCCTGTTCACCGTGCTCCTCTCGATCATCTGGAAGATAGGGTACGCCGCCGTCCTTGCCCGCAGGAACGTCGATATGTTCGGCGCCGCTTGGCCAAGGGACCTGAATGCGCGCGTACATTGCAAATGCAAAATTGCCATCCATCAGCTAATGCTCGGTCGACATGGACATGAGAACGGAAAGGGTGTAGTGCAGTGTACTGACAGGCCGGCGATGACGACGTTGAGCATGGTGGTGAAGGACTCGCCGCCGTTGGAGATGCCCTTGTGGACGACAATGCCGGTGAACCAGACGAGCAGCGCCCAGGAAAGGAAGAGCGTCATGTGCATGGAGCCGAGGCCGAGGCCCTTGGCGAGGCCACCCCGCTTGCCGTACTTGTATGTCGTCAGCAGGGCCTCCCGGTACGTCCTCACCGCCTTCTCCTCGCCGACGAACGCCTGCACCGTCCGCACGTTGCCGATCACCTCCTCAGCTATCTCGCCGGCCTTTACATAGGACTTGCGGACGCGGGCCATGAGGCCGATGGTGACGTAGGCGTAGGTGCCGCCGGCGATGGCGATGAGCGGGACGATGGCGAGGGTGACGAGGCTGATCTGCCACACCCGCGAGAAGCCGATAGCGAACCCGGCCAGGAAACGGCTGATGTAGTGCATGAAGTTGCCCACCTGCAGCGACACATCTTATGGTCAACGAAACCAGTCAACCAGCTGATCACTTCCCCGGCCAAGTGTGCAGATGGCCGTGCGATTTAGATTTGACAGTTAGCACTTAGCAGACCATGTTTTTTTCTTTCTTTGAAGCTGAAACAGTAGGACATTGTACTAAATTAAAGTATAATTTTGTTAATAAAATAAAAATGATACATATGTACAAATATACAAATAGTTACAAAGAAAGGTAAATCATAGAAAGTCATTTTGCCTCCCGAGGTTCCTGTGATCCCACTATTTTATGAAAAACAGAAAATTTATTTAAAAATTTAAAAAAATCTGAAAAAAAATCGCATGTTTAATATAAGTGTGCAAAGCAGTTTTTTTTTGCATTATGCACTCCACAAAAATGACAAAAGTTGGAAATTTGAAACTATGCATTATTCACTATACTTAGATATGTACATTTGTCAGTTTTGTGTAGCTCAAAACTTAAATTACATTGCATTGAGATTTGCACGCTTATAGGATATATCATTGAGAACATGTTTGATTTTGTTTTTCAGTTTTGTTTGAAACTCTATTTTTTTTGTTGATTTTTTGAAAATAATGAGATCACTAGAACTTGGGAGCACCAAATATCCACTCGGAAAATAAGAAGTTCTATGGTATCCAGTGTTTAAAAGTTAAAACTGTATGCTTTTTTCTGCTTTGCCCTATGGTAACTAGAGCAAGATCCTCTCTCAATTGCCTCCTCCACTTTTGAACACTCTAGCTCATAATGGATATTTCATCATAAAGGGAAATTCCTATACGCTTTCCTGACAACAAGGAGTGCCAACAATCTTGAGCAATAAGTAGCAAAAGAGCGGATCCTTTTAAGCCAGGTTCTCGGAATATCATGAAGAGCGGAGTCCATGTGAAAAAGAGCAAGACCGACACATTAAACAATACTCTCATAAAGAATCAAATGAAACCCTTTCCCCTTCCATGATACAATGGTCATTTGGTTGCGGTTTGTAGACTTTTTTAGAAACTACAAAGATAGTTGACATTGCATGAAAATGAGCCTCATCGCACTTGAGTTTTCACATTGATGCTTCTGAAAAGTAATGTTTTCACGATACAAATGGTATGTTGCATATTCAAATAAAGTGTGTTGCAATATATGGTATTTTTTTCATGACATGATCCGTAGTGGGTATCTAAAATCAAGCACTTTGTTAACTAGTGCACGGTTACCCCATAAAAATCTACTCCGTATTTAACACTTCTCTCAACTAGTCCCCCCCAAAAAAAAACACTCGTCTCAACTGGTGAGATGACGCAGTTGAGCCACAAGTTGCAGTTTGAGACATGAGCAACAATTAATTGAGAAACTGGTTACTCAAATTCGTACGGAGTAAACGTTTTCGTTTTGAAAATGAGGGGAACCATGGCCCTGCCTCTGCACCGCTTGGTGCACACAGTCATAACGGAGTAACCCTTACTTCGAAGTCGCTCCAAAAAATGTTGCTTTCAACTGCAGTGGTGTAAGTAAAACTTCTAATCAAAAGAGAGCAGCGCTGTCTGCCTTCGTCAAAAAAATAAGTAAAACTTCTAAATTCACGAGTAAACATAAATCATTTTCCTATGATTTTCTTTGGTGACCTGAATTTTACACACAAGACATGCCCGCCAGTACGAGCGTACGAAAGAGTAGGTGCGTGAATTGCTGGTGAGATATCACACACGAATATTGTGATAGCGATAGCTAGCTCATGATAGTGAGGACTCTTTGCAACATAAACCGCTCATTGATCATAAGCATGCATATATAGGTCGTGCTACTTAAAAAGCCACCAGGATAGATGGATGGGAATAGTGTGTGCAGAAGTAGGACCATGCCTGTTGAGTTCTCTATCTAAACAGTCGGTGGATCAAGACATTCATTTATTGTGATTTATGTGAATCTGGAGAGATGGTCATGCATCAAGGCACATTTATTTCCTTGCAGCACATGAAAATTGCGACGAGCAGAATATGTAACAGAGTTTTACCTAGATGAAAAATACGAGTTGAAAAATGAGGATCCGGTGAAAATTGAGATTCACATGTCACGGAGCAGAAATGCATGGGCCTGAATACGCACACCTGACTGGAAATTCAAATCCAGGGAGCGTTAAGATTGGACACATGGGGCGGGGCGATCGGAACTGTATCCCGTCGCGTAGAATTCAATCTACATGACGGAGCTGTCGTACTAAAGTGGTTCGATCGATGACCTCCTCCTCCTCTAGCAGACTAGCACCCGCAACGCCTTCATTGCCCTTCACTAACTCTCATAACTTCCGCCGTATCAACTCAACTCGCCAGTCAGTCGTCAGTCACCACACTGCCTCTTCGGCCGTTAGTTTCCACTTTCACACAGCATGAACGGCGGTTTGGCATGGAAGCAACAGCGAGAAAAGGCAACAAGCGCATGTACGCATACTACGTATGAATATGAGAGGCCATACCTTCTCGGAGATGGCGTCCTGGACGACGAGGATGTCGCTGGTGATGGCGTTGATGACCTCGCCGGTGGAGGCCTCGGTGTCGAAGACGGCGATGTCCTGGTCCAGCATCGACCGGAGGTACGCCAGGCGCATCTTCGCCGCCTGCCGCTCCCCAGTGTGCATCCAGCAAGCCACCTCTGCAACAAACCAACATATAATAAGACACGTAAAAACACTATGCATTTTGTACGGATCCGGACAAGCGCGCACCGGTCCAGGACGAGAAGAGTATGACGACGCCGAGGTAGACGAAGTCGAGCGAGTACTTGGCGACGCGGCCGGCGACGGTGGTGGGGAAGAGGGAGGCGAGGCCGATGATGTTGATGAGCTTGCCGAAGAAGATGAAGAAGACGGGCACGGAGGCGCCGTGCGCGCACGCGCCCACCGAGCCCACCGCCATCAGCACGTAGTCCCACCGGTCCGCGAACGAGAACAGCTTCATGAACGGCACCTTTTCCACCTTCTCTTCCTCCGCCTTCTTCTTCTTCAACTGATCCTTCTCATAATCGCCGCCGGCTGCCTCCCTCTGGTAGTGCTCCTGGCCGGCGCCGTGCACCGACGAGCTCATCTTGTCCCCCCTCCACGGCTGAGACCGACGATCGAGCTGCGTGGAGGCACTGTCTAGTTCGTTCGTGCGTGCTTGGAGTCAGAGACTGATGAGAGTGGAGAAGATCGAAATCTGCGCTGTGCTGTGTGTTTGGGAAGGTGGGGCTTTAAAGACCCGCTTGGACACTCGTTGCAGTGGTTGTAACTTGCCACCATTTTAGCTGTGGGGCGCTGCGTTGCGTAGGTAGCCGTGGGCCGTGGCCGAAGTGGTGATCGGCGTGGTAGCAGAGCACCAGATCAGCAGAGCAGGGTCGAGGGGGTTCGGCAGTTGAACGGTTAAAGCGGCGCGAGCTTCGTTTGACTCGATCGCCCTAGGGCCACTGCGTCAGGCCTCCAAGCCGCAACTACAGTTTCTAGTTGTCTGAGAGTTGCCGTTGGATTTGACTACAAAGTTTACCTGATGCTCAGAGCTTCAGAAATCAGAAGTCAGCTCTGCTCATCGTGTAGTTGGCTGGTGAAGATAAGATTAGTTAATATATGCGCGCATGGAGCTCATTTTGAAGTCAAATATATATTGACGGATAATGTATATACTCCCTCCGTCCCAAAATAAGTGTCTCAAAGTTGTCCAAAAGTGAATGTATCTATACTTGTTTCATGTCTAGATACATCCACTTTTTGATAAATCTAAGACAGTTATTTTGGGACGGAGGGAGTAGCATTTTTACTTTTCAGTTTGCATCACTCCTTGTTAATCCTATACGCTTTCTCCTTAATAATTGCAGTACTATCAGGTACTTAACCTTACACGCAGTTACAGTCTTACAGATGCAGTACAATAAACACGCACAGTACTGCAGTTGTAGAATGCTCGTACTACCTTCACTAGCCCCTAGCTAATCAAGGTATGTATGGAGCTTGTATGAGCAATTTGGTATTTTCCCTAAAGATACGGCGAAACAGGGTCTGAGTCTCGTCCTGTAAAACTGCACTTGTGTTTGTTTGTACCGTAAGCCCCAAACTGAAGCTGTGCTGTCGCTCGGCCACCTTACAGGTCAGAGGATCAAACCGTTCTTGCACCCGTATTGATTTGTACCACAACCTAGTAGGAGTAGTAAGTTCAGAAGTTGGTACCGAAAAGGGTTTTCACTTGATCTGACACCGGAGCAGAGGTCTTGGAGTACTAAAATTGCAGCAGTGCTGCCGTGGTGGCAGTAACTAAACTAAACTTGATTGATGATGGTGGCGGAGGGAACTTAAATGTGGATGGAAAATGCAGTTGCGGATGCGAATGATACAGACGAGTAGCTAGATCGGTCATGCGCGACAGATCAGGCCAGGGCGGAGAGGTGGACTCGCGAGGCGCTACAGAGATACTCCGGGGCATGACGATGCTCGGCTCGAATCGGTGGTGGTGTGGCTCCCACATCCCCGGAGGAGACCACGACGTGTGTGGTGGATTTATGTCGGGTTGGTGGCCGATCCGCCCTCCCCGATTCCCCCTGTTCGTCCAGCGCGCGCGCCGGTTCGGGATACGCCGCTTCCGTTGGGATCGGGTGCCGCGGAAAGGTGGCCGATCCGCATGCCGTTTCTCCATTCCCCTCGAACGCAGCACACTTCACGTTGCGGTGGTGCCGGAGGAGGTCATCGATCGTCGTCGTTCATGACATGGGATTTTGAGTGAAGCAGGCACCAAGCAGGCAAGGAAATACTACGGAATGATTGCAGTGGTTTCCGTGAATGGGAAAGAATGGCGAAAGGAACGAGAGAAGAAAGTGTTGCAGTAATGGTGATTCATTGCTAACAGTAGTACAAGCCCAAGCGCATGTGCGGCAAGCAATCGTAGCTCCAAAATGCTTTGGGAACATGGCTTGTTCGTAGCGAATTCTCTCTACAGGCAAAGTATCCAAGTGTCATCTGGTCCTCAAGCTTCTTACACCCATTGTATTGTAACCGAGTGGACCTTTGTTCTCACAGGCTCACAGTAGCAAGCTAGGATGGGGACAAGAGGCCTTGATGGAAACGCCGTACATGATCTGGCAGGCTAAAACATTCCATCAAAGCCAGATCTCTTCATCATTTCCCCAAGAATCGATCGCCACGAGATCCGTCCAAAACCCTCGAACGATTCCTCATGTCTCTCGATCCGGATAACCAAGCAAAGCAGCAGTTGCTCGATGACACATTCGCGAAAATACTACGTTAACATTGGTTGGATTGGCCTTCCTAACTTTGTTTGCCCAATTACCAGCTTCAGAAAAAATATCCACATGAGCGGACATGTGGTTCATGTTAAGATGCAGTATGCTTGTACCCGCAAAATAGTATTGGATTGGAAAATTTGAGCCAAGGAAATCATCGAGGAGGGACAACCAGCATTGACATGGAGACATCAATGCGTGCAAATGCAAGGCAAGTTAGCTGGCGCGTGGAGCGTCGCCAACGTGAATGATTCGACAATGTGCTAGAGGCCAGAGCACATAACCTAGTATATCCTGGTCCCTAAGCAAAAATGGTAGTTTCTCTACCAAATCTGTCTACAAATTCTTGGAGAGTAACCTATTGGGTGCAAATAATAAACTGATTTGGGAAGCCAAACTTCCATTGAAACTTAAGATCTTTACGTGGCAGCTTTTTCGTGATGCTATACTAACAAAAGATAATATGAGAACGCGAAGCGGTACCCTCGAGACTCGAGAGCTCCTAGGCGCGTCTAGGTCTCCTCGCCTCCCGACGGCGCCGCCGCCAATCTGCCCCGCCTCGGTGGCCTTCGGGCCATGAAGGCGCGGTGGATCTCGGCCCTTCGGCGGGTGGGCTCCGTTTTCTGATCTTCGTGTCAAGGTTTGTTGGGGTGGCGCTCTGATGGTGGCGGCGGCGTCTCTTTCAATAAGGTCTTCTCGGCTTTAGTCCCATCTCGGCGGCGACGTCGAGGGGCTTGTGGGAGTGGTGTGTTTCTCAAGGATTTCTTTTGGCGGAGCCGATCTCCGGATCGTTAAGGAGCTTCATCGACGGTTCATCTTTCTTCTTCGGCTCCGGGATGGATGTGGTCTTCTTGACCCGTTCGGCGACTTCCCGTCCGCAACCAACAATGTCAGGCCAGCTCACGGAGGAGCGGCAGCGGCAGTGGCGACCCGCCGTCTACACAGTCTAGTGGTTGAAAATGAAGGGCATCTCAAGGATCTCGTTGTAATTTTCATTTTTGTTGACATGTTTTGTGTTGTTCGGTGTTTCTTTTAATGCAGGGTCATTTTCACAAAGAAAAAGAGATAATATGAGGATTAGGAAATGTCCTGAGGCTCCTATTTGCTCCTTTTGCAAACAAGTTGAGACAGCGGAACATTTGTTCTTTGTCTGTCCTGTTGCTCGATGCACTTGGGGCGTTGTTGGTCGAATGCTAGGTACAAATGTGGTTCCTAAATTCTTATGGCAAGCGTTTTCATGGTTCAATGCTTTCCTCCCAGGGGGTCAAAACTACTATATCGTCGGTGTTGATGCTATATGTTGGGGGATTTGGAAAACTAGAAACAAAGTAACATTTGAAGATCATAAGATGCACTCGACCGGTGAAGTGATTTACTATGTGGCTTCTCTCATCCTATATTGGGCAGGTCTATAGAAGGGGAAGGCAAGGAGATCCTGAAGATGAATGTAAATGAAATTATGCGGGCGGCGACAACTCTCTACGCTCAGAACTCTGGCACACCTGGTGATGGGGCGGGAAGGAATGTGCTGATAATTACTGGTGCTTGAAAGTCGAGTTGAAGTGTTCCCTAGGAGCTATGTCATGTTGTTGGTTTTTTTCACGCGATGGTTGGCTTGATCTCATGAATGTTTCCTTTAGTGTTGGCAGTAGTCCTTTTGTTCGTTTTGTTGCTGAACTATGACTGATGGTGGCACTAGGTTTTCGCCCATGGCGGGCATTCTTGGTGTCGAGAATGCAACGCAGTGGGTTTCCTGGTGCTGCTCCAACCCGCATGTTTCCCCTCTCCCCTTTCTTCATTGTGTGTACTGTATGAACTCGTATATTTCCGTTACGAGTAACGGAAAGGGGTGAGCCCAGTTGTTTTTCTTGTGTGCAATTTCCCGCATGATGTCCAAGAAAGATAAAACATGACTAATAAAATCGAACTAAATCCAGTCGTATAATCCAACAAAGAGTACTCAAATAACAAGTCTAAACAGATTAGTAGAAATAGTGTTTTTACCATGATCTTGAAAAGATGATAGAAAATCACATACGAGGTGTTGGAAAAAGACCCGTTCGTGGTGGTGTCGTTGAGAGCAATATCATAGAAGAGGTTGTCGATGCTGTGGAAGTAGTCATCGGCGCCTGTGCTGGAAGAAGTCAGTAGTCGTGCGAACGCTCCACAAAAATATGATCGCCCCTCTCGTACAAGATTGCAAGAGGCAGGATTCTGAAAACCTATAGTTCCATCTTATGGTGCATGTCGGAAAAAGGGGTGGAAAAGGTCTGAGCGGTGATGTAATGCTCTAAAATTTGGTGGCAATCACATGTGTCGCGCCTTGTGTCAAAGGGATGAGTAGCGACCTATTATATAGATGAAAGAACATTTATTTATCCCTCTATGTTTTGTGTGTTAGATAACAACACTGGTGATAGTTTTAATATGATGCTAAGTGTTTCAGGTTTGAAATGTATTCATATAAATGTGCATCACACCAAAAAGGAGAAATAGGCGTGCTAAAAAGAAGCCTATATGAAGGTTCTGGCTGGCCGGCCTCGGAAGCCGGCCAGGCCAGGCTCAAGGCAGGCCGCCTCGGGTACCTTGCCGGCCTCTTGCGTCAACCTCTGGCCGACCGACTTGGGTGTCTGGCCGGCCTCCATCGCCAACTCCAGGCCGGGCCTAGGCCGGGCTCAAGGCCGACCTTTCTAGCCTCCAGCCGGCCTCCAAATATTCTAGGCCGGGCTCGCGCAGGAAGTGAAGATACCTCTTCAACGGCCACATTTCGAGAGGGGTATAAATACCCCTCCACCTACCTCCAGCATTTCTAAGCTTCAGATTCTCTCTCCTCCATTAAAGCAAAGCTTCAAGCTCCTAGATCTCTCTACTCCACCAACTAATCAAGCTCATAATCGGAGATCCGAAGGAGAAGACCCCGATCTACAAGTCTACCAAGCCGTTTGTCATTTCCCCCTCATTCACTTGAGCGATTTGAGCCTAGGGTTTCTACTAGGAAAACCTAGGCATCTTGTTGTACTTACTTACTTGCTACTTTTGTGTAGCAGATTCGTGGTGCTTGGGAGCCCCCAATCCTTTTGTGGGTTGAGCCTCAAGTTGTTGTAAGGGCTCCGGATTCCGCCTTGAAGAATTCCGATAGTGGAAGGTGAACCGAGCTTTTGGGCAAGGTTCATCGGAGAATAGGGTGAGGCCATTTGTGGCGTTTGAGTTTGAAACTCACACCCCTCCAACGAGACGTACTCCAATAAAAAGGAGAAACTCGGGAATATATCTTGTCTCCGCGTGCTTCCCGTTTGGTTACTTCTTACTCTCTAGTTATTACTTGTATCTTGCCTTTTTAACTTGTCATATAGGTAAATTCACCATAGTTGCATATCTAGAGAATTTACCTTTGTGTCAAGCCTAAATTGGAAAAGGAGCTAAAAATTAAGTAGCACCTATTCACCCCCTCTAGGTGGCCATACCGATCCTTTCAATAGAGACAATAGGAGGCGAATAGTAGACAAATAGTGTACATGCTAACACATGGCATATGTAAACTAGCTCGACTCATTCACAAAACATGACGTGTGCTTGTTGATCTCAGAGTGGTCGATACATCTCAAGAAAGTTGAGACCATGTTGCACATCTTGTTTCGGGAGACCGACATGTTCTCCAGGTTTCTCAAAATCATGTGTGCAGGCTGCCCCTTCTTTCTCGTCCTCGATAAACATGTTGTGCAAAATTACACAACATCCCACAATGTTTCCAGATCACATATCATTGCAGTTCCACGGATAATACCCCAACGAGTTAGCAACACTCCAAATGCCCTCTCAACATCTTTCCTAACAGATTCTTGTGTAGTTGTAAATTGAATTCTTTTCTGACCCGCCGAATTGCTTATAGTCTTCACAAATGCAGTCCACTGAGGATAGATACCATCGGCAAGATAGTATCCATGGTGTAGTCATGTTCGTTAATAGTGTAGTTGCACGGTGGAGCATCCCCATATAAAGTCTCTTGAACAGTGGAGATAGCTAAAGCACATGAATGTCATTGTGTGAACCAGGCATGCCAAGAAAGGCATGCCAAATCCAAAAGTCCTTTGATGCCACTGCTTCAAGTATGATCGTGGCCTCTTTGGTGTGACCTTGATATTGCCCACACGAACCTACAAAGCAGTTCTTCCATTGATAATTCATGCAATCCATGGAACCAAGCATAACTGTAAATCCCCTTGATTCTCTGGTGGACAATAGCTTCTCCATGTCCTCGGCATTGGGTTCTATCAGATATGTAGATCCGAACACCTTCACCATGGCACATGAAAATTTGACCAACACTCAATGCATGTGCTCTCTCCCATCCGAACATACTCATCAATGACATCCGCGGCTTTACCATAGGCAAGCATCCTCAAAACGGCGGTGCATTTCTACACATGAGAGAATGAAAGTTGCCCGCAACAATGTTTCCTCAACGCGAAGTAGTCATCTAACTTCTTCACTTCTTCCTCTATGCGCCGGAACAACCTCGAGCTCATCTGGAAGCGCCGCCGGAAAAACCCTTGTGGAAGATAAGTTTTTCTCTAAAGTAGTCCTTGTAGAGATCCCGGGCGCCTTTGATCTGATCACGGGGCACCGTAATCCTTCCCTTGAGCAATCCCTTGGAGTTGAGAATGTGTGAAAGGATATTTCTATCCCTATTGTTTTGATGTTTGTTGACAACACAATAAGCGGACTAATTGTGTGCTAAAAGATTTACAGGTACATCTTATATATATTTACACATGATGGTGGGACTTCTCTTCTACAAGCGTCAAGCGACAAGTTGTAGTTTTCCTAGGTTATCTTATAGGAAAACCGTACTATCAAGAGGGGGATCCGTTGTGGAGGTTTGGGCAGAATCAATCTTGTTTACATATTTTGCACAAACCAAAGATGCACTGCACAGCCATCCCATTCCCTGAAATATGGTGTGTTTGGCGCACTTTCCAGGCTCCGGTAGTACCGGAAAAAAGGCCGGTAGTACCGAACCTCACACTCGGTAGTACCGGGCTAGGTATCGAGCCAGGTACCGGCGAGCGCCAAACGCTTCTGTATTGGGGGTAATTCCTAAGCGGTAGTACCGGAAATATTTCCGGTAGTACCGATCCTACGCCCTCTGGTAGTACCGGTCAGCACACTCCAGTAGTACCGGGCGCTCGCGTCGCCTGGTCAAAATGTTTGTTGACTACTGCTTCCTGCCGTTCGGTAGTACCACACGTATGCAGAAAACTGGCCAACAGCCACATTTTGGGTGGATCTATATATACTTGTTTTCTTCTCCACAGAAATCAAGCTTTCTAAATACACTCTCTCCACCATTGTTGAAAAGCTTCAACCTTCTAAGATCTCCCACTCCATCGGTCCAAACACCTTCATACTTTGACGAGTGATGGAGGAGGTCTAGATCTACACTTCCACCAAAGCAATTTTGATTCCCCCCACTAATCCCTAGCGGATCTTGTTACCTCTTGGGTTCGTTGAACCCTAGACGGAAGTTGTGTTCTTCGTGGCTTTGGCAGCCACGGGGAAAAGCCAAGAGCCTCCAATTGAGTTGTGGATGTGTGCCTTGGCCTTGTGATTCTTGTGGCTTTGGGAGCCACGGGAATTTGGTGAGAGCCTCCAATTCAGTCGTGGAGTGTGCCTCATCCTTGTAAAGGTTTGTTGCCAACCTCGAGGGCATCATATAGTGGCTCGTGGATCTCCTCATTGGAGGATAACATGAGGGTGATACGGTGTGCCATATCACGGCTATTCGGAGTCCACTTTGTGACTCCACACCGCTCCAACGAAGACGTAGCTTCCATTGGGAAGTGAACTTCGGTAGAACATCTCCGCGTCACCGTGTGGTTATCTCTTAACCTTCCTTTACTTGTATTGCTAGCTTATCCTGTTTAGATTACCTTGCTAGCTTGTATCTTGCTCACCATATAGGTTTGTTCACCTAGTTGCATATCTAGAGAACTTATATTTTGAGCAAAGCCTTAATTTGATTAAAGTAAAAGAAAATTTGTAGTTGCCTATTCACCCCCCTCTAGTCAACCTACTCGATCCTTTCAACATGCTCCTCCCTTTTCTCCACTTCTTCAAGGATGGTCATCATCGCGACTATCTCCTCATCTTTGTCGTCCGCGCCTATCTCCTCATCGTCCTTATCCTCGATGAACTCCTTGCACATGAACTCGTTGATCACACCGTAATCATACTCATCGTCGGACGAATCCATGGCCTACAAATTTGCTAAAACTATCACAAACCAGCTAAGACAATTTGATAAAAACTTGACGGGCGAGGTGTAAGTTGCAGAAGTGGAACATGGGGTTCCCCTACTGCGGCCAAAGCGGGTCCACCACCTGTGGGCCCACCCAAAAGATGGACAAGATCAGGCTAAAAGAACAAGGTAGGTGGGTGATGCATGTAAAATGCATACATGAACTTTGCATTATATTACTTATATTTCAATCATATTTGCATCATATAAGGGTTATATCATTGTTTTATATTGATTTTGGGAATATTTAATTGTTTCTCTATTTTTCTGGAATTAACCCTGCACAGGCAGAAAACCCTATTTTCTATATTTTAATGTTTTAGGGAACCAAACGACGTCCAAATGACCTAATAATTTACGGGGATCAGTTTTTGGAAGGAACGAAGCGTGGGAGAGAAGGAAGAAAACAAACGGAGGCCCGAGGGCCAGAAGAGGGTTGCCCACGCGGCCAGATTCCTTGGCCGCGTGGGACCCACCATCTGGGGCCTCGGAGCTCCGTTGCCATCGATCTTTTTTCCCGTGCCTCCGTCTTGACCTAAAAACGACTATAAAAATAGTCCCCGACGCCCTTCGGAAAGGAGCGCCGCAGAAACATAGAAATCACGAAACAGAGACCTGGAGTTGCAGATTGGAGGGGGGAAACTCTGGCGGGGCGCTGCCGGCGTGGTCTCCATCTTCTCCAACGACTTCTCCACCATCTCCATGATGAAGAGGGAGTAGTCCACCCCTGGACTATGGGTTTGTGGAAGTAACTTATGTATCTCTCCTCTCTTGAGCTTCACTAATTAGTACCGTATGAGCTGCTGAACATGATTACGGTCATCTATGTAATACCTTTATGGTGGATCTTTTTATGAGTTAATATATGTTTGAGATTGCAATAGTTTTGTTTCAGTTATGAAAGTAGATGCATATTATGTACCCCGTTCTTGTTTACTTGTTATGATCAAGCATGTGTATGAGAGCGTGTGAGGGGGAACGTGTGCATTAGTTGGAGTAACGGGGGGGTGGCTAGTGCGGTGAACGTGAGAGAAAGTTCCACGATCCACTTGGATGTTTTACCTTACTTTATTGCCTCACTAGTGATAAAGAAAAATATCTTGCTACCGGAGATGTGGGTGTGACCATTGCCACTACTCCATGACTAGATCTAGCATGTTCTTATTTTAACTTCATGTCATGATACTTAATGCTATGCTCTGATTTATCTTAATTACTAAGGTGTTATGATTTAGGTCGCATCTTGGTGGAGTATAAGAGAGATTAATAAACAAAAGATCTCTATGTTAGAACGTGATGCCCATATAATTAGTAACTTGTCATGAAACCTTTTTGTTGCAATCTCATATGTCAATTCCAGTGTTCCATTGTCTACCACTTTATTAAAGAGAGAGTGTATTTGTGAAACCATGAACCCCGGTCCATTTTTAATCAAAAGAAACACCTTTCCAACAACTTTTATCCACTTTACATTTTCTGCCATTTAAAAATCCGAAAATACAAAAACACTTTTACATCTTGCATTCACAATACAAAACCCAAAAATATCATCCATCATTGTTTCCACCATCCTTGCATATTTATTTATCATCATTGCATATTTATTTACTGTTTTGCATTCATTTTATTTTGATACCATTCTCACACCTTGTGCTTGACAACCACTTGGTGAGGTTGAGGGCCAAAACAATTTACTTTGTTTGTAGGTTTTCAAGAGAAGGATAAGAAGATAAATCTTTCACTACTGATTCCCCGAGAGTTCGATATTAAACCCTCGAGTCACCCCTCGTGGGGAAAACCGTCTTTCCTATACTACACACTCTGCACTTGGAGTCTCAACCTAACCCATATTCTTTTGACGCAGGTAACTACGTCAAGGGCCATCAGTGGGCCAGCCCACTTACCCCGCGAGGGCCCAACAAGATCAACATCGACACCAAGACGACCAAGGACTCCAACCCGGGAGTCTCCCCGGGGCGTTCTACCCGGCGACCAAGGCCAAGACCCGACAGGGTGCTAACACGTGAGGAGCCCTTTGCCCCTTGTCCTTGCCCAGACATGGAAAATGCGACCTCCTTTACCCTCCAGAAGATAAGCACGCCAGCCTAAGCATGAGGAAAAGATCTAGGAAGACTTGGGAGCCAAGAAGATGAAGGCATCGAAGCAAGCCAAGGATGACATCGTCAGGGGACAGCCATGGTGGGAGTGTCAGTCCCGCCTGCCACGTGTCCTCCCGAAAGCAGGCGCGCTTTCGGGATCTCATCAACCCGCGGAGAAGGAAAGGCCAAGAAGAAACCACGTCGCCTGCTTAGCCACCACCACCGGGGGGTTTTCCCGCCTAAAAACCCCTCCCACCTCCTGCGTGACCATCTGTGGCAACCCCCTAGCCTATAAAGGGAGGGCCAAGGTCACCCAGTAGGAGTGATCAGACGGGAGAAGAAAGCTAGACTTAGTAGAGCTAGGAAGGCAGAGGCGAGAGGTGATCTCCTCCGGGTTAGGATCTGCTCGTCGTCTACCTCTAGCAATCCACCTCCCGGGTACATACCCGGAGACCACTTTGTAACCACACCATGATGAACTCTTTAATCCAGACATGCAGGAGTAGGGCTTTTAGCCTCCGAGCGGCTTAAACCTGGGTAAAACCCTTGTATCTCTGTCGTGTTTGTGGATCTCTCTCTCACTCACTCCCGGAAGCAGATGATTGTAAGCCTCCTTCGCGCCCCGTGCCGAACCAACTAAAAGGGGGTATCCGCTACTCCCGGTGTCTGTGCAGCGTGACACAACAGTGTATGTCCGGCGGTGTAAAACGTACCATGGGTACGACGATGAACGTGTCCTTGGGGAAGCGGCGACAAACGCGGAGGGTTTGGCTCCCTCCTCTGCATGTTCGGATCGGCAGCAGAGGTATGAAGGGGTGGCACGTGAGAGGGAATGGGAGGAGGAGGGAGCCGCACGAGGGTTTGGTCCAATTTGGTGTGATTTGCGGTGGGTCCGGGCTGTCGGGTCTGAGGGTAGCGGATAGTCCGGATGTTTGAGCTAACTATTGGGAGGCCGTTTTCTGTCCAGGCTGTCTGCCCGAACGTTTGTGGGCGGGGATATGGGGGCTCCGGTTGGAGATGCTCTAACTTGGTAGGGAAAACCATCATTCTCCCCTTGTTAATCTTTTTCTTCCTCTCGCGAGCCGCCTGGTTCTCTCTCCCAAGAACATAAGCTTAATTATGAACGTGGTCCAACACCACATTGTTGGAACATGCCATAAAGTGCCAGTATGAAAACTATGATGAATGACCAAATGTTGGAATAATGAGCTACTTCTAGTGAGTAAAAGATAACGAGCATGCATATGTTTATTAATCAAAGTAGCCATGTATATAGTTCCTTTTGTTAAGAATTCAGGACTACCATACTTTTAAAAAAGGTAACAAGCATGCATATGTTTATTAATCAAAGTAGTCATTTATATATTTCATGTTGTTAAAAATTCAGGATTACCATACTTTTAAAAGGTAGAAGCTTCTTTTACCGCAAGAATTTGATGGATGTTTCTACAAGTTGCTTTGCAGGAACAGAATGTGCATGTAGACTAACCATAATATTAAGGTTCATCAGATTTATTTTGCCATATCAAGGTTTTGTCTTTGTGATGTACTAGCTTTCACCGAACAGCCCGGGAGATTTTCTAATCAGCCACAGGCAAAAGCTTAGTAGTGTTGCTTATTTTGGCCCGAAACCAGGACTAGAGTTGACAGGTTAAACCCAAAATATAACTCAAGTACTCAACACCACAACACCCAGAGTCAAGAAACCGTGTTCTAAAAAAAGGAGAGCCAAGAAACAGAGTAGCACTTACTAAGATCCACATCCGTTTTTACTTAGTTAATATTTGCTGCTATTCTTCTCCTTTCTTTTTTCATATGAAATTATCTCTTTAGCAGGAATTCTGTTGTTGCCACTGGTTTCAACACTACAGACGGTCAAGGACAGAGTGTAGGTAAGGAAGATTTATAAGTTTGCAGAAATATCAGCGATGCAAATCGGTTCAGGACGATTCTCACATGCCTTTTCATGAAAACCGAACAATCATATCACGTTGTATAACATGGAAATGTAAAAATATATAAGAATGAATTCCTTTATCAAGTTAGCCAGATATTAAAACCTAACATCTGTGCATACAGCGTAATTGGCCTAGTCACATACTTACTCCGTTCCAAATTATAAGATGCTTTAGATATTTCAATGTGGACTATAAAATGAGTGAACTTACACGCTAAAAAGTGTCTAGAAACATGCAAATCAGAACAAAAAGCTACTCCATGTTGGAGTAAAACATCTTATAATTAGGAATGGAGGGAGTAGTACATATGAACAAAAATGAACTTTGCGAAACAACTGGGTGAATGAGGGCCCCATGTTGGAATAGATCATACTGCTGGTTTGGAGGAGGTATGGAGCATTTTTCAAAACCTTACATGTTTGGTATACACCCTCTTCTGAGAGCTAGTATCTACCAAACAGTTTTATTGGATTACATGTAACAAAAAGTTAGACCATTTCATATACTCATCTAGGCCAACATAGCCAAGCAGATCCAGAGTTTGTATAACTGGGCAATAGCAGTACATGCTTCTTCGAATTTAAATTTTCAGGCAATTTAGCCTACCAACTTGGTATGTGTATCCTACGAGATAAAGTATGTGAAACGTGGTTTGTTTCGCTAAAGAATCAGAATTTTTTCAAACTTTACAGGCCACTCAAGCTAAATGTAGCTCGGGTGATGAATTAAAATGACAATCAGCAGCTCCATAACAAGTTAGAAGCCAGAAATGAATGGGAAGAACCTCACTGATGACAGGCAAGCAACCTTCTTCCTTCAAGGACTGAATTATCAGACAAATAAACACACAATCAGATAATCATGTAGTGGCACAAAACTGGATGCTGGCATTCCTGGAAGCTTTCCTGAACTTCAACACCCTGCGCCTGAACTTTGCCTGCTCAAGGCCATCCATGGAAGGCACAATTGTCATCGTCTCCAACATGTGTGCATTCTTGAGCAGAAGCTTAACCAGCTCCAATCCACTCTTGCTCTCATCGATATACTCCATCCTAATTACCCTGAGGTTCCTCACAATCACCCCTCTACCACCTATAACACCATACTGAACTTCGTCGTCGCTGCTGCACCGTCTCCGCTTGGACTGCGATGGCTGAGACAACAAGCAATCACATTATTGACATTATCACTATTTTATTGCAGCAGAGTTACCAGAGCAGAGCAGTGAAAAAACTCAGGGATGCATATATCTCACCACGACAGAGACAGAAAGTTCTTGCACATTGTGGCAACTCGTAAGCAATGGAGCAACGGATAAAGCACCTTCTTCCCTCCTCTCTATTATGCAAGCCAACCGTCGCACCTTATCTAGCCTTACCTTCGACCACTCCTCAGGACGTGCAAATTGCTTCAAGTTATTCAGAGCACAACGGTTAGATTCCTGAAACATAAATTAGTGATGAAGAAGTGAGAGTGATATATATACCTCAATGCACCAGGGCGAAAGCACTAGGCTCCGTACGTTCCCAACCAATGCAAGAAGCTCTCTAAGATTAGGCTCCTGGAGCTTAACGTGTGGCTTCTCAATGGCCAGAACGACTTCGTCCAGAGAATTGGCGTCACTGACGACGTGCCTGTTTGCCATTGCGCCCGAGTAGCGGAGGGTGCGCAACGCCGGCATCTCGGCAATGGCGATAGACGACTGCGGCGTCCAAGAGCAGTTGGCGATGTCGAGCGAGCAAAGCCGCGGCGCGCCGTCTAGTCGGAGCGCGCCGACGTGGCATTGCTCGAGGACTAGGCACCCGAGCTGCGTGCAGTGGGAGAAGAGGTCCTGGAAGAAGTCGTCGCGGCCGGCGAGCGGGACGGAGGCGAGGTGAAGGCGGGAGAGGCGGGTGAGACGGCCGAGAGGAGGGAGGGGGAGCGCGTAGTGGTCGAGGCGAAGGGCGAGGGACGTGAGGCCGGTGCAGGCGAGGAGGGAGGGAGGGAGCACGGCGAGGCGGGAGCGAGGGAGGTGGAGGTCTAGTTTCTGGACGCCGCGGGCCGCGGCGGCGGCGAGCCAGGATGCGACGTGGGCGGCCGCGGAGGCGGCGAAGGACTGGTCGAAGAAGCCGTCGAGAGCGAGGCGGAGGCGGCGGAGCGGGTGGTGCGACCCCGCGAGTGCGGTGGAGGCGGCCGCCGCGAAGGCCGCCCTGCGGCGGGGCGCGGCGGGGAAGGCCGCGGCGAAGTCGAGGTCGAGAGCTGGCGCGGCGGGAAGGGCGGCGAGCCACCGGCGCGAGATGGCGGAGGCGGCGACGGCGGAGCGGAAGGGCAGCTTGGAGACGATCAGGGCGAGGACCGCGTCCGGGAACCCCTCGAACGGGTCGGCGGCGCCGGCATCGCCGCGGTGATCGTCGCGGGCGGCGTAGGCGTTCGCGTAGGTGAGCCCCGCCGCGTTGTTGGGTATCAGGTGCTTGGTGCGCATGGCGCCCCCGCGTGACACTTCCGCCGCCGGCCGCGGTGATTGGAAAGAGGTTTTTGGGGAATCACGTTCTCGGGAAGGCAAAGTGCGGCGCAAACAGTGGGATCGAGGCGACCTTCGCTTTTGCCGTCACGCCGTGCCGTGGAGGCGAGCGCGAATGGCTGGCGTGACGAACAAATTGCCAAAATCCGGTGGGGATTTATCCAGTCCGGCGAGTCCGGGGAGGAGGGTTGGTTCGTGCGGGACGTGGAGGTCTTCCTAGGCCGCGGTTCGCATGTTGATTTGTTTGTTTGGACGTGGTTTTGGTTTGGGTGTCTCTAGGGCTCAGTCGACTGAGAATTAAGCTAATTCTCAGTCGACTGACGTCATCAGATCCTGTGGCGCGCGAATTTGGCCCAGTTTTGTGTCTTGTCTGTGTTGTTGGGCTTTGTTTCCAAGAACATGATCAAGTAAATTTGGATGCACAAGTAGAAGATGATGTAGAGCAACTCACCCCAGAAGATATTCGAATATTCCTTGAGAATGAAAGTGTTGTCGCTGCTGAAAGTTACAGCCAACAAGTCCTGGACCAACATGCTCCTCACTTGAATATGATTTTCAACACTGAGATCGCTGCCCACAAATTTTACAATGAATATGCTGATCTTTGTGGCTTCTCAATCAAAAAAGCAGGCAACTACAAAGGGAAAAACACAGGCAATGAAATTGGCAGCAGACGCACTTACACATGCAACCGGTCCGGCAAAGTTGTTTCACACGAAGTTTTAGAGAAAAGGAAGAAGAACAAAAAGGAGAATAAGAAGAAGAAAGCAGGGTCAGACAAACCTGAAACAACGCGTCAGCGGAAGAGGAATACCATACAGATAACTGGTTGTGAGGCAAAGATGATTGTTACCCTGCAAGACGGGAAATGGGTTGTCACAGGTCTTGTGCTGCCACACAATCATGAACTCAGCCCGCACGATGAAACAAAATTCCTCAGGTCACACAAGCACATGACAGATCAAGAGAAGCTATTCATCCGGACATTTACCTCGGTGAAGCTACCAACAAGGAAGATCATGGCAATACTGACATATCTGAGGGGCGGCAAACCAAAACATGTACCTTACACAAAGAAAGATGTTAGCAACCAAATAACATCAATAAGGAATGAAAACAACAACAATGACTTGATGCAGGTGCTGTCATATTTTAGGAAGCAACAGTCTGAGGATGCTGATTTCTACTATGCTTTCAAATTCGCTCCAGGCAGTAACAACAAGACACAATGCATCTTTTGGGCAGATGGGTATTCTAGGAAAATGTACACCTTATATGGAGACTGCTTGAGTTTTGACACCACATACAAAACTAACAAGTATAACCTCCCGTTTGCACCATTTGTCGGAGTTACAGGGCATGCTCAGAATTGTTTGTTCGCATGTGCCATGATACACAATGAGACAACAGATACATTTGAGTGGTTGTTCGAGACCTTTGTGCATTGCATGGAGGCAAACACCCCAAAACAGTCATTACAGACCAGTGCGTGTCGATGGGGAACGCAATTGAAACAGTTTTCACACAAAGCCGACACCGAAACTGTTTCTTCCACATCAAAAAAAGGCACAGGAGAAGTGTGGGCGGAGTTTCGCAAGGATACCAAACTTCCACTCTGATTTCTGTGACATCCTCCGATTCTCTTTGACCGTTGAAGAGTTTGAGATGCTGTGGCCAGAAATGATAGAAAGATACAGTGTGGGAAATCTGCACTACTTGAAGCTTATGTGGAAGTACCGAGCTAAATTTGTTCCGGTCTACTTCAAGCAAGACTTCTTCCCGTTTATTCATTCGACTGCTCGTAGTGAAGGAACAAATGCAATATTCAAGGACAACATATGCTCAACTTTCAGTGTCATAAGTTTCCTTGGTGAATACCAAAAAATTCTGAAAACATTGAAGAGATGGAGAGGTATCAAGATTCTGTGACAAGGACAACTGATCCAACCTACCGCATATACACTCAGCTTGAAGTACAAGCAGGCAGACTCTACAATCGAAACATATTCTACAAATTTCAGAGGCAGATACTCTTCTCGAATAAGCTGCATCTTGACGAGATAGAAAAGAATGTCACATATGCAGTCTACAAAACTGCAATGTTACAGCTTAATGATTTCAGGCCTAGGAGGTACATTGTTTCTGTAAACATGCAAGCTGAGGAGTTTTTTTTGCATTTGTTGCAAATTTGAAAAAGATGGAATGGTCTGTGGTCACATACTAAGGGTCCTGACCCATCTTAACCTAGCTGAACTACCGGAGAAGTACTACATCGAAAGGTGGAGACCAAAAGAGAGAAAAGATATCAGAGACAGAACATACAACATACCTATAGATCTGACAACAAGTAGCAAGCACCTCAGATACAGTATGCTGTCCAGAAGGTTGAATAACATTGCATCAGAAGGGTCTGTGAAAAACCGGCAGTATTTGTATGTAACTGACATCTGCAAAGTTGTAGAGGAAAGACTAGATGAGATGGCTAAGGAAGATGAGGTAGAAGAAACTAAGAACAAACATGCAAACCCAATCACAGGTGCAACAAGTACAACAGCTCACCCCGATGGATATGGAGATTTCATTCAAGACCCTGATGTTGCTCCATCAACAGGACGTCCGAAAAGCTCAAAGAGACAAAAGACTTTTGTCGAGGAACTGTTTTCAAAACACCAAATAACTTGCAGTCATTGTGGTTCACATGGCCACAACATTGCAGGCTGCACAAACAGGCATATAGACAAATCTGAATTTGAAAAGAATGCACCAAAGAAGAAGCCAGCAGGTATCACTTTACTTTAAAAAATCTCTATTATGAAATGCTGCACGCCATAGAACTAAGAAAAAAAAATTATTACCAGGTACTAAACAGGAACTAACACATGACTCTTTTTGTATGTTGTTTTCAGCGAAGAAACCATGTACTAAACAACCAAGGAAACAGGCACAGCCAAAGATTCAGACAACAAAGCGGACAAAGCAGCAGCAAGCAGACCATCAGGCAACAAGAACATTGTAGATGGGTTCAAAGAAAACAAAATTTCTTCCTATGGTGGTTATATCTAGTTATTTGACAACTTGGATAAAATGTAAAAAGAGTCGTGTAATTTCATGGTGATAATGTACTCCAATATACGTTTACATTACTATTTTGCTGCTTTCATGGAGTGCGTGGTGGTATTATGAAACAGTAGAAAAAAGAGGAAACCTTGTTATAGAACTAACCTTTTATCTGAGAGCAGATTTAGCGCCATTCCTTGCTTGAAAAAGGTGTTTTCTGGCTTTTATTAGAAGAATCTTCTAATTGACAAAAATGTACAGCAGTAATTTGTATGGTCTAGACACAGCACAGATGTCACGAAAAAGAAAAAAGATATTTTGTTTCTAGAAAAAGAAGGAAGCAAACATTTAGAATTAAACGTCTAAAAGCCAAAATGCAAGAAAATGTTTGTATGATGTAATAGCAGTGTTCTTTGCGATGTAATGAAACAGAAGAAGAATAGGTACATGGCTTCATGTCAATGGCTACACTGCCAACAACAAATTGTTCCGCATTTTTACACACATAGGATTGAACAAAACACACATGAAACAAAACATGTATGAACAACTCGAAGTGGACAATGGTGACGTAGCGTAGATGACAATGAAGTAAAAGCGTCAGGCTGCTGTGTTTCGTAGCATGATCTTTGATTGAAGTAATGTGTTGACGAAAATGTATTCACTGTTGTCCATCTTGTATGCAGAAAAAAGTGAACTCTTCACCTGATACGCTTCTGAAAAAGAGGAAGGATTCAAAATAAGGGACTGATAAAACAACAAGAACAACACAATAAAAATATGAAAGGGAACAATAAATAGACAAGTGTAACAAAGAGGTCAAAAACCTGACAGAAAAATACCTCGTTATTGAATCCGCAAACCAGAAACTTGGCATCTTCCTCCGAATTGTCTGGACTCATGATCATATCATGACCATATCTCACACGGAAGAACGGGATGTCTGTGCTTGAGAAACTGCATTGCAAAGGATTCCTTGGGTCGAACAGCTCCATGAATTTCATAGTGAAAATTCCACAATCATCGCTCCTGATACAAAAAAGAAGAACAATAAATTAATTTCAGAAGGTCATACAAAAAAGGGAAAAAGACATTTCGAAAACAAAGATAACGTAAAACTATGCGACACTTTTATTTAACTGAAATATCAATGAAAAAATAATATAAAGTATGAGATTAATATACCCTGGCTTTTGTTTAGGAACATTAGGGTACATCTTGCCAAAACTTGAAAAGTTTTTGTGCGGTAGGCGAGCCTCATGCCATGTACTAATGAAATTTGTAATCTGTGTTGAACAATGATGAGCAAAACTCAGGTTACTTCAGTCAAGTGGGTAGATGGTTTAGGCTCTGACAATTACAAAAAGAAAAAAACACTATAACTTTACCATTTTTTTCCATATCTTCCTGTGGAAAGTGCTCTCCTCTCCAAACACAGAATCAAGGAACATAAAGTTTGCTGATTTGAAATCTACCAGAAAGACAAACCAGTGGTCATCATTTACCGACGGGAAGACAAGCTGTTACAGAAACAAAAAAGACTTTAAATTAGTGGAGTGGACTGGACTGAACTGAATAAAGGGACGAATTAATTATCGCAAAACACTTTAATAAAAAGGCATTGAATTAAAAAAAATACCCTATCAGACAAGTGAAGCGCTCTTGCTTTGTTTGCACCAATGAAAGAATCAACTGCTTTTCTCTTATAACTCAGTTCAGATTCATTTGTCTTCCATTTCTCAAGAAAACAATCCTGTTTTTGACAGTCAAAATAAATATCAAACGTTAAACACACAAAACAAATTATAGATATAATATGAACGAGAAGGGAATAAGAGATGTCATAGAAAGATAAGTTAGAGCGCAAGGGGCAGGTTGGGGGGGGGTGTTGTCTTACAGACACTGTATTGAAGAAGTAATGCTTCTGGGAAATACTTGGATGTCTATCCCTGAACAATTTCCGACAGAAACAGTTTATCACCCATGCCTCAACTTTCCCATTCAATTTCATTGAATTTCCTAACTGCAACATCGTGACCTTAACTCCACCCATGTTTATAGCAAATGTACTGTATTGAGAAAGAAAAAAATGTCAAGTAAATGATAAAAATACCAACAATGGAATTGATAGATAAGATTGTAAATTAATATTTCTTTAATAATCATCAGCAAAAAATATGAAAAGAAGAAAATAACCAAATGCAAAGCTCCACAAAAAAGACTTACACATCATGTGGAGGGATATCGCATAGAGTGGTGATAGCTTCCCACACTCTTTGATGTATAGGCAGAACAGTGACAGTATGGTTTGTGTCATATGGAGATGTGACCCATTTACTTCGCTGCACAACCCTTTGAGGTCTCACATTTTCTTTCCCTTCGAATATACTAGCATTGCCTAATGACAGTGAGGTGTTGTAAATTGAATTTGTTTGGTTGCTCATCTCACTGTAAGGGTGTTTGAAATTTTCACCAAGAATTTGGACCTCAGGAGAGTCCTGTAAAGTAGAACACCATGTGGTATAAAAGCAAAATAAAAATCTCAAGCATAAAACCAGAGAATAACTCAATTTCGCAACAGAAAAAACAGACAATAAGCACTCACATCATCTGATATGTGAATGAAGTCTCTAGTGTTACTTTTGCGTTCAGAGCTGCCAATACCATCTTCGTTGCCATGAAACAGTTTTCGACCAACAAATAAAGCTTTGTTGTAGTCCTGCTTATTTGTAGACAACATATATTCAAGAAGACAGAACACAGAAATAAATTATCGTACAAAGGAACTTTGGAAAAATACTTACAGTAAATGGTCTGCTGTTAGAAGCAGGATTAGCAGACTTGAAATGCTCTTGGCTTGTGTAAGTCGCTTCAGGGGAAACCTGTCCCCGCATAAGAAACAACGAAACAGAAAATTACGCAATGAACAACATAGAGAAGAGATATCACAATAAGAACGTTATAAGAGTTAAAAAGAAAAATAACTTCAAAAACCCTTACAAGATCCACACAATTTACTTTCGGTCTAGTTATCCACTTTGTTGACTTAGTGCGACCCATAGCGCTAGGGTCCTTCTGTGCGCATTGCAGACTCATTTCGCTCTCTCTTGTAACACTGTTCGCCTGTCTGATAAATGGTCTGCTAGAAGAGGCATAATGGGAAGTCTTGAAATGCTCCTGACTTGAGTATGCGGCTTCAGTGGTAATCTGCCCCACATACGAAACAGTTAAAACACATATGGCACTTTGAATAAAGGGAAAAGGTTAACACAAAGAATGCTGCTGCAAAAATCACAGCTGATAAAGAAAAAAATGAACCCCTATAATTAAAGCAAAAAATAACTTGAAAAATCCTTACAGGATCAACATGACTGTTATTCAGCCTACTTATCCACTTGGGTGAGTTAGTGAGTCCTGTATGATCAGGCTCCATCTGAGCACATTGCAAACTCATTTCACTCTCTCTTGTAGGGTTGCTCATCTGTGATATAAAAAAAATTAAAATAAAAAATAGGAGCAAAACAAATTTGAATTCAAAAGCTAATACAGAAAAGAATTACAAAAAAATCAGAAAAAGGCGTTAGAACTATGAACCTGATCAGTAGAAGATAAACGCTTTGATTGAATTGGAGATTTACATTCCTTGTCTTGTTGAACATTGTGAACATCCAACCAATAACAAACATCCTGATTGAGAGTGATATGAAAAAATGTTAGAAAATAACAATGGTCGAAATGAAAAACAGATAGCCTACACAATAACAAATAATTTCAGAACCACGAGGTAACCTCAATCTTTTTATTGTAGTCAAAATCATTCATTCCAACTGGACGGAAGAGTTCCTCCTCTTCGATGGGTTGTCCATTATCATCTTCACATTCTAGAAGCCTAAATGATGGCATGCTAGGGTCATTCCAATGATACTTATGCCTTGCTATTTGTATATATTTGCTCCTACTCATAGCGATGTTTGGTTGGCCATCATAGGCATTGCGAGTTGTCAAATCAAACCCTATATCCCTGGCAGTACATTTTGGTTCAGATATATCCTCATGCAGCTTTGGAGTTAGTTTTCCTGTTTGAACTTCAACAATAGGGGGGCAAAATCCTGCAGATAAGCACCAAACCAGATATCACACATAGATAATACAAGCATAAGTTTAGTTAATTTATGATAAAAAAGTACAAGTTTATCATGAGCTAGCACCATAAAAATCAAAAAAAGACGCTAGCAAAAATAGCATGATTACTTGAATTTGGTAAAACAACATCAGTGTCCATACTGATGGTGGTAGTTGTTGGTTTTGCTATTTCCTGCCGCACCTCAATAGTTGGAGTCTTTGATGTCTGTTTAAATTATTGCAAAAATACCCTAATTAACAGTGTGACACAGTAACAAACAAACAAAAAGGTCCAAAAGGAAAACATAATTCAAGAGACCACACAACTATAGCAACAAAAAATATACATACCTGCTCATTGTCTGTGTTAACAAAGCAGAAAGGTACACACTCTTCCTCAAAAATATTCCTATTCAAGTCCATTGATGTTTCTTTGACTTCAGCTGTGGATAAGAAAATGACATCAGAACTCAAACAGAAAAAAGAAACTGTTTTTAATAGATAGTAAAAAACAACTAGAACATCATTCAAAAAAAGAGAAAAAGCACTATTGCTCACATGATTTTGTGTCCTCTACTGCAGCTGGATTTTCAGGCATCATGTGCTCAAGGCTTACTGATTGCGTAGGCAGCAAAACAGAGTTTCTTCCTGCTATATTATTAGAGTGATGTTCAGCATTGTTATTTGCAGATGACATGGAATGCTGCGAGCTGTTAACTGCTTCAGTACGCCTCCTTTTCCGTGCTACCAGAGCATCATCTGTGTGTCGACAAACAAAACAATGTAAATGAAAAACAAAACAAACTATGACATAACAAAAACAAATTCAGATCAGAAAAAGCACCTAAAAAGCTAAGTTCAGAACAGGATAATGGAAAGTTAATCATATTTATTGCAGAATAATGGACATGGAATTGAGAAAATAATAATTACCATCCTTATCAACTTGAATAACATCATCATCGTTATAACGCACTGTTGTGGTGCTGGCAGACCTGTCGTGCGCAGTCTGGAATGACCCATCATCATTGTCAGAGCACGGGAGTTTCTCAGTTTCCTCTGACCTCAAGTCATTTGATACAAATGCATTTACAATCTGAATAACAAGTTGCTGAACTTCATTCTGTGTAGCTCCATCTTTATTCTTCATTGTCAACATGAATGCTTCTGATATACTCTCTTTCATCTAAACATCAAGCAACAAAAAAGACATATTAAAAATTCAACAATAGAAATTGCGTATGATTGTTTATCAGAAAGAAACACAGTAGATACATGATGATAAGTCTGTATAAAAACAATCTTATGTGTACCTTGCATGAGACCAAACTACCAATTGCTGATTCTATTGCAGCTTTGACAGATTCATCCGAAAACTTATTCCCTTGTGGTTCATTACTTAGTTTGGAGTAACAGGTTTCAGACAAATCTCTGATCTGCACAACCACAAAAAGTATATACATTCTCTTAGTTTGGAAGCATAGAAAACATAAAACACAAAATCATAGATATGGTCAAAATAAGAGAGTTTTTTGGCTGTCTGTGTATGAACCAGAAGCTCCAAACTAAGAGAATGGAGAATTACCGGATAAGAGCCATACTTTCCATTAGTCCCCATAAACATCTCACCAAACAACCTTATCAGATTCCCTTTCCAGACTTTTATTCTTGGCAAAGTTGGTGGAACCTGAATAGGTCCAAAATCCACAAAGTCTAGGCAACGAACCTGACAAAATAACACAGGTTCCATGGAACAAAAAAAAATCAGTGGGAACAGAAAAACGACATCAAAAGCACAAATGACGTAGTTCAAGCTTTAGTTGTAAAAATGAAGAGTTAAGGAAGAAGCACTGACCGATAGATGATATATGCATCCACCAAGAGTCTGATATATCCTATTCTCTTTTGATGGTTCTCTAAGGTATTTCTTTACATATGCAATCAACCATTCATGCACAAACTTAGACCAGTTGCGATCCTTTATGTTTTCGACAACAATAAGGGCTCCCATATATTTGGTGCTTAGCTTTGTGTTCGAATTAGGACAAAGGAAACAGGGCAAGGCAACACCCAAGAAACACCTGCAGAACATCGCATCTGAGAGTAGCTCTTTCGCCAAGATCATTTTCCCAAGATATCTGAATGATGGAACTTCACTAAGCCCGAAGATTTCAAGAAATGCTAGTTTTCCAGCATCTTCATCACTGTCAACAAGCAATCACCGTGTGGAGTTCCCAGTGTATCTGTGACAGCTTGAGCTGATAACTGAATAATTTTACACCCAATCTTGATCACCTCTTCATCAGTGTGAACATTATCAGCGATCCACTGCACAAAGGCTCTTGGAACACAGCAATCCCCCAGCTCAAGTAAATCCCCAAAGCCCATCCACCTAACAAGGAACACGTACTGAGGGACAGATCTGACTCTCTCCAGCACTTTGTCAAAGAACGATATAGAGCAACGACTGTATGCATTCCTTTCATCATCGGCGTCACTGCCATTAGCTTGTACCTTCTTCAAACACTTCCTCTAAAAAAACATAAACAAAGAAATTGAACAAGTAAGAATCCAACATAAAAACACAACAACTTTGGGCAGAAAATGTTGGCCTATTTGATTGTTTTACGACCAGTAGTTATAAATACATTGATAAAAAATGATATCAGACAATAGAACAAACCTTTCTCTTTGGTTTACGAGCACTTTTCTGCCGTTTCTCCTTCTGCACACTTCTGACAATCTACAAAAAAGAGTAAAAAAAATTTGAATAATCTTAAGAGCCATTTTGGTTGACAGCCATTGGTTGACACAGCAACAAAAAACCATACATAGAATATACAACTGAGACAAAAAATAAATGAAAAGTAAAACTTACCATTCTGAGTAATTCCGAAGTCGTTTCATTACCACTGATATTGTTGTATTGCTGCATATCATCTTCCGGTGTATTTGGTCCAGAATGGTCAACACTGCGCTTTGCTACAGATGCCATCTTCATACCAAGAGAAACAAAAGCATTAATCTGGGGATCTAAGAAAAATCAGCATACATATTATCAGAGGAGACACTCTGGAACCCATGTAATACTAAAATACCTATGAAGCACAGTAAAGTATTACAATTTGTATGAACTAACAAATCTAACAAAGCTGCTTATTCTACAGCCCAAGCTGCATTAATACCTATGTAGTTGTGCCTTTGGATAACAATAAAATCTAACAAATTCATGGGCACAAACTGTTACTTCAGTGGATTGAAGGGGACATCAACTAGACACCAGAATCTCGTTATGGGACTCGAAATTACCAAGGCCCGAACACAAATTCTACACAGGGAATCACACCAAGCTGCTTATTCTACAAATACAAACTTAAATCACGCTCGAATCTCAACGGATTGTAGAATCTACAACAAGGAATCACATGCATGCCGTGCTTGTAAGCCATGGCTAGTTAAGAAGCTTACTCGTGGAGCAGGGGAGAAAACGCGGTGCTCGGGAAGCAGGGGTGCGGCCTTGGACAGGATCGAGAAGACCGGTCTTCGGCGAGCAGGGACGCGACCTCGGACAAGATGGAGAAGCGCGGCGAGCAAGGGCGCGACCTCAGACAGGATGGGGAAGCGCGGCGAACAGTAGCGCGACCGCGGCCACGATGGGGAAGCGCGGCGAGCACGGGAGCGGGGCTCGACGTCGGCGCGTACGGCGCGGAAGAGGGCGCCTCAACTGGCCGCGCCAGCGAGAGGCGGCGAACGGCGGAGCAGATCCCCCACCGCCCCCACACCGCGTCGCCGCTTGCCTTCCACCTCCCCCTCTCCGCTCTGCACTGTTTGAAATGGATAGAAACCACTCGAAGGGGAAATAGGTGCCATGCGAGGCAAAGCAAAAGACAAAGAGAACGGTCCAGAAAGACCAAAAAATTGTTAGGTGCACCCAACGCCGTGCACCAAAAAAAAACTTGAATTAAAACATAGGCCCACTTGTTTTGAAAATTAATATAAAAAATAAATATTAATAAAATCCGAGTTGCAGCTGCAGTTGTAACTGAGTCCCAGAAAACAAAATAAAATAATAATAATAAAATCCGATTTTCAAGCGCAGTTGAAACTAGCTTAAAAAATAAAATTAGTAAACAAATAAATAATAATAAAATCCGAGTTGCAACTGCAGTTGCAACTGGCTCCCAAAAAAATAAAAATAAAATAATAATAATAATTAGTAAAGGAAACACTTAGTTGCAACTGCATTTTGAAACTGATCTCTGTCTCGAGAAAACACTCAGTTCCAAGTGTGGTTGGAACTGGCTTCAAAAAACAAAATAGAATAATAATAGAAAATAATAAAAAATAATAAATACGACTTTCAAGCGTAGTTGAAACTGGCTTAAAAAATAAAATTAAATAAATAATAATAAAACCCGAGTTGCAACTGCAATTGCAACTAACTCCCCCGAAAAAAAATTACTAAAGAAACACTTAGTTGCAAGCGCATTTGAAAAACTGGACTCTGTCTCAAGAAAACACTCAGTTGCAAGCGTGGTTTGAACTGGCTTCAAAAAACAAAATAGAATAATAATAGAAAATAATAAAATAAAATAAAATACAAGTTTCAAGCGCAGTTGAAAACTAGCTTAAAAAATAAATTAATAAAAAAATAAATAATAATAAAATCCGAGTTGCATCAGCAGTTGCAACTGACTCCCCAAAAAAAATAGTAAAGAAAATAGTCAGTTGCAAGCGCATTTGAAACTGACCTCCGTCCTGAGAAAACACTTAGTTGCAAGCACATTTGAAAACTTGCCTCTGTCTCGAGAAAACACTCAATTGCAAGCGTGCTTGAAACTGGCTTCAAAAAAACAAAATAGAATAATAATAGAAAACAATAAAAAATAATAAAATCCGAGTTTCAAGCGCAGTTGAAACTCGCTTAAAAAAATAAAATTAATAAAAATATAAATAATAATAAAATCAGAGTTGCAGCTGCAGTTGCAACTGACTCCCAAAAAAACAAAACAAAATAACAATAATAAAATCCGATTTTCAAGCGCAGTTGAAACTAGCTTTAAAAAATAAAATTAGTAAAAAAATAAATAATAATAAAATCCGAGTTGCAACTGTAGTTGCAACTGGCTCCCAAAAAAAATCCGATTTTCAAGCGCAGTTGAAACTAGCTTAAAAAAATAAAATTAGTAAACAAATAAATAATAATAAAATCCGAGTTGCAACTGTAGTTGCAACTGGCTCTCAAAAAATAAGAATAAAAATAATAATAAAATTTAGTAAAGAAAACACTTAGTTGTAAGTGCATTTTGAAAACTGATCTCCGCCTCGAGAAACACTCAGTTCCAAGTGTGGTTGGAACTGGCTTCAAAAAACAAAATAGAATAATAATAGAAAATAATAAAAAATAATAAAATACGACTTTCAAGCGCAATTGAAAACTGGCTTAAAAAATAAAATTAAATAAATAATAAAAAAATCCGAGTTGCAACTGCAATTGCAACTAACTCCCCGAAAAAAATTTACTAAAGAAACACTTAATTGCAAGCGCATTTGAAAACTGGCCTCTGTCTCAAGAAAACACTCAGTTGGAACCGTGGTTGGAACTAGCTTCAAAAAACAAAATAGAATAATAATAGAAAATAATAAAAAATAATAAAATACAAGTTTCAAGCGCAGTTGCAACTGACTCCAAAAAACAAAAAGAAAAATAAAAATAATAAAATACGAGTTTCAAGTGCAGTTCAAACTGGCTAAAAAATTAATATAAAAAATAAATATTAATAAAAACTGAGTTGCAGCTGCAGTTGCAACTGACTACCAGAAAACAAAAATAAAATAATAATAATAAAATCCGATTTTCAAGCGCAGTTGAAACTAGCTTAAAAAAATTACTAAAGAAACACTTAGTATCAACTGCAATTGCAACTAACTCCCCGAAAAAAAAATTACTAAAGAAACACTTAGTTGGAAGCGCATTTGAAAACTGGCCTCTGTCTCAAGAAAACACTCAGTTGGAAGCGTGGTTGGAACTAGCTTCAAAAACAAAATAGAATAATAATAGAAAATAATAAAAAATAATAAAATATAAGTTTCAAGCGCAGTTGCAACTGACTCCAAAAAAATAAAAATAAAAAAAATAATAATAAATAATAAAAAGAATAAAATACGAGTTTCAAGTGCAGTTGAAACTGGCTTAAAAAAATTAATATAAAAAATAAATATTAATAAAAACCGAGTTGCAGCTGCAGTTGCAACTGACTCCCAGAAAACAAAAATAAAATAATAATAATAAAATCCGATTTTCAAGCGCAGTTAAAACTAGCTTAAAAAAATTACTAAAGAAACACTTAGTTGCAAGCGCATTTGAAAAACTGGCCTCTGTCTCAAGAAAACACTCAGTTGAAAGCGTGGTTGGAACTAGCTTCAAAAAACAAAATAGAATAATAATAGAAAATAATAAAAAATAATAAAATACAAGTTTCAAGCGCAGTTGAAAACTAGCTTAAAAAAAATTAATAAAAAAAATAAATAATAATAAAATCCGAGTTGCATCAGCAGTTGCAACTGACTCCCAAAAAAAATAGTAAAGAAAATATTCAGTTGCAAGCGCATTTTGAAACTGACCTCCGTCCTGAGAAAACACTTAGTTGCAAGCACATTTGAAAACTTGCCTCTGTCTCGAGAAAACACTCAATTGCAAGCGTGCTTGAAACTGGCTTCAAAAAAACAAAATAGAATAATAATAGAAAACAATAAAAAATAATAAAATCCGAGTTTCAAGCGCAGTTGAAAACTAGCTTAAAAAATAAATTAATAAAAAAATAAATAATAATAAAATCCGAGTTGCATCAGCAGTTGCAACTGACTCCCAATATAAATAATAATAATAAAATATGATTTTCAAGCGCAGTTGAAACTAGCTTAAAAAAATAATAATAATAAAATCCGAGTTGCAACTGCAGTTGTAACTGGCTCCCAAAAAAAATCCGATTTTCAAGCGCAGTTGAAACTAGCTTAAAAAAATAAAATTAGTGAACAAAATAAATAATAATAAAATCCGAGTGGCAACTGGCTCTCATTTTTTTTTTACTAAAGAAACAGTTAGTTGCAAGCGCATTTGAAAAACTGGCCTCTGTCTCAAGAAAGCACTGACTTTCAAGCGTGGTTGGAACTGGCTTCAAAAAACAAAATAGAATAATAATAGAAAATAATAAAATACAAGTTTCAAGCGCAGTTGAAAACTGGCTTAAAAAAATAAATTAATAAAAAAAAATAATAAAATCCGAGTTGCATCAGCAGTTGCAACTGACTCCCAAAAAAACAAAAAAAATAAAATAATAATTAGTAAAGAAAATAGTCAGTTGCAAGCGCATTTTGAAAACTGACCTCCGGCCTGAGAAAACACTCAGTTGCAAGCGCATTTGAAAACTTGCCTCTGTCTCAAGAAAACACTCAATTGAAAGCATTCTTGAAACTGGCTTCAAAAAAACAAAATAGAATAATAATAGAAAATAATAAAATCCGAGTTTCAAGCGCGCTTGAAACTCGCTTAAAAAAATAAAATTAATAAAAATATAAATAATAATAAAATCAGAGTTGCAACTGCAGATGCAACTGACTCCCAAAAAAACAAAATAAAAATAATAATAGAAAATAATAAAAAATAATAAAATACGAGTTTCAAGTGCAGTTGAAACTGGCTTAAAAAAATTAATATAAAAAATAATATTAATAAAATCCGAGTTGCAGCTACAGTTGCAACTGACTCCCAAAAAACAAAATAAAATAATAATAATTAGTAAAGAAAACAATCAGTTACAAGCGCATTTGAAATTGGCCTCTGTCTCGAGAAAACACTCAGTTGCAAACGCATTTTGAAACTGACGTCTGTCTCGAGAAAACACTCAGTAACAAGCGTGCTTGGAACTGGCTTAAAAAAACAAAATAGAATAATAATAGAAAAAAAATAAAATCTGAGTTTCAAGCGCAGTTGAAACTCGCTTAAAAAAATTAATTAAAAAATAATTAACAATGGAAATATATTAAAAACCATTGTTTTAGTTGGCAGGACTAGAAATAGATTTGCAAAATCTCCTCGAAATTACAGAAAAAGAACTTACAACAACATACAACTCACATCACGTTTTCATTTTCATTCTGAAAAAAGCCTTAACACAAAGCCTTAAACAAAAAGCTCATATTTGATAGTTCAAAAATCATCAACCTTTTGTTTTCACTCTAAATTACATCAACACTCATGATCATGCGCTTCAAACTTCAAACTAGAACTTCATACCAAAAAGCACAAATGGTTCAGTGCATTACCAATTCATGCAACTCCAGCATCCATCTGACACAAACATCTTCCCTACCTAGATACCTTATACTAGAGGTAGCCACCACCAAGCTAAATCACTAACCAAATCCTCTCTACCTCCAGGGCAATGCCTAGTTCCCTAACTTCAACTTTCAGAAGAAACTGACACTAACAACAATGAGAGTTAAAACCGAGACTAAAAAAATGAGAAATAAGTGAGGCACAGACAACAAAACTTAGACAATGAAAACAGATTCTGAGCAATAACTGAAAGATATCTGAGGCACTGTAAAAAGGCTGAGTCACAGAGATAACAGACTGATACACTATACAAAATAGAGAAAACACTACATTACTTACATAATTACACGCACAAAAGCAAAAAGGTAAAACACAAAAGGCATCAGACTAACACATAATTACATCACGTTATCCAGACATACATGACTGCCAGTCTTACACAGACGATTAGATACTTGCATACCCATTTACAAAATGGGAACACTAGAAGCAAAAGAGTTCAGTGAGTGACCAGTTCCTACAAACAAACTGCCTTCCTACAGAAAAGAAAACCAGATACTTGAAATTACCATTCATACTTCAATCTTTTCTACCTCCAGCGCAATGCCCAACTCCCTGACTTCAATCTTCACAAGGATAACAGCGCCAGGTACTAAATCGAGTTGGTTGCAGAAGGTGTGGAAACCAGTCCGCAGTTCAATCCTTGAACGGTGAAGGCGATAGTTACCCCAAATAGGTTCATCCATAACCTTGTTCCAGTATAGCACATTACCATCACTAGGGTAGCTGAATCCACAGAAGAGTCCCTTAGGGATTGACTGAAAATCCAAACACAAGAAACAACATATTTTCAGTACCAACAAAAACCATGGCAACAACAAAAAAAGAAGAAGAAAAAGACATGAGCATGAGTGTGTGATACTCCAGACATTACATATTTGGAAAAAAAACAACTAAAACCTATAGAACTAGACATTACATATAAGTTGTAGGCAATAAAAATCTATTAAAATTGATCAACACAATCAGATAAGTTGAGGTGGCATTGCACAATCACATTAACCAGCACAAAAAATAATATGAGGAAACATATAGGAAGAGTTGCGGATATCATCATTCTATCCCCAGATTTTATCTTGTGATCCCTCGGTAACCCCTATAGGATTATTACTATACGGATAGTAAGAGGGGGGACATATGTTTCTCACCAAGACATGTGGAGCCAGATCATCTGCATAAAGCTTCTTCACATAATACTGCAGATCAGGAACATGGTAAAACTCGCCTTCATAGAACCTGCCAACCTCCTTGTAGATTTCCCATATAATCAGGCCCATGCTACGCTCATTAACTGACCATATGTCATCAAAAACAGTCTTGTGTAATGTAGCTCTAACACACGATGGAACTTCCCACAGAGGATACCCTGTAAACATTAGATATTTTTTTTAAGAAACAAGACAAGAAACATTACAAAAAAGAATGAATCATAGCCTTATAGAACAAACAAAGTGCAAAACTTATACCATCCAAAGGTATATATGGCTTGTTGTTGCCAGCACCATCAGTTACGGTCACGTAAACCTTCGCAGGAGATGCATTCTGAAGATTCTCTTCTTCCATTTCATCAACCTCAACACACTCCAGCTTAACAACATCCCCCAAGCCAATGTCGTGATGAGCCAAGAAAGACTTCCAGAAAGGGCCACATAAGAATGTCCTGGACTCTGTTTTTAATACAGAAAAATCAAACAAATGATCACAACTAGTTTGCGCGACAAGCCACTTGTCTCCAAGTTCGTTGATCTTCTCTTCGAAGTAGCATGGAACAATCTGCATTAACAACATAAAAAAAAGACACCCCCCACCACCTAATAATCAGTCAAGCAAATGAAAAAAATTCCACACACAAAATGCAAGAAAGAAAATATTGCAAAAACATACCGCACACTTCTCGAAACCGATAGGAATGATATGAATGTCACAAGACATCGCTCGCCTATCAGACCTGCCACAGTTGCCACCAGGTTGCCCGCATCTTCGGCAAGACATTCTCAACCTGAAAAACAAAAAAAAGGGCATCAAATACAAGCACAGCAAAAAATGTCTGACGTTCTCAACAGAGAATGCCCACCCCACACACGAACAGTAAATATATACCATTCAACCTCGAAAAAACAACAGTGGGAGAGTACTTTGAAATGGCAGGTACTCCACCAGACTACAAAGGTCTCATTGGCACAACTATATGAGGTGAGCAAGGCAAATGTGTGCATACGTCGTTCAGGCTTACTTAATAAGAGATGTTCATGGACAGAGTTTTTTAATGAAGGCAGAGACGTTCAGCCTTCATGCTAGGCATTGGATTGCAATTCGGAAAAAAAAACTCTCTGTTAGGATTCATTGATCTGATCATCTGGCTTCCATGATAAAGCAACTGAAAAAGGCTATACATGCTTTACAACACTGATCAAACAAAATCATCACTCAAAACCAAACCATCTAGCAAAAAAAAAGAACAAGAACTACAATCCTTGCATATTACTCACCGCAGACAGTCCTAGTATATTACTCACTAATATATATTCGAAAGCTCAAGAAAATGGAGTGGAGCATGAGCCTAGTATAGCATCTCTATCAGACCATACGACTAGAGATTCAAAGAGAGTTTTTGCATCCCAATTAAGCAGAATCCCTAGAAACAGCTACCGATAGATCTCAAGGTTCTGTAAATTAACATTGAGATTCAGAAGGAAATAAACTTACAGAAGCTCAGTGTTCTAACTGGAAAAGATTGTACTCCCTGGAAGTTATACCACTATATAAAGCTACTCTACTAACCGGAGCATCAAAAATTTAAAACCACTATATAAAGCTACTCCCCTGGACTAGGTTGGGTTATGTCAGAAAAGTAGCAAACTGAAACTGCAATTATCAGTTGTTCATCTTAAATTTGACATTTCCACAACAACTAACAATCCAGATACTCTTACTCCAGGTTGTCAGCCTAAAACTGGTTACCAAAGCAAGACTTTAGTTCAAACATACTCCAAACAATGGTACTCCAAAGTCAATCCATAACAACAAACTCAGAGTTAGCAGCTTTGCCTTACAAACAGAAGCCCAAACAAAAAATATGACAGAACGCCAGGTTTTGAACGCCAGTTTTTGCATTAGTCACGGTGGACTGAGCACTTGACTTTACCTAAAATTCATCTAACATGTTAGCTTTACCATGACCACTAGACTACGCAGTTCTATCGGCAGCTCTCTGCTCAAGTGCAAACTTCTTATGTTCATCCCGACACAAACCGACCACATCCAGCACAACACACTACCTGTTGCCCACCCCACCCTCAGCGTCCAGCATCAAGCACACATGACAAAACACATGCAGTACACGGAGAACACTAGTACACGGAGAAACCTAAGTAAAAATCATCAAGCAGCGCAACACTAAGTACAAAAACACTAGAACACGGAGAACAAAAAAATCACTACCATTCAGGATCTATCAATCTGACATAAGAAACAACAACCAAATACACATGCAACAACAAATCTCCAACTATCATTCGGGATCTAACACAAACAAGCCCCCGTGACAAACGAGAAATCCAAGATCTAAAGCAAAACCCTACCGGAACAAACGACGACGAGGACCAGCCTACGGCGGCGCGGCGGCGGTGGAAACAACGCTCCCAAACCGCCGACCAGAAGACCACCTACGCCTCCTCCTCGCAATCTCCACTCCCCCGCTTGAAACCGCTCTGGAAAAACTCGACACTGGAGACACTACACTCGTTCGGCGAAATAAGGACGACGGAAGGCAGGGAGACAACGGCCCAAGGCCCAACAAGAGACAAACCCAGCCCAAACCCGCGACAAACAAGCCCGCGAACGACTCCCGTTGCCAAAACCGCACACCGAACGAATCGCAAAACAAAACAAAGATCCGACGGACAGCGAGTTGACTGAGAATTAAGCTTAATTCTCAGCTGACTGAGAATTAGCAAAACCGTTTTGGTTTTGGGTTCGGTTTGGAGATTGGACGGAGGCGGTCAACTGGATCACGAACCGACCTCTCAACTCTTTACGAAAAAAAGACACTCACTAGCACTCGCACCGCACGGAGGATTGACGAAATCGCGCCTTGTTTATTACTCCTTATTACGAGTCAATTTTGCAGCAGAGAGTAGAAACCGCACCTTGTTTATTGCTCAAGTTACTGCCAGAGATACATCGCCTTCAATCACGCATTTGATGTCTCTTTTCGGTTTCTTCCCTGCCTCTTACAGTCTTCCTACGGTAAACAGTTTCTTTTCCTGGCTCGTCCTAGAAAACAGACATAGGGATTAGGGAGTGTGGCACACCCCCTTTGTAGATTTGGCAAAGCAACGTAACACGAACCAGACTCACACTGAAAGGATCTCCGACGAGCGAGCTCGGACACACAATTTTATCCAGGTTTAAGCCGCTCGAAAACGTAAGACCCTACGTCCTGCTTGTGCTTATTTGATGGATATGAGTTGAGTTTGCAAAGGTAGCCTAGGACCTTTTTTTATATTGCAAGGGGTTACCACAGGGGCTGTCAAACACGTGGCACCAGACTTTGGGGCGGTGAATTGGGAGTTGTTGCCACGCCTGCGCGGAGGTGACGGGGCGTTGCTGTCTTGGGCAGAGAGAATGGGGGATCATCATGACGGTCTACAGGGCTGCATTGTTCCGTCCCATCGAGGCCTAAGGACCTATTTCGATCACAAGTTTGAAAAACACAAGAATTCATAGGTATGTGTTAGACTATTACTTGGACTTCAAGTTTACCTAGTTTTCCTATCCTATTCGGTTTGTAACTCTTGGTCTAAGTCGGTTGTAATCCTCCTATATAAGGCCATGTACGCAGCACAATTGAATCAATGAAACAATAGTTCTATTCAATCTTACATGGTACCAGACTTACGATCCTAGGGCATGACTGCCCCGCCACCACCGCCGCCGCTGCCGCCTGCCGACTACTTCGAGTGGCGCGCCGCCCTGGCCGCCTACAAAGCCGCCCCCAATACATCATCTTCCTCCTCTCTAGCCCTAAACCCTGCAATGGCCACTCCAATCTCCTTTGCCGACACAATTTCAGATGTTACATCGCTTATCCCAATCACCCTAGACCTAGCAGCCCACAACTACTACCATTGGTGTCATCTTTTCGACGTCCACCTTGGCCGCTGCAACTTGCGCGCCCACGTCGCCGCCGACTCCGTCCCGCGCCCCGATGATCCCGCTAGGTCAAAGACGATCTCGCCGTCATCCAATGGATCTACTCGCGGGTGTCCACCGAGATCTTCAACCTCGTCTTCCGGGAGGCCTCCACTGCAGCTACGCTATGGGCTGCCCTTCGCCGTCTTTTCCAAGACAATGTCGATGCTCGAATCAACAACCTCAACACCGAGATCCGCAACACTGTCAAGGGAGCCTCTTCCCTCAGTGTCTACTGCCAACGGCTACAGATGATGGCCGACGAGCTCCGTGAGCTGGGTGATCCCGTGGGAGATCGCCAGCTCATCAATATCCTTCTCCAAGGGCTCGGTGATGAGTTCAAGATGCAAGCTGCCTTCATCCCTCTCATGCAGCCGCATCCCTCCTTCGCCGAGGTGCGCTCCCTCCTTCAGTGCGCTGCCGATGCGCTCGCACGCAAAGAGGCGTGGCCCCACGTCTTCACCGCCTCACCACGGCCGCCTCCACCTCCTGCCGCGGCAGCGCCAACGCCCCCTATGCAACCTCCTCCCGGATGGCGCCCTAGTCCAACTACCGCGGGAAGAACCCCATGTACTTTCCCCCGCGGCCTGGTCCGCCGCCTCGGCCTGCAGCATCGCCTCCAGCTCCTCCTACTGGTGCCTCGACATCAACACCGGCCCCTCCAGCGACATCAACACCGGCCCTCCAGCGTGGCGTCCTCCTCATGATCCGTGGACGGGCCTCGTCCAGGCCTGGTCTATGCCGTGGACTGCACCCTCTCCCGCGGGCACCCCTCCTGCCTACTCCGGCGCGTGGCAACCAGGGATGCGGCCACACATAGGCACTCCTGGATTCCTCGGCGTTCGTCCACCCGCTCAAGCTACTACGCAGCTCCAAGTCCTGTTCCTTTTGCTGCTGCCTCGCCGATCCAATACGGTGCCCGATGTCGATGCCACTCTACCATGCTGATCCAGGAGCCTACTATCCACCGATGCAGTACCCCATGTATGCGGCAACACCATCTGCGCCAGCGCCTGCACCGCCAACAGCACCATCACCTGCCCCCGCTCCGAGTTGGGATCAAGCTGTGTTTCTCAGGCCATGAATAATTTTGCTGCCAAGGTAATACAGGTACTGCTGGATCTTTGATTCTGGTGCATCTAGTCATATGTCTTCATCCAATAATATGCTGTCAAAATGTACTCATCCTATTTTTCCTCGATTACACTTGGTGATGGTTCCTCCACTCCAATTTCATGTGTCGGTCACACTCAAATTTCATCCACCACCAAACCACTCCTCCTTCGTGATGTCTTAGTTGCACCCGCCCTTATCAAAAATTTAATCTCCGTTCGTCGTTTTACCACTGACAATCATGTTTCTGTCGAGTTTGACCCTTTTGGCTTGTTTGTGAAGGATTTCCAAACCAAGACGGAGATCGCACGATTCGATAGTTCCGGCGACCTCTACTCCATCCACGGTGCTCCCGCTGCTGCCTCCATCTTCCATGCTCGCCACGGTGGATCTTTGGCATCGGCGTTTAGGTCATCCCAATAGTGCCACATTGTCATCTTTGCTTAGTGATTTCTCCATCCCTTGTACTAAAGATCCTCATAATTCATCACTTTGTGAGTCATGTCAACAAGGAAAACATGTTAGGCTACCCTTTAGCTCTTCTAGCTCCTTTAGTACGTTCCCTTTTGAACTTCTACATTGTGATTTGTGGACCTCTCCAACTTTAAGTGTTTCTGGTTTCAAATATTATCTCGTTATATTGGATGATTTCACACATTTTATATGGACTTTTCCACTAAGAAACAAATCTGATGTGCACACCATTTTTATTAACTTTCAACGCTATGTTGCAACTCATTTTTTTCTTCCCATCAGATTTATACAATGTGATAATGGTACAGAATTTAACAATCTTGCAAATCGAAACTTTTTTCTCCAACATGGCATTCTACTCCGTTTTTCCTGCCCATACACATCACCACAAAATGGCAAAGCTGAACGCTCTCTCCGCACAATCAATGATATTATTCGAACACTTCTTATTCAATCATCCATGCCATCCAAATTTTGGGCAGAAGCACTACACACTGCCACTTATTTACTGAATATACGCCCATCAAGTGTCAATCCTAAAACAACACCCTTTTTCTCTCTTTTTCTTTCTCATCCTAACTACTCCGAGCTCCGAGTTTTTGGTTGTCTTTGTTTTCCCAATGTTTATGCTACATCGATTAATAAACTTTCCCCAAGATCTATTCCATGTGTCTTCTTAGGATATTCCGATGAACATAAAGGCTATAGGTGTTTTGATATTCTCTCCGGTCGTGTGCATATTTCTCGTCACGTCACTTTCGATGAAACGGTGTTTCCTTCTCTACTCGCTCGATCCCAGACAGCCGTCCCACCTTAGCATCCCAATCATCTCCTTCCCAAAACAAATTTCCGTTTTTCACACACGCCACTGCACCTCAACCTTCCGACGTTCCACCCGCTCACCCTGCCACGGAAGCAAAAACAAGAATTCTCTGCCACGGCAGAACAAACACAAAATCTCTCGCGGCAGACTCGCGGCAGCACACCCCGTGTCCGCACCCTCCGCTGCGTCGGACACCTCATCCTCGCCATCCCCTTGCTCCCCCACCATGTGCTGTCCTTGTTCCTCCACCGTAATAAGCATACTATGCGCACACGCGCAAAATCTGGTTTTTCTCAACCAATTCAAAAGCTTAATTTGCATGTCACCGCTAATCTCTCTCCTCTCCCTAAATCTTACAAGTCTGCTCTTCTAGATCCTAACTGGGCTGCTGCCATGCGTGAGGAGCATCTTGCTCTTCTCTCTAACAACACCTGGCAGCTAGTTCCACGTCCTCCCAATGCGAATGTTGTTTCTGGTAAATGGGTTTCCGACAAAAATTTCACTCCGATGGTAGTCTCTCTAGGTATAAAGCTCGTTGGGTATGTCGTGGTTTTCTCAACAACAAGGTATAGACTATGATGAAACTTTCTCTCCTGTAGTTAAACCTAGCACTATTCGTACTATTCTTAGCATTGCGGTGTCCTCTAACTGGCCAATTCATCAACTAGACGTTAAAAATGCTTTTCTTCACGGCTCTCTTAGTGAAACTGTGTATTGTCAACAACCATTAGGATTTGAAGATTCTACCTCTCCCAATCATGTTTGTCTCCTCCAAAAATCTCTCTATGGCCTCAAACAAGCTCCTCGTGCATGGTTTCAACGATTCTCTACCTCTCTACCTTCATTCAAACAATAGGTTTTTCTCCCTCTCGTTCAGATTATTCTCTCTTTGTTTATCACTCTAATCATCAAGTTGCCTATCTTCTTCTTTATGTAGATGATATTGTTCTTACAGCTTCCTCTTCTGATTTTCTTCAACACATTATCTCTCTTCTCCAACACGAATTTTCTATGACTGATCTTGGTTTTCTTCATCATTTTTTGGGTATCGCCGTCACACGTGATAATAACGGTCTCTTTCTTTCTCAGCGTCAGTATTCTGTTGATCTCCTAAACAAGGCCGGTATGTTAGATTGTCAACCTTCTCGCACTCCTGTAGATACCACCTCGAAACTCTCCTCCGATGGTGAAGTCTATTCTGATCCCACTCTCTATCGTAGTCTAACCGGCGCTCTTCAATATCTCACTCTTACTCGTCCTGAATTATCCTATGTTGTGCAACAAGCCTGTCTTTTTATGCATGAACCCCATGTCCCACACTATAATCATGTCAAACGCATTCTTCGTTATGTCAAAGGCACAATTGATCATGGTCTCCTCATAAATTTATCATCACCTGCATCATTGACAGCGTATTCGAATGCTGACTGGGCTGGTTGTCCAGACACTCGGCGATCCACTTCAGGATACTGTGTTTATCTTGGTAACAATCTTATTTCTTGGTCTTCGAAGCGACAGTTTATGGTCTCTCGCTCGTCTGCTGAGGCGGAGTACCGGGCTGTTGCCCATGCAGTTGCTGAAACAGTTTGGTTGCGCCAATTACTTGAGGAGCTTCATCGTCCTCTTCATCAAGCAACAGTGGTTTATTGCGATAATATTTCTGCAATATATATGTCAGGCAATCCAGTGCAGCATCGACGCACGAAGCACATTGAGATCGACATTCACTTTGTTCGGGAGAAAGTTGCTTCGGGCCAAGTACGAGTTCTTCATGTTCCTACAACAACACAGTTCGCCGACATCTTCACTAAGGGGCTTGCAACAACACCATTTACTGATATTTGATACAGTCTCAACGTCGTCGAGCATCCCGTTGATACTGCGGGGGGATGTTAGACTATTACTTGGACTTCAAGTTTACCTAGTTTTCCTATCCTATTCGGTTTGTAACTCTTGGTCTAAGTCGGTTGTAATCCTCCTATATAAGGCCATGTACGCAGCACAATTGAATCAATGAAACAATAGTTCTATTCAATCTTACAGTATGCAAGTGCAAAACAGAGGATTGTAAAACACAGGAAAGTTACAGGAATTGTCGTTTGGATAAAACGCAGGAAAAACATAGGAATAGTGTCTCGATGCTACGAGTCTAAAAAAGAGGCTGGAGTGGACCTATGGAATTGAGGCATAATAATCTAATCCATAAGATTTTGGTAACACCATTCCTTTGAACCAAAGTCAATCCATAGGAAAAATTACTAAGGATTGGAATCCTATGAAAATCCTTTGAAATTCCTAAAATCCAAAGAGGCTCTAAGGGCTTGGAGCAGGTGCGCCGAGGGCTTTTCCTCCATAGGTCACAAGATAGGCGACGCCTCCGCCTCGGGACGAGGCAAGTTCTTTCGAACACACAAGGGTGCTAGTGGTTGACTCGGGGATAACCTCGCGAACAGCTGTCGACGCTGGGTGCCTGGGGAGTGTGAAGCTCAGCCCGGGAAGAAAACGACCTCATCGTCTCGCGCGGTCGCTGAGGGCCCTCTCCGACTGTTGCAATTAGCCCGAAAGCGCTTGTTCTCCACCGAGAGGTTCGCTGTGGCACGCATCAAGCGGGGTTGTGTAGACCCCGGGACTCGCGACACCGACACTTCCTGTCAATTAACACATACGGAGTACTGTGGCATATAGACTACCATTTAAAAATTTAAAATTTTATCTTAAAATTTCCTAGGATTTTGTGTTTGATTTGCATGTGCACGCTCACTAATACTATCAAGAAGATTAACTTACAAGTTCAGTACTCACGTAGCAGTAAAATACTGGAACCTTTTTCTGAAAATGAATGTTATAGGTTGATATTTCTAAAAAAAAGGTAACACTCAAACTGGAGGGTGAAAGCCAAGAGCGGATGTGCCACAACAGTACATGTGACATGTATTTCCCCTTTTACTGTCCTCTCTTTACAACAATAATGCACATGGCTATGACTATCTGAGAAATTATATACTGGAGTACCTGGTTTGTTATCGTATCAGAAAGGTACAGCAAAACTTTGCAAGCGATGGTTTCCAAGAAGCTGCTGTTTTCAATGAAAACAAGAGAACACACTAACACCGCCCTTTGCACCTTATAAGTTACACGTGGCATCTTGTATCTTCACCAATGATAATCCTTTTATTGTTATTCTGTGAGGCCAATAGAGTGGTCGATTCCTTACAACGAGACCATTTCGTCATACTCTTTTCCTCTTTGCTCCAGAACTTAGCAACCAGCATCTTCAAGAAACCCCTGAAGTCAACAACAAATGATGTTACAATCTCCCTGCACAAGATTGCCATGCGTTATTACAAGTTCATCATTCGACACACTGCACGGTGATGTTACTATCAACCCTGAGATAATTTGGCAACAACAAACGTCTACAAACTAAATATAAAATCATCTGAACCAGATTTCATGTTTAAGGATTGTTTAGGTCATGAGCAGATTTCATTTCATTGCAACAATTTGTATCTGATTGGTGCTAACAAATCAAGACAGCTCATGCGAACTATTACGACAGATTATTACAGGAAATTGAACAAAAACCAGTGCTCTTCTTTATGCAGTGAATATGTGGCCAATTTTACAAAACTTTATCTCTCAAACTGAATACTCGTAGATGGATGTTAGCTTAAACACTCACATTAAAGTTGCAGCGTTCGAGACATGAGTATTAATGCAAACAAAACAGAGACCCTACTCTAATCATTCCCATCATTTGTAAAACGACTTTGAGTACATAAATACTAATCAGGCCATACATAAAATTCAAAACGTATGTATCATAAATATTACTCTGATCCCAGATATAAGCAGTTATTCTAGATTCTGTCCCAGACAAACAGTTTTAGGTTGGACCATCAAGACAGAGAATTACAAACATCAACAACATCGAATGGAGTACTTATTTTTATTTGAAGCAATGCATTTTATAACACAAATTGATGGTCAAAGTGTGATATGAAGACCATGTCAATGACTAAGGGCCACTTCTTTAGGGCTTCTGGAGCAGCTTAACGGTGGCAAACCTCACAAGCCCAAAAGAAGTGTCTAGTTTCTGCACAGCTTCCTCCCACCGCGAAACCCAGTTCGTGTGTAAACCCAGAAACTGCTCCCGACCTGTTTCTGGCGGCTTCCCGCAAATGAACGAAGCGGTATGGAGGTTTAGCCCTAAGTTTCCAGGTATTTATGCCAGAATGCCATCACATAAAAGTAAAAAAAAGAATCCCGCTTGCTTGTCCTTGCGACGAACAGACGGCGATCTGCACCTGCTCGTCCTCTCTCTTCTCTCTGCTAGGTTTGCCGCCGCTGCCGGAGATTTGTCGCCGCCCGCCACGAATCCGGCCCCAACGCCCTCCTCCCGCCCTCTCCAGCCTCCGCCGCCCTCGTCTCCACCCACCGCCGCCTGCCTCCCGCCCTTTCCAGCCTCCGCCGCCCTCGTCTCCACCCGCCGCCGCCTGCCTCCCGCAACAGACAACGCCGCCGCTTACGTGTCCGACCGGCGGCCTCCCGAACAAGCTCCCAGCGACGACCTCAAACTCGGCGTCCTGAGCGACGACCAACAAGTTCGGAAGATCGTAGTCGACCTCACTAGCACGAACTACTCCAGATTTTTTTCTGTTTGCACGACGACCATGGGCCATGGCCGACCTCAACTAGGACGAACTGCTCCAAATATTTTTCTCTGTTTGCACAGGATGGATATTTGTTGCAATTTGTTGATGTAGAGAATCAGTTCATGTCAAATTGTAGTTGTGCTAATAAATTTATTTATCATCTACCTTTTCATATTATTTTTATTTTATTTCTAACTTATTTTCTATTAAAAACTAGCATATATAATATATAATCGCTTTATTAAGTGCAAATATCAAATTCAGGGGCAAAACTGACATCTCACTACTCATCACATCAAATAAGCCAAACCAACATAAGCACAAAAGAAGTCTCCCCTCAGTTTTTGGGAGCTTCCACCCACCACGGTTTCCCCCCACCGGAATCCATAAGCAGGCTTATGCATAAGCATAAGCCCAAAAGAAGTAGCCCTAAATCTACCTATATGTAGGATAAGGAGTAGATATATACAAGAATAAAAATTTGGTTTTAACAAAAAGACTCATATAGCTTCTTATTTGACAAGTTCATATTTGACAAGGAAAGCAGGTAGCGTATTGATCTTAGATTCATCATGTACTTGGTGCTACAATTCATTCTTCAGGAAAATATCAAAATATCCGACATGGGATAACCAACACGAGCAATAGGAATTGAAGTGAGAAGGTGTTTGAGCGAGGTTAGTTCGCTATGCAAGGGCACACGCCATGTCTTAGCCAAGAATGATCTGGACAGTGCAATACAAGGCCTTGTGGAAGTTGCGCGGTCATGTGGAGTAGTGTGGACCTCAGGAATCATGATTGTAAGATTATAACATTGGGGAAGATTCTACAGTGGGTAAGAAAATCCCTATAATTATAGCTCTACCGTTTTCTGATCATGAGGGGCAAGGAAGGACAGATGTCACTATCACCCTAACTGATCAGGCCTGTTAAACGTGTTGAAACAGGCAGCATACTAATTTAAAACTGACACATTATATATAAAACAGCATCCACTCAACAATCTTGTTTTTATTTCAACTGAAGGATCCGAAGGACCTTATTCAAACAAATGCATCCAAATTGATGCCCACTAGAGCAAACAGGTACCATCTATAGTCAAAATGTCCATGCTGCTCTCTAAAGAAATTCTTGCATGATAAGACATATAAAGGTTCGCTGGGAGGCAACTGGAAGATGGCAAGATGCTACACAGTTACTTGCATGTCATGATTCTTTTTGACTAAAACTTACACTCCCTCTGTTCACTATATAAAACCTTTTAGATATTTCAATGTGGACTAGATACAGATCAAAATGAGTGAATCTACACACTAAATACATCTTGATACATGTATTTTTGAAAAAAACTAAAAGGTCTTATAATAGTGCACGGAGAGAGTATCATGTTTCGTGCCACCCATTTGAAATGCCTAAAGACAATAATAGAAAGGCTACTGAGAGTTCAAGCCCTTCAGATAACTCAGAACTTCAGGATGTATCTAATAATCCATTCACGAGAAGCAACACCAAAGGTTGCATAAGGAGGCAAATGTCCACAATGCAAGTGTGAGCTGAAAAAAGTAAGGTTGTCTCCTCAGTTGATTGGTCAATAAGAAATGTATTGACACATTAGGATACAGTCATAGGTTTATGTGTTGCTGTTTAGTTGAGATTCAAGTTTATCTAGGTAAAGTGCATAAAGAATCTAAGTCGCATGCACACACAAGAGTGGTATTGCAGCAACCCATTACTTGTGCAAGCTAAGATGAAACATGTAATGGTGCACAGGGAACATAATAGTATATGAAACTTGGGCAAGGTGAGCATGAGGGACTCGATACATTCAACTTCACAAAGACAATTCCTTTGAAGAGGAAGAAAGTTTACAGGCTCCCCCATGTGGAGTTATGGACAGGTTCAGGTCTGTGTGCGTGCATGGACAGGATCAGGTCAGACATCAACAGTTAAGCCGTCAACAAAACAAGCACAACAAAGTTCCACACAATTGGTTGCAACAAGCATGAAAGACTTCATGGGGCAGTCAATTTTGCATATTACCCTAGCAAGAAACTGAGTGTTGCAGATAGAAAATCATATCAAAACATACCACTGGATAACTATATTAAAACATAATACTGGATTTGGTGTTCATAAAAGATACAGAATCAAATATGGAACAAACAAGCTTCGACAGAATAAGCAAAAATGGATACTTACAGTGGCGAACAAGGTGTACGACCCCCATTGACATAATACACAAACAAGTATGAGTCATAATGCTGCCCTCTTATGTAGTAGAACATTGGAAGCCTTCTGGCTAGCTTAAATAGCATCTTCTTGTAAAAGCTAATTGCAGGCTGGTTATATGAAATGACATGTAAATAAACACCCCTGCAATTTGATACACTCGCAGCATGTTTAATCACCTCTCTAACCAGTGACGATGCTGCGAGTGTGAATTCATGTCAGGATCAACTGAAACGCCACATACAAACTGTGAAGCTAAGATAAGGAGACAAGGAAACAACCTATGCCGAGGTTTCTGTAGCTATCTACTACGCCCAGAGTCAGGATATAAAGAAGTGTTAAATCTTTGTGCGAGTTGTTGTACCGAAATAAATCCTCAATCTGCAAATTGAAATGATTAGCTACTAAGCTCACTAGTTATTTTCAGGAGCTGATTTATATTGCACCTCACTATCTTTTGCTGCAATCATCCTCGTGGTTACAAAGCCTATCAGCTCATCCCTGCCTTCATCCGATCTGCTGGTGTCCACAGCACCCCAGGAAATGATACCATGGCCATTGACAACATTCAAGAAGAACTCTCTCTCGTACCTAGACATAAGAAAAAAGGAACAGGGTGACTAACTGGACCAATGATGAGAAAATGTCAGCTCGGTAAGCAAGAACAGCGTAACAGCATTCACTTGCAGCAATTACCTTATGGGAAACAGCGCGAGATGAATCTTCTCAAGGACTTCGAGGTCGGAGGGCTGGATAGGGCGATATTCAATGGAGGGGTAAATTTCGGATCTTGGGTCCAACATGAGAAGCTCCGGTGACGACGGGACACCAGGTTTTTCGCCAGGAGCTCCAGGGTGCAGGGGGGAAACTGGCGTCGAGGCGCGGCACCGCGTTGGCGCGCGTCGAGCGCGCAACGGCGAATCGCAGCGGCTTTGATGACAGCGGCGCGACAAAAAGAGGGGGAGAAGGCAGCGCGGAGCTAAAGGTCGATCGCGATAAAAGAGTGAAACTGAGAGGAAGAAAAGAGAGGCCGAGATGACCGGATCGAGCTCGCCGCTGCCCGGCGGAAGGGGGAGACCTCGACGGACGGCGGTGACCGGGAGGAAGGAGGAAGGAAAGAGAGGGAGGCTAATCGGCTGATTTAGTCGAAGCTAACGATGGTTGAACTATCTACAAAGTTCAATATATCTTTGTTAGATAAAAAAACATATTACTCGCGGCCTCTGCACTTACAAAGCGGAAAACCTCCATCTAAAAAATGTACGCCATGGTGAACTCCCGAACAGAATAAAAGTTCAGATATTAAGATACACAAATCAAAACATATTTTGGGGAATAATAAAAGAAACATCTTAGTTCCCTAAAAAACACATCTTAGAATTGAAGTAAACTATACCAAACCATAACAGTTTTTCATAGGAACACATGTAACATTATTCACCTTCGCAACAATTACAGGTACTGGTTTGGATATATTATCCAAGAAACTTTTATGACTAACGGTTACAATGAAATCTCTTGGGGAAATCTTCTCCATGATATCAATCTTTGCATGACAAAATATTGCCAAGACTTCAGTAAAGAGACTACAATTGGACTGGAGCAACCATGTTGTCACCTTTTCATCTGCACAAATTTGGTTATCGATAAAGGTTATGAAAGACCTTTGAGTCGCCCATCGAAAAATATGGGAAGTCATGATCGATGAACATATTTGGACCGGGGATGATCCCCTACAAGTGTATAGCGCCGAACCACAAAGTTTTCAATATAATGTTGAAAGATTTCAACTCCACAAAGAATCCAAACAACGGTAAAACTCATGAGATCGGATATGTGAGGACATCAATTCTCTAACTCCACAATAAGAGTAACTTTATTCGTAACAACACCACGCCCACCACTTGACGAAGAACACAAAAAGCTCCGTGATCTGAGGCGAGCTCCAAGATGGTAGCCGGAGGCGAGGGGGCCAAAACAATCTCCAAAGTCGAAGTCTGTTATCCGAAACCCTATTTGACAGCCCGCATCCCTGGCTGACGCCCTCGCCTCGGCGACTTCCTCCTCGGCTTTTCCCCATCTCGGATGTGCTGCTATGGTGCGCTTCTTGCCAACCCTTCATATTGGTCTCTCTGCCCTCCTCTGTTACACGCGTCCGTCAACTGGCCGCCAGCTCCGCTCGAGTGATACCTGCTAATGCAGTGCTCGAGGCCTATGGCTCTCGGTGGTAAGGAGAAAACGAGGACCAAGACAAGAGGGGTTCCGCCGCCGGGGGCAGTCCACGTGTACGTGCTGGATGTCGATATCTTGGCGCGGGGTCGCACGAGGGTGAACAGGAGAAATACTCCCTCCCGCCAAGGCACGTAAACGAGTGTTTTCCCCCTCTTGAGCCGTTTTTCCGATTTACAGGTGGCATAGGTGGGACTTCAGGGATAATTTGGATGACGTATCAAACCAAACCGAGGAATCTTACTGCTTTTATAATTAGGTATATATATTGATTGCAATAATATCTTACATTATGGGACGGAGTAGATGGCATTGCACTGATCATTGCACAAAATCATTCACCACTGATAAAAGAAAAATCGGACTTACTCCCCATGTCTAATACTCCCTCCGTCCCGGTGATAATATAAGATGTCGTTATAACCAATAAACGCCTATGTTGGTGCAATAATACCTTATATTATGCTACAGAGGGAATATATATTTTAAGGAAGTGAGCCTAACTCAACTTATTGGGCGAGTGGATTTACAAATCCAACACCCCAATTCAAATACTCGTGGATGCGAATTTAGTTTCCTATTTATACTTAAGACAATACTCATACTCAAAAAGTTGTGCATCCCTAATTGGTGCAGAGTCCGAGGAAGTGAAATTCTCCCCCCAATAAATGGTTGTGTGCATGCAGAGGCCGGGTGTAAAAAAAATGTATCATCACGATGCTTTGAGTAATAAATGCCCTTTATGGAAAGAAAATTATCTGCAAAACGCAACACACTTCCCACAATAGATAGGACAGGCAGCATGTTCCACGGGCACTTTTTAAGTATGTGTAGTCGCTAGAAATACCTCTAGGTCCAGAAATTATTCAAAGTCTGTCAGAACTCAAAATCGTGTGTAACGGAATTTGCATATACAACGTTGACATATTTCAGGCACAAACAGGATGGTTTACCCTCTACGGTCAAGCTGAAATCCAGTTGTTGGTTACTTCTATAACACAGCCCCAGTAATAAACCTATGGTTCAGTACAGCCTCAGCATTTGGTCGTTTACGGTAATCCGGATTAAGCATTGCCTACAGACAAGAAATTAGGGTCAGTATCCTTGCTGAAGATGTATGGAACCGAAAGTAGATTTACGAAATCAACATTTATTAGTATCCATGCATAATGAACTGTATTTCAGTAACATGCATCATCTGCAGCAGCGGAAACTTTGTGAACAGACAATTTTAACTACGCATGATAGAGGCAAACCTGCAGCAATTCCCAGCCGGCACCATCACCTAAGTCTAGAAATTTTACAGCTTCCGACAATTGATCATCTTCCAGACAGTACCTATGTGGATTCGTAAAAATAGATAAGCATGCCTATTAATTCAGAATAACAGAAATCACAACTAACGATTTAGGTAAAAAAAAAGAAATAATAGATTTAATCAACTGAATATGGAGCACAAAAATTTCCAAAATATTGAAGGTTTAAACCATGTAAGTTATGTTTTGTTCTAGAAATTCATACTCTCTTGCAGCATAAATGTCGAGTCGGAAGGTATTCTCCAAAAGTTTCTGCAAAGTAAATCAGTACTTTGTTGGATATCAGGGTGCAAAAGGAAAATAGCATTTATCTTCTGAACATGAAGCTAAATAATAACCAATAACCTGCAAGGAAATGCCATCCATGATGCCTGCTTTACAAAACGGAATAAATGCCATGTATGCAAGAAGCAACCCAGCTCCATATCTGTTTATTTTCAGTAACAAGTATATGTGAGAGACTAGCATTTTTTGTCACTCAAAACGAATAATATAATACTTGCATGTCATCAGCTACTCCAAAAGCTCGCTTCTCCAAAGGAGTTGATGCTCCAGCAGCAGATGCTCGACGCCACAGACCGTCCGACAATGTACCAACCTCAAGAGACGACAACCTGTCATTGTAAAAATATATCTGTTCTCTAAAAGTTGCCATTGGTAGAAGAAAATGTAGCAAGGACTGAGCATGTACCCGATATCTACAGAAAACGCCAAATCACGGAGCTTTGGAACTAAATAATATCCATTTTTCTCTGTAACAGTGCTAAATAACAGAAAATTACACCAAGCAGTAATAAATTTGAGAATGAGTAATAAACTGTAGAATGGACAGTAGAGAAGGAAAATGCAGAATACTTGAGAACAACGGAAGAAGGACCAAGGCTTTGGTGCAGTCTATCATGATTGTGCATGTGGGCAAGGCCACACATAGCTCCATTAAGCAGCTTAAGAACAAAATATCTCCTTAGTCCTAACTTGTATTCACGATCATAGGGATTCCAGTAATTAGGTCTCTCCTTCAACTGCATTTCACTGGTTATTTTTGCATAGTCTGCAGCGCTATATCTCCCATCATCACAGAAGGCAAGCCACTATAGAAATTTTTTATCAGTCTCAAATCATTGTATGGATCACCTATTAGCTGACAAAGTTATGTGGTAGACCTGCTCTCCAGTAGCAGTCTCAAAGGCTCCTAGCAGAAACTGAATGTTCTCACATATACCTGTTGTATCTGTCTGTAAGCAGAAGACAAGGAAAACAGTTTTTTGGGGATTGTCATGTCTGAAATACTCATTAAGATCTGCAATTTCAATTTCTGTTGATATTTCACGATTTTACTAACCTGAAGAAAAGCATGAGTTCTCAGCTCATTCAATGCCATCAAATTAGCTTCAGAAGCACCAGCAATGGCTCCAGGGTATACCTTGTTTCAAAACCCATGTCTTAGCATATATAAGATCGTAAAGGGATTCATAAATCTGGCAGAGGCAGAAACTAACACCATCAGATAAACCAACAAATTGAAACGCTCGAATTTGGAAGTATTGGGCCTACCACAAATTATCCTGTCAATGTACCGTTGAATAAATGGGTGATACCAGCCTATCATAGCACAAGACTGGCCTTACAATGATTATGTCATGTGTCATGTCACACAATTGAAATACTATGAACACGTACAATTCATCGATGCATGGATGACCCGGTTATCCATTACAGTTACTAGTATTGCATAACTGCGTGTCACTAGACTTTGTTGATTGAAAAGTCGGTGCTATACCTTATACAGTTTCTGTGCCCTTCAATGGACCTTGAACCACTCTTCCCTCGTAGAGTCTGCAATAGACTACGATACATGAATAGTATCAGCAAACCTTTTCTAAGAAGCGATATATAGCAACAACATCTAAGATAGAAGGAAATAACCTAATCTTCACTTCTCCTTCTCCAACATCTTGGACTCTTAATCGCTCAATCTCTTCTGGTGAATATCCAAGACTAAGGTCTTGAATACCAGCAATATTTGGAAGCCCTCCAGATTGAGAAGATGAATAACTGTTTGACATGACAGAGTGTTGGAAATGGTGATGAATACACAAATATCATCGTTTATGTTCTCTAAGGCCAGAAGTATCTGGTGATCCTCTTAACAACTCGATAAATAAGAGGTAATGGAACTTTTTTTTTTTTGAAACGGGGGCAAAAGCTTTGCCCCATTCAATTAATTCAGAGAGTTACAAAGGAAAACAAGGTGTGTGGAATAAACATCCAACACCAACACCACACCCCACAAGCCTCGGAAGAAGGAAGCTGTTGCTGCCAAGTTGCTAATGATGGGTGCATTTTGGATCGTGTGAATGCGAACAGTGCTATCTGGTGCTTGTTTGTGCATTCTTTTTGCCTTGGTGCTCATGGCTCGTGTAAATGTCTGATGCCCCCTTGCCTAAATGTAGAGGCTAACGAAAACTACCAGTAGCTTGCAGCGTCTATGGTCTCAAGACATAATTCTTGTACAGAGTTTTCTGGGAATTTTCTGGTAAGAGATAAACAACCTCGACGTCTGAACAGAGACATTGAGCCTCCTACCTGTCATATCTTATGGTGACAGACTGACAGGTAGGAGTAACATGAGACTACTGGTCATCTCAACTGAATTTATATGTAGTCTCCTAACCTAAGTAAGCAAAGTTAAATCCCAAAACCACAAAGTACCCTAACAAGTTTTCTCCAAAGAAATGAGCCCTTTACAGTGATTTCTGCTGGAAACAACTACCCCGTACTAAAGTAACCTAAGCAAGTGGCTAGAACCAAATCCACTCCCGCACACAGCTCTACCGTCCCAAGTTTTGAATCAAATCAGAAGATAAGAACATATGTTCGTCGCCACGTCTATTACTAATGAAGGAAAACGGAAAGGGGCCGCGGACCTAGAAACGCTGACCTTGTGATGTTCATGAAGCCGTAGGTACCCAATAATCTGCCCACCTCGAAGTACGCGGGGTTGGTCATCAACCGCGCCGAAATCGGCTGCGGGAATCGTCGTCGAGTCCACCGGCGACATAAGCCAGGCCCCGGCGAGGAGAGGTGGCGCGCGGGAAGAGCCTTTAGCATGGTTACCGACGCAGTTCGTCGCCACTGTGGACAATCCTGAAACTGGTTGACGGTGTCTGTGGGGAACTGGGGATAGACAGCTGAAGCCTCCCAGGTTCCCAGCCGCAGAACCAACTTGCTTGTTTGAGGAGACGCTGGAAAACCAACCAGAAGCTTGGGAGTTGGGATTTGGGAAGGATGTGCTGGGGACAACGGGCCGCGAGGCCCTATTGGTCACGTTCCTCGAGCGCACGTAGGGAGTGCTCCTCCCGGCATTCCCTATATAACGCCTGTTGCATCCCTTACAGGAGCAACGCCCAAACAGAGCGGGAGTGGCTGGCCCAGTTAGGGGAGCTACCTTTTTCCTTTTTTTGTTTTTAAGTAAACAAAATCGCTTCTATTTTCTTTTTAATTCGTTTTTCTTATTTCCTGCTTCCTTCTAAATTTCCGTTTATGTTTTATTTTATTTGAATAATTTTATTTTTCTTCTATTTAATTTTGTTTAAAAAATACATGATTGTTTTTTTTTCGTGCAATGAGTGGATAATTTTTTGAACATGTGGAGAAATCACCCTGAATTTTTTGAACCCCGCGAATAATTTATTATGAACTATGTGAATAATTTTCAAACCTGTGAATAATTATTTTGACCGTGCGAACATTTTTTGAGCATATGAATAATTATTTTGAACCATGTGAATATTTTTTTGAACCGTGAAACAATATTATTTTTGAACTGTGCGAATATTTTTTTAACATGTGAATGATTATTTTTAATACATGAACAATGTTCCTAAACTCCAAAAAAATTTAATTGAGCTACATGAATATTTATTCCTCATATGAACATTCTTGAAAATCTAAAAAAAAATCCTTAACTTTATAAATACATATTTGAAAAATGTATTTAATTTTTCAAATATATATATATAAGCGTGTCTGCATGTTGTCCAAGTGTTGAAGGAGAAAAAAAAGTGGGGAATGAGGATGTGAGAGAGAGTCACGGGCGATAACGTTGGACCAACACACACCACCTACGGGAAATTTTGTTACGGGATTACGTGTCCCTTCCTCATCCCCTGAATTTTGTTGGATGGGCCCATCCACCTTGTAACCAAATTATGACACGTCAGGTCCGTAAACTGATAATCCGTATATGTTGCCCGTAGTCGCAGCATTACTTGAACCACGGGAGGGTGGGAGTGTGCAGTTTTTTTAAGGACGCAGCTACAGAGTGCCCGGGCACTTGTTTGCCCTTCGGGGTGCCCCACCCAAAAAAAAGGAAAGTGCGGTCCCGCCTTTCCAAAAAAAAGGAAAGGACCACCTCCCGCGCGGACCAGCGCGTAGTCTTGTCGTTTTGTCATTTTGCGGGCCGCACACCACATGCCTGCTTCTTCCTAATGGAACGCAGGCAGGAGAGGTTCCTACCTACCGCCCCCAACAGTCCTAGCCTAGCGATGAAGAAGCCGCAGTAAAGCTTGTAGGAAATAACGTAGGCCAATCTGAAAAATCAGTCCACACCCTAGAATTCCCATATGCGGAGAAAACTTCCAGATTTCCAAGGAAGAAAACAAAGAAGAAAAACATACAGGAGGCGTCAGTGCAAAGGAAACCCTGCAGGTAATGCACATTGCAGTATTTCCAAAATGATCTTCAGATGTAAAAACATCAGGAAAAAGGATAAGAAAGTAAAAGAAACTCCACTGTCAACACATAATTCACTGAAAAAGAACTTGGTTCTGGGTAGCATAGGAGAAGCATAGGTGTAACTTGGGTCTGGAAAACTAAGTACTAGAAAGTTGATGCAAACTACATGTAGATCAGAACTAGAAGCGGTAGAAATTACAGAGCAGCATGAACTAATTCTGAAAAACATGAAGTTGCAGAGCACCATGAACTTTGTAGTAGATCAGGAACTTGACGCCACATAGACATGTAAATTTGTCCACCAAAACTCCTTTGCGAAAGTACCTTTAGCTGGCTGGACCTGGGACTTCTCGTTGTAGTTTTGGCTGTCAAAAATGAAAAAAAGGATCAGGTCAGTTGCAAAGTAGTTTTAGGGAAAACATACAGAGATATGAGTTTCCATTTGCATGTACCAAACTTTACTACATGTAGTCGGAACCTCAAAAAAGAAACTTATGAACATGGACACACGGTACCTGATTATTATTTCCCTAACCAACTTCATCCTCATGTGGGGCTTGATCTTCAAGTCGAGGAGGAGCTGCATCATCCTGATGTGTAGGTGGCGCTTCAATTGCAACATGCTGAGCATCCTCTATATCATCTTCTAGGTTCGGATCAACAGGCTCATCCGAGACTCTAGTTTTCATTTGCAGCCTCTGCTTCAATCTTTTGAACTTGGATTGTCCAGGCTTGGGCACACTCTTAGGTGTCCGGAAACATTATGTAAGTCTTCGGAAATTCCCTGCTGAAACTGACAAGCTAAAAGCATGTTAGTGAGGCTACAATTTGATATAAAATTTCACAAAAGCTAAAATGCTATAAGAGTAGTAAAATTACATCTATACAAAAAGGTATGGAACCTGCACATGGAGTTTTCATCTAAATTATACATTATGGGTGAAGAAACTACAGAACTAAATTCAGAATGATGTCAGAACTAAAATTCGGAAAACCCTCAAGTTTTCTGATAGTGCTATGCATTTTAAACAACAAAAGTACATCTACACGCCAAGTTAAAACATCTAACGACGCCGGAAACTATAGAACTAAATTCAGAAAACCCTCAAGTTGTCTGATAGTGATATGTATTTTAAAACAACAAAAGTACATCTACAAGCCAAGTTAAAACATCTAACGACGCCGGAAACTACAAAACTAAAATTTAGAAAACCGTCAAGTTGCCTGATAGTGTGCTATGTATTTTAGACAACAAAATTACATCCTACAAGCCAAGTTAAAACACATCAGTGTTAATGAGTGGGAAGCTAAATATACGTACAGAAGGTAGCATGTGAATATAAGAGCAGTAACTAACAAGCTACAAATCAGAGTGATAATTTGCATGAAAAAAAATATGTGGTTATTACTCTCCTAACAATCACAGACAGAAAAAACAGACAAATAGTTATGCACCCTTGAATATTTGTAGGAAACTATATCTAATACACATCCAGACTAGTCATAAAAAATTCTAGTACATAACTAGTTCTGAGACTGCATAATTGATATTCCTCATGCCCTAGATAAGTACATAACTATAAACAACACGCCAACTTGTGTAGAACACAAAAACAACATGTAACTAAGTCACTAATCATGTATTTTCTAGGCAAAACCTACATCTACTTGACTAAAAACCATGAGGGTTTGCGGCTACTTAGATAGGGGATGTACATGTAGATCAGGACTCACCAGTCCCAAAATCTCACCAAAACTTGCTGGTCCTTATGCACACGGACCTGCAACAAAATGCACAACACTACGAATTAAAAGCCAGAAGTCAAATCACAAAAATACACGAAATAAACTCAAGGCCAAAACACCAGAGCGGTAGCTTGAATCACTTGTACGGTAACTATGGGGATTCAAGTCGATGTGGATGGATCGAGTGAAATCCGCCAGTGCGCGACTTGGCGGCAAGCCCGAGAAGCAGACGGCAAGGAATAAAATCAAACCCCACTGCTCCCACACAACCAAAACGAGCGCGAAAAGTCGATGAAGAAGCTCGATGCGCTCCTCCCTCCGATATGTAGATGTCAGCTCCGGCGGAAATCATCGCCGATGGAACTCGATTTTGCGGCGGGCGCGGAGAAGAAGACGGGGGGTGTCACGTGAACCCCTGTGGTATTCCATGGCCAAATCGACCACCCAGTAGATGGAGGAGCTCGTCGCGTGAACCCCTGTGGTATTCCATGGCCAGCGGCGCCGGAATAGCCGGCGACGGCCGAGATTGGCGAGCATGAGGTGTGGGAGAGAGGAGCTCAGTCTCGCGGGCGTGAGGTGAGGATGGGGAACGCATGTGAACGGGCGGTGTGTTTTGTTTGGAAGCGGACACACGCACGAGATCGCTTCGCGCCGCACGATCGCGATCGGACGACGCGCGCGCTGGGGCACCGTGTAAGAGCGAGCGAGTGCGCAGGCACGGAATAGATTTTGCGTTTTTTTAAACCAAATTTTCAAACTAAAATATCTTTTAAATCATTCGTCTGAATTGGGAATTGTTTTCACTGTTGCGTTTCTCGCGTTTAGATCTTCAAAATTAGATCTCACGTTGATAGGTTTTGACGAACTTCTTTTATACTTTCAAATATAGTATATGTGTACTTCGTTTCTTAGTGTACCCATACTTCGGGATTTCTGTATACTTTTGTACTCCGCGCGGAAGTTTTAGGGAACTTTCTTTTAGGTTAGTGTACTATTTATTTTGGTTTTTACTATACTTTTAATTTCCTACTTCGGGTTTCAATCTTTTGGTACTTTGGTTTCAAAGTACGTTGTACTCGTGTAGATATTTTGATGAACTTTTTTTTGTTAGTGTACTTTGTGTACTTCGGAGTTTAGTGTACTTGTACTTTTACTTCAGGTTTAGTGTACTTATAGTTCGGAGTTTCGGTATATGTGCGGGATTTTTGACAAACTTTTTTCAGTTAGTGTACTTTTGTAATTGGCTTCCAGTACAATTGTTTGTAAATTGAATTTTAATATTTTCTATTTCACGGTATTTTGTATTTTTGGTTAGTATATTTTGTACTTCGGTTTGTACCTCCTACTTTTTGTACATTGCAAGATTTTTTTTGTGTACTTCGAGTTGCAAAAACGTTCACGTACATTTGTCGTTAGGAAAAAGGAACATGAAAAAAGAAATGAGTGTTTCTTGTCTCGGGCCAGAGCACAACCCGATTGCCGTGTGTATCGTTAGGAAAAGGATAGAAAAGGAATGAGTGTATGTCGTATGGCAACGAAACAGAGTGTTCCATGTGTCGGGGCAGAGTGCATCCCATGCGCTCTTTGTTTGTGCCACTGTGACCTTGCGAATGGTCGACCCTCCACTAAGGATATCCGTTGAATGCCCGACCGACAACATCCTGTATTGGGCCTCGGACGGATCGCGTATCGCATGTAGATGGGCTGCCGCGACCGACACGTTCCGGGAGATGGGCAGCTGGTGGCATCTGATTTGAACGCGGATGAAGATGGTTTGCAGCGACCGACACCGTTGGAGATGGGGAGCTGGTGACATCTGATTTGAACACATTCTAGTCGGATTGGAAGATCGATCGATCGCTAGGTTTTTGTAACGATTGAAAAGCCATTTTGGCTAGCCATTGGATTAATGACAAATGAAACCAAGGAACGACATACGAAAGAGAAGGGTTTTTCTATAATATTAGGTACAGATTAATGGAATAAATCTCAAAAAACACACACAACATGTGCATAAGCAATAATTAATAAGCCATATATGGTGTCTATGGAAAGGAGTCCCTTCAAAGTTCATAACGATCCCCACCTATTCCCATGCTCCCATTTCATTGCTTAGGTGATGTTCTCTCTATCATTATGTTCCATGTGATTTTACTCACTAGAAACAACAAACAATCAAATATAAAGAAAGAATATAAAGAAACAAGGGGAAAGGAGAAGAAAAGAATACTGCAGACATGCGCAATGGCGTCGGCAATAGACATGCGCAACGAACGAGATCGTCTGACGTAAAGAGGAATACTGCAGAGGGACATAGTTGATTGTCGTTCGCTCGATGCCCATCGGATGGCACTAGCTCGAACATGCTGCGAACACGCTGCGAACACCGCGAAGCAGTAGGCCCAAAGCCCATATCAACAAACATGAGAGGAAAACCTCGTGCTCCCTGTTCCTTAAATTCACTTCACTCGCCGTCGCTGTCCGCTCGCCGGCACGCTCAGCTTCGCGGCTCCGCCTGTGTGGCCTCCGGCGCCGCCGCCGTCGCGGCCGTTCGTGCCTTGGAAGTTGCGCATGTCTATTGCCGACGCCATTGGGCATGCTGACCGGCATCCTCCGAGTTGTTGTTCTTTGGCTGACTAAGAAGTAAGAACTGAGCCTAGCTCAGCTGGTTTGGTTCCTTGTGGTGGAACCGGCCCACTCAGGTTCAAGTCCCAGATTTGGCATGGGTGATCGCATTTTTCTGAATTTTCCAAGATTTAACCGGCACTATGCTTTCAGTGGTAGGTGACGTGCCCGTCAACAGCGAGGCGTCCGTGGTGACTTTGTCAACCTCAAGATCTGCCGGACCAGTCTCTCGGAGGTGCTCATAGGGGTAGGGTTTGCATGCGTGCGTTCATAGGGGTGTCTGTACGTGCATGTTTGTGAGCGTCTGCGTCTGTACTGTGTTTCTCAAAAAAAAAAAAGTAAGAACTCTGGTTTGCTCGATTATTACGAATAAATGAATGTTCAACGATTGTTCAAATAAACTGAACTGAACTGCATGTCAACTGTTGCTCCAAACGAATTGGTACAGATGACAGATGCAGTACAGAACGCAAGCAGCAGACCAATAAAACGCAAGGCAAGCAGCAGAACAGCCGTCTGAGAAGAGAGGCGTTAGCTTCGTTGCCTCGACTAATCGGCGGCGTCGACGCTGCTTGGTTCACGGCTCAACGGTGTCAACGGCCCTGTGCAGCGCCTGACTTCGGAGTTCGGTCGCCTCCACTGCTAGGCGGCACCACGCCCCGGAAGGGACGGCAACGGATGGAGCCACCGCCTCCACGCTTAGGCGGCGGCGCGCCCTGACGGAGCAGGGGCTGCTCTTTCCCATCCCGCCGGCATAGCGAATCAAGAACGACTGCCGACGACGATGGCTGGAGAGGCGAGAGAGATGGCCAGCTTCAGACTGGGCCGCATGGGCCGGTTATTCCTGTTTCCAACCGAGCAGAATAGGTAACAGGCAGTAGTTCACACGAACGTCACGAGTGGACCACAATCATCTACGTCCCTCTGCAATAGTTCCCTTTACGTTAGAGGATCTCGCTCCGAAGAAAAGGTTGCATCGCATTAGCAAAAGCAAACTGCTTTAGAATGCATAATCAGAGCCCGGTGGTGCATGATTCTTCAAAAAGGCAAATATGATGCTGGTAGTAGTGGTAGGTTACTGAATGATCCAGTGCTTACGTCATGATGATGACATGCAGTATATATCCATGGTACAATTATAAAGTTCAAAATAATCGCAAAAAATATATTAAAAGGTACAAACATATCATTCATATAGCACTTCGCACTGGCTCTTCTGTTGCATACATATGAAAGTACAATTTGTTAAACCGGTTTAAATAGTAGAGGTACTTGTATTTTTACTAGTTGGCCTTGTATTGACCTAAATCTTCATTCCTTCAATTTGTATGTGCATTTTAACTAAGCTAACCTTTTTCCTTCTTTTTTCTGAACGAGAAACTAATCATCCAATGCCGAAATCAGATAAACAACTCAAACGTTTCGTTGGAAACTTCTCAGAATTGTACTCCCTCCGTTCGGAAAAGTATGTTTATGACATCCTTTTCCGAACGGAGGGAGTAGCAATTGATCTCGTGCCGTCGTGCATCCGATCAGATCTCTGTGGATATTAACCTTCTATTCGGAATTGGACGCTTGATGATCCGATCTGGACTGCAAGCAGGAGGATACTGGTGCCCCCTCCGTCTCGTAGGGTGGGGCCGGATAGCCTATCTGGTCGGGTGGGCCCACTAGGGTCTGGAAATCCTCCGTGGGCCCCCACAGGCCGAGTTCCTTCTCCAAATCCTCCAACCACCACCCCTTTCCTTCCTCTTCTTGACTGGCATTGGTCGTACATGGCACTGTTGCATCGGCTTGTAGGCGCGCGAAGTCGTCATCGATGATGCTCCAAATGTCCATATCCATGTCGATCTCCGGCAGCTCGAGCAGCTCCTCCACTCCGTCGCTGGTGGCGCACGTCGTCAGTGAGGACGACGAACACGAAGAAGTCGTTGGCATTGGCGCCACCTCCTTGGGCGCGTCAACCAACATGTCATAGATGTCAATATCTGGCTCGAGCTCGAGGGGGCAAGGTACACCGGTCATGTGGGGCTCGGTGCTCGTGCCGCACTGCTCGCCGGCATCGCGGTCGCCGTTGGATATCGCCGTAGACGAGGACGCCGAAGACAACGAAGGGACTGGCGCGTCGGAGTCTCCGTCGGCCGCATCGCCGTTGTTCTCGTCAGTGGCTGGCTTCTTCTCCCTCTGCGACGCCTTCTTCTTGAGGTGCGTGTTCCAGACGTTCTTGATCTCGTTGTCCGTCCTCCCGGGCAGGCACGCCGCGATCTTGGACCACCTAAACAAATGGAACATTCGGATCAGAACACCAGTACTCTGCGGGACCAACTAAAGCACGCACGATAATTTACAGAGATCGATCAAGTCCAAGTCTCCAAATGCAAATTAAGCTTACTTGTTCCCGAGCAAGGCGTGCAGCTTGATGACGGTCTCCTCCTCCTCCTCGGTGAAGTTGCCGCGCCTGAGGTCCGGGCGCAGGTAGTTGATCCACCGGAGCCGGCAGCTCTTCCCGCACCGGAGCAAGCCTGCTTGCCTGGGGAGGGCGCGCCAGTTTGAGTGACCGTGCTTCTGAATGTAGGCGACGAGTCGCATGTCCTCCTGCGGCGTCCACGATCCCCTGTTCAGCCCCACCTTGGCGCAGCACGGTGCCCTGCCTCGCCCCATATCCCTCACCCTGGCCAATCTAATTTTATTTGCTTAAGCTTCCAAGTTCAGGAACTGGTTGTTTGGACGACGCAGAGCATGGATCGCGGATCGGCACAGGTATATATGTGCGCATGTACTGTGATACTGGTGATAAGCCCCACAGTTGCCAGGCCCTACCTCTTCCTACCTCCGAGACTATTGCGTTTACCTACCAAACCCCTGTCCCAGGAGAGCAAAATGTCCCTCCCTCCAAAGCTTCTGGGGCCGGCCGGTGATTGGTGAACCCTTCGTGGCTCAGGTTTTCTCTCACATCTATCGATCATGCGTTGCAGGGTCTACTCGCTGTGCTGTTGTTAATCAGCAAGTGCGCTCATCCTGTCCTGCCGGGTAGCACATACGCCGAGTGAGCTTACACGTATACTTGCTTACAAAATACTAAATCAGGGTGATGATTTTTGCAGTGCCTTTTGCGCCCCAAAAGTTCGAAGGAACTTTCTGGAGTTATTGAGGAGATTAGAAATGATCGCACTGCTTTTCTTGTAATGGTGGGGATTAAATGGACTTCATTTGTTTAGATATGAATCCACCCTTTTGTTTTCAATCATATCGCTTAATTTTGAAAAATTGTAGCTCTTTATTTCTCTTAGTGAGAGAGAATTATGTCGATCTCATCGTCCATTGATTAGTCTGTTCAGAGGGAGGGGAACCATCTTGAGGACCTCTCTTTATGCGGACGATGCGGCCATTTTTGTGGCACCAATAAAAGAGGACATCCAAAACCTTGCGGAAATCCTTAGTGACTTTGGTGTTGTGACGGGCCTTTGCACAAACTTTCAAAAAAGCTCCGTTGTGACTATCCGTTGCGGACAAGTTGACCTTGACGCCATCCTTGATGGCCTACCGGTGGTGAGAGCCACTTTCCCTTTGAGATACCTTGGCCTCCCTCTCTCGGTTTGGCGTCTTCGAAAAGTTGATTTCCAACCGCTCGAAGACAAGTGTGTGGGAAAGATACCCGCTTGGCATGGGCGCTTCATGAACATTGCCGGGAGAGGAACTCTTGTTAAATCGGTCCTCACTTCACAAGCCATTTACTACTTGACGCCCCTCATTGTCCCTCCAGGTCTCCTTACCTCTCTTAAAAGATTGACCGCGCTTTCCTTTGGACGGGAACCGACAAGGTTTCGGGAGGCCAATGTAAAGTAAATTGGGAGACCGTTTGCCGCCCTACATCTCTTGGGGGGCTAGGGATTCTTCACACCGACAAGTTCGCGCGGGCCTTGCGATTGAGATGGCCTTGGCTCCATTGGAGAGACCCCAACAAGATTTGGGCCGGATCCACTAACCCCTGCACCAAAGAGGATATGGATCTTTTCTATGCTTCCACAACAATCATGGTTGGGAATGGGAAAAGAACATTGACGAGGGGTAGACTCATCAAGACCCATGGTTAAGGTCCCTATGTTATGAATATGGGGGAGAGAACGTGGTAGAGCTGGAAGTATCGTCGGCTGACAAGCAGGGCAAAGATTTTACCCAGGTTCAGGGCCCTCGTGTGGAGGTAACACCCCTACGTCCTGTCTGTCTGTTATTGCTTTGTGAATATGATGGTTACAAGAGTCCCGGCGAGATGTCGATCTCGCTAGGGTTTTGGTGTCTCTGAAAGTACGTGACCTGGTTCGATGGCCCTCCCAGTCCTTAAATAATAGGCTGGGTCTCGGGTGTTCGTAACCGACTCGATTTACAAGTAAGGAAACTCTAAACCGACTATTGCTTCGTCAAACTTGGAGGATACTTCATCTTCGTGGGCCTCCCTTCATGGGCTTCATGTAGGCTCTGATAGTTGGGCCTAGTCGATACGTGCACCAGGTACCCTCATGGTAGGGTACCCGATAGGCATACCCATGTCAGTAGCCCCCGAGTACTTGTCTGATTCGAAGAGTCGGGCATGGACTCATACATCATGCACGTTATATTTTTTACATCTGTATTTAGAATTCTTACGAAATAGCACATGTTGGCTATGTCGAGTGTTTCATCGACTATGAGTTTTTGCTTATGATAGTCAAGGGATATTAGCTTAGCAGGCCCGGCACACACGACGGATCGGGCCAGTTAACTACTATTTGTGGCAAAACCATACTAGCTTTCAATCAAACTCGAGTCCCCGGACTCGAATCTGGAACAAACTGGACAGACTCGAAACAGCTGTTGAGATCTTACGGAATCGAACTGCAGTATAATTTTGAATCAACCCAACGCGTCCGTCGGGGATAATTCATCATGTCTGCTGACACGGAAAATTTAAGGATAACGCTGCTGGAGCGGTCCTTAGCCCAGCTCGACTGATCGGTGGGTCTTACCTTTGCACTATGCATGCAGCATCCAAGGATCGTCGGATCAACTCGGGAATATTTTGAGTGTGATTTTGCTTATGAACTTAGTCGAATGTTTCGTCGACTGACACTTTTGCCATTATTCTATCGGGTGCGCGACAGCGCTCCGATGGGAGTAGCCCCCGAGATTGTGATTTATTGCTTGCAATGGAGGATAATCTCAAAATCTTTTACCCTGCACATTTTAGTCAAAGAAATTTTTTGATACGCTCCCGATGGGAGTATGATACTGCAGTCGAAAGAACCGAGACTTATGCGAGAGACCACCCGAAGATATCATCGAGTGATTTTTATGCCAGTTCTGAAGGATGAAACAACGTCAGCAATGACGCATTTTGCGACTGCCATCTCTGACAAGCGGTGGCGTGCCTGGTAAGACTGATGGGACGTGACACTTCTGAGTGGCCTGCGATGGTTGCCTTCCGCAGCCGCCACGTGTATGGCTAGATTTTGCGCGGAGCGTATGCCTTTGTTTTGACGGTTGCGATCGTTTTGCGATCTGTGGTAAATAGTGGAGACAGTGCTGGCAGAATTTTTTACTTGCCATTTGCCTCTTTGCGCCGCCCCTCGTCTCATCTTCTTCCCCACACTTTGCCCCCATTGTTCTGCACCCAAGCTCTCTTGTCCACCCTCATCCATCGTTGCAATGGCGAAAGGTGGAGGCTCCAAGCGTGGTGCCGCCGCCGCTGCCGCAACCGATGTGGCCAAGGGCAAGAAGACTGTGGCGGGTACATCTGCGTCCGCCGCGCTGAAGAAGGGCAGCGGGGACTGGGCGAAGTCCACCATTAAGGACGCCCATTTGGTCAACTTCCGCGAGCAGGGGTATCTGCCACCCGCGGAGCAGCTCGCCGTCCGCGCGCCGTCGCCCAAGGAGGTACTCCCCGAACCACGCGCTAACGAGCGTGTTTGTTTTGCGGAGTTTTTGCCTAGGGGTTTTTCGCTTCCCCTCCACGATTTCGTTCGTGGTCTTCTTTTTGCCTACGGGGTGCAGATCCATGATCTCACCCCAAATGGCATTATGCATATCGCGTGTTTGATCACGCTGTGCGAGTGCTTCCTCGGCGTCGCACCCAGCTGGGCGCTGTGGAAAGCTATCTTCATGGTACGGCCGAACAGAGGAGGTGGTCGCACCTACCCAGTTGGCGGCTGTGGAATTCAGGTGCGCAGCGACACCCGCTACTTCCGCCTGAAGACCGTCGACTCCGCCCAAGGCTGGAGGAAGGGGTGGTTTTATGCAAGTGTCGAGCAAGACGGAGTCGCCACCTTCTCGACTGCGGCTTACGTCAGGACCAAGTCTTGGGATCACCAGCTCTCAGCCGAAGAAATGAAGGAAGCACGCCCTTTGCTGACTCGAATCGACGGAATGCTGGACAATGTTACAGGCCTTCACTTGATCGCCACCTTTGCAAAGAGGCGAGTGTGGCCCCTCCGCACCCGAGCGCACCCCATGTGGGCGTATGAGGGCGCGAGTGACTCCACTCGGATGAGCCCAGAGGAACTGTCAAGGAACGAGCTTGTGACGCACGTGCGGCACATCACCAGCCTGACAACAGCCGACCCTTGCAACATTGATTGTCCCGTCACGCCATACGGGGCGGAAAACCCTTTGCTTGAGGTATGTCTGTAGTTTAATAGTTTGCCACTCGTAGTTTCTGCGATATGCGATTTTTGATTCTGACTTTGCAATTTGTGATGTGTGCTATGCAGGGTCATTCGACTGCTGCCTCCCTTCCTCCTCTGCCGGAAAATGGAGAGACTGAAGAAACTCAGCCACTGGTGGTGGATCCGAAAGGGGATCAGTCACCCATCCCTTCTGCCACCAATTCACATGTGGACGAGGTCGAGGAAGAAGCAGCAGAAGAGGTCCAATCTGAAGACAAGGCCACCTCTGACCAAGAAATCGATACCGCACCACCGAAGCGGCGTCGACTGGCCAAGAAGGCGCCTTCTGTTGTAAATTCACCCGCGAGGGAGCAGGGCTTGGAGGATGACGAGGAATCAGGCTCACCACCTGTTTTCCAAGCCGCTCCTTTGCGTGCGTGCTCAACAAGCTCAACTCTCCCTCTTCAGTCGAGTAGTACCCCAGCCTTTGGGGGACCCATTTTTGGCGACTCCGAAGATGAGGAAGATGAGGAGCACGGGTATGTGTTTTTTGAGTATGAGAATTTTATGCTGTCACATGTTTGTGCTGACCGTCTTTTTGCTTTGTTGTGTTGCCCACAGCGCTGAAAACAATCAGCCTGGGACTCCTCCAGTCGAAAATGTTCCAACCCTGGAGCAGTCGAATTCGGCACCGACTGGAAACGAGGCTGCTCAGCCGATGGCCACTGATGCTGTCATTGAGACAGCCAAGGCGGCAACTCCAGATGTCAGGACATCAGTCGCGGCTCCTGAGCCGTGGATGAACCACGTAAGGAGCTTTTTTCTTGACCCGTTTAGTTGTAGGTCTGTGAAAGTTTGAATTTTTGCTGAACTCGTTCGCTCGCAACCCTTCTACCACACCTTGGTAGATTCCGCGAAGGCTTATGTCCAGGTGGAGCAGGAGAGGGATACCATGCATGCCGAGCTAGAGCGGCTCAGCCGTGAGTTCTCCTTTTTGCTTTTGTTCTGCCGAATTTCTTTTTGCAATGCTTGATTTTGTCGAGTATTGAATGCACTCGATTTTGCTGGGCCAGGCGAGAAGAAGGAGCTGGAAGATGCACTCGCCGCACAGCGCGAAGAATCGAAGAAAGAACTGGCTGCCGCCACCAACTCAGCCGCTGCACGCGAGCGAGGATATGCTGACCAGCTCGTGGCACTCGCGCAGGCCATGGGAGGTGAGTAATCTATTCTCCTTTTGATATGATAATATAACTGTCGAGTGTCATGAAATGACTTTTGCCTTTTTTTTGAATTGTGCAGAAGCTATTGGCGCACCGGCTTCTGCGGACGTGTCGAGTGGTGATCTTCCGCTGGACCAGGTTGTGGGCGGCCTAGGCGCCGTATGCACCCAGGCGAAGGACGCACTCGCCAAATTGACGAGCACACTTGGCGTTGTATACAAGGTGGTGTTCCCGACTGGCGTAGTGCCGTCTACGGCGGACGACTTCGCCGACATGTTTGGCCCCGGGACGTCCACCATGGCGGGTTTCGCTCGCGCCAACACGGTACGCGGATCCGAGTCCATCATCAAGCTTCTTATGGGACATGGGATAGATTGCGACTACGAGGCAACACTGTCTGCGTTCCCTCGGAAGCCAGATGGGAAGCCCATTTCTCTGAAGGGTGTGAGTGGAGCCGCCGCGCGACTGGCCGAGGTTTTATGTCCACCATGGAGCGCCGGGCACTTGAGACTGCCAATCGTCTTCTTAGGAAATCGAATACTTAGGTTTAGGGTAGCCGCACCCTTTTGGTTTATGCCTTGTAATGATACCTTCTGAACTGCGCGAGTCTGCGCTTTGTTTGTGTCACCTTGTTTATGCAAACAGTCTTTGCTAATGTCTTTCACTCGAAGAGTTGTATGTTTATGGCATGAGTTCTTGCTTCTGACACAAACTTTGTGTTTGTGATTATGCTCTTTGAACAGTCACGGGAACCTGCTACTGCGACTAGTACCTGCTACTGCGACTGGTAAATGATGCCAAGGTGATGGAGTATATGAAGGCCAAATTTGTGAGAATGGAGCAAGATCTGAAGGACGCCCAGGATGAGCTGAATCGATTGAGGGCGAGGCCCGCGTTGGCCACCCAACGCGAGAAATATGTGCTCGGGGAGATGGATCTTGTGAACAGGCAAATCGAGTGTAAGTTTGAATCTTGCTCTGTTTACAAGCTTTTTGCGTAGCTATTGTCCTTTTGATCTGACTGGTGTGCCCGTTTTTGTAGGCTTTGTCGACAACTTCCAGGCTGAAAAGATTCGCGTGGAAGGGCGTCTGGATAGCGTGGTTGACAACCCTACGATTGGGCGTCAACACTTTTGGCTTGATAGGTACCATGCCCGCATACTCGCCACCCTGAAGGATTGCGTCTGGCGAAGTGCTGAACTGCTGGAGTTATGCCGGGCAGCGTTTATTCGCCTGAACGAGACTCTTTTTCCTGCGGGGCCACAACCACAAGGGATTTGTGCTTTGTTGAACATCTTCCGTCAAACAAATCCATTCGAGAGTTGTTGTCTCAGAGACTTGTGATTGGAGCCAACGCTGCAATGGCGTATATGCGTAGTCGAAAACCAAGGTTGGTGTTGCGGACACCTGCGGCCGGAGAGGTTCTCGAACAAAGAGACCTGGATGACACGATCCGAGCTGCGGAGACACTAATCGAGTGCACTCGCGAACAGCTTTGTGGTCCCGAGCTGCCCGTAAAGGACGAGACTGAGGATTAGAATAGTTTGCGAGTGCAATTTTTGCATAGGGGCAGCCCCCGAGTGTAATTTTTGACTCTTTGTATATTGTATAGTTTGTATACTTTGATTTTTCGTCGAGCCCCCGAGTCAGTCGAACGGGGTTTGTGAAATATGTGTTGGTTGTGAACCAATGACTGTGCGGCCCCCGAGTATTCGAGTGCGGCTGCAGAGTTTTTGTGTTCTTTGCTTGGATCCTTGTGACGCAGCCCCCGAGCATTCGGGTGCGGCTAAGGCATTGTGTTTCTGCAAGAGCGAGAGCTCATTTGATCGATAACACAGCCCCCGAGGGTTTCGGGTGCGTTTAAGGTATGAATTATGCGGGTAGTAACCACAAAGAAGTCGAAGGAACATTGACTTTATTCCTCTTTTGAATGTTAGGCTGCAGGTCGCCTCATTAAAAACCTTCCAGTCCCTTAGGTACCCTGGTAAGGAAAAGAGCGCGTCTGAAACCTGCAGCCATCCGACATATAGCCTATTACATTGTATGACTGTGAGCACTTTATGCGTAGAAACGGCGCAGATGCGCAACGTTCCAAGGATTATGAGAGAGTTCTCCTGTCTTCGCGTGCTTCAGTCGATATGCGCCTCCACCAAGGACCTCCGTGATGATGAAGGGATCTTCCCATGGGGAAGCGAGCTTGTGCACCTTCTTTTGCTTCAGTCGAAGAACCAGGTCGCCCACAACAAAGGACCTGGTTCGCAGTTGACGGCTATGGTAGTTGCGGAGATCCTGCTGGTAAACAGCTGTGCGGGCCAAGGCCGTGTCTCGTGCCTCATCGAGCAAGTCGACTGCGTCTTCGAGTGCTTCTTCCGCGTCTTCTTCATTATATGCTTCAACTCGTGGCGCATTGAACCTTACATCTGATGGCAGGATTGCCTCTGCACCATAGACCATGAAGAATGGGGTGAGCTGCGTAGAAGTGTTGGGAGTTGTGCGTAGGCTCCATAGCACAGATGGTAGTTCTTCGACCCAAGCACCCACAGCTCTTTTGAGTGGCACCAGGAGGCGCTTCTTGATCCACTTGTCACAAGTCCGTTGGCCTTTTTGTTGGAAATATGCCCTAGAGGCAATAATAAATAAATGTTATTATCATATTTCCGTGTTCATGATATATGTTTATTTCCATGCTATAATTGTATTAACCGGAAACATAATACATGTGTGGTTGCGTAAACAACATTGCGTCCCTAGTAAGCCTCTACTAGACTAGCTCGTTAATTAATGATGGTTATGGTTTCCCAACCATGAACATGAGTTGTTAATTAATTAACGGGATCATGTCATTAGAAGAATGACGTGATGGACAGACCCAACTAAGCATAACAATATTGATCGTTTCATTAAGTTTTTATTGTCATGCCTTTTATTGTCAAGTATCCTATTTCTTAGACCATGAGATCATGTTATTCCCGGGTACTGGAAGAATACTTTGGGGACATCAACCATCGCTTCGTGACAGGGTGATCATAAAGGTGTCTTACGGGTATCTCAGAAAGTGCTTGTTGAATTACATGAATCAAGACTGGGATTTGTCCCTCCGTGTTTCGGAGAGATATACTCTGGGCCCACTCGGTAGTGCACATTCGGTAAAGCTTGCAAGCACGTGACTAATGAGTTAGTCACAGAGAATGTTGTATTACGGAACGAGTAAAGAGTACTTACCAGTAACAAGATTTAACTAGGTATAGTGATACCGACGATCAAATCTTGGGTAAGTAAAATATCGCGTGACAAAGGAAATTGTATACGGATTATAGTAGTCCACGACATAGTGGTTCAACCGATAAAGATCTTCGTTGAATGTGTGGGAGTCATTATGGATATCCTGGTCCCTCTAATGGTTATTGATCGGAGAGGTGTCTCCATCATGTCTGCACGTTCTCGAACCCGTAGGGTCACACACTTAACGTTCGGTAACGCTAGAGTAGCTCTGGGATAATTTTGTTAATGGTGTCCGAATATTGTTCGGAGTCTCGGATGAGATCCTAGACATCACGAGGAGCTCCGGAAGAGTCCGGAGGTAAAGATTTATATATGGCAAGTTGATTTCAGGGTTCCGGAAAAGTTCGGGATTTTTCGGCAGAGTGTCGGAATGTTCTAGAAGGTTCCGGAGGGTCCCATAGTGGGGCCCACCTGTCCCCAACGACCAAGGGTGGCCCACTGGTCCATTTGACCAGTCCTACTTGGTCCATGCAGCCATTCAATGGGTAGCCCTTTAAAAGGGATGTTACCACTCTTGAAAGAGGGGGTTACCACCTTTTAAATGAGAAGGGGTTACCACTATTGAAAGAGGGAGTTTCTACTTTGGAAATAAAGTGGCTGCAGCCCCTTGCCTATATAAAGAAGAGGGAGAGGTGCACCAAGAGACAGAGGCTTGGCCGCATCACTGGCTTGCTGCTCCTCTACCTCCCGCGCACCGCTTGGCGAAGCCCTGCCCGCGGGAACTCTCCACCATATCCACCACCACGCCGTCGTGCTGCTGGAATCGATCCCACCTACTTCTCCCTCTAGCTTGCTGGATCAAGAAGAGGGAGACGTCATCGAGCTGTACGTGTGCAAGCCTCCGGAGGTGCTGCTCGTTTGCGGTGCTGATCGGATCGAACATCGTCAACAACTTCACCGAGCTGCGTTGAATTAAACGTTCAACGCGCGTGTTCTTCGAGGGTATGATGAACTACTCTCCCCGTTACTAGAATCTTCTAGATAGGATCTTGAGTGTTGCTTCCGCATGTGAGAGAAATTTTTGTTTTCTATCGCGCAAACTCCTACAGTGGTATCAGAGCCGGATCTATGCGTAGATGTTTTGGTACGGGTAGAACACATATGTGTATGTGGGCGTTGATAATCTTTTTATTACTTCCTTTGTGTATTTTGAATCTTAGTGGCATAGTGGGATGAAGCGGCCCGGACTAACTTTACATGTCCACGTACATGAGACTTGTTCCACGACTGACATGCAACTTGTATTGCATAAGTGGCTTTGCGGGTGTCTGTCTCTCCCACTATAGTTAAGATTTAATCTACAACGGGTTGTTAATAATTTGTTTATCACCGTTGTGGTTTCATGTTCGTAGGTAAGAACGGTTCTTTCTTCGAAAGCCCTAAGCCACGTAAAATTTGCAAAGAATAAGGGAGAGGCGTCTAACTTGTTTTTGCAGGGGTGCTTGTGATATGGTATAGCCCAAACTGTTTCATATGATATATTTGTGATGTATGAGATGATCATGTTTTGTAATGTTTCACGACTTGCATGTCGATGAGTACGGCAACCGGCAGGAGCCATATGGTTGTCTTAATTATCAATTGTATGACCTGCGTGTCAACTTCAAACGCCATGTAATTGCATTATTTATCGCTATGAGTTAGCAATATATGGGATGCAACGTGGTGGAGACAACCAAGGCGCCACATGAACATGGCGCCATGATGGAGATCATGCCGGTGCGTTTAAGATGGAGATCAAGACGCAATAAAAGGGCTATACCATGTCACATATTTTTATGCATGTGATGTTTATCCTTTTATGCATCTTATTTTGCGTGTGCTCGACGGTAGCATTATAAGATGATCCCTCACACAATATCAAGATAAAGTGTTCTCCCTTAGTATGCACCGTCGCGAAAGTTCGTCGTTTTGAAGCATCTCGTGATGATCGGATGTGGTAAACTCTACGTTCACATACGACGGGTGTAAGCCAGTTTTACACATGCGGAAATACTTTGGTTAACTTGACGAGCCTAGCATGTACAGACATGGACTCGGAACACGACGAACCGAAAGGTTAAACACGAGTCATATGAATGATATGATCAACATTTCGATGTTCACCATTGAAACTACATCTTCTCTCGTGAAGATCGGACTTGGTGTAGTGGATTTGGATCGTGTACCACTAGACAACTATGAGGGATGTTGTTTTAAGTGGGAGTTCGTTAGTAATTTGATTAAAATGAACTCTTTATCATGAACATAGTCTAAAGATGTCTTTGCTAAAATGTTGTAGATCATGGCCCGCAACGTAGCTCAGTTCAACTTCAGCGCATTCCTTGAGAAAGAAAAACTGAAATCATCTGGTTCAAACTTCACTGACTGGCACCGCAACCTGAGGATTATCCTCACTGGGTGTAAGAAGCATTATGTGCTCGATGCTGCGCTAGGTGACCCACCTGCAGACAATGCGCCTGAAGCAGAACAAAATGTCTTTGAGACGCGCAGAGATGACCACATTATAGTTGCCTGTGCCATCCTTACATCTCTGGACACTGATCTCCAGAAACGTTTTGAACATCACGGCGCCTATGAGATGGTTGAAGAGCTGAAAACCATGTTTCAGACTCAGACCCGCGCTGAGAGATATGAGATCTCTGATAAGTTCTATACATGTAAGATGGAGGAGCACAGCTCTGTCAGTGAACATGTTGTCACCATGGGAGGCTATATCCAACGCCTAATTCAGCTGGGATGTGTGATCCCGGATGAGTTAATCACTGACAGGGTGCTGCAGTCGCTCCCTCCGAGCTACAAAGGCTTTGTGCTGAACTATAACATGCAAGGCATGAATAAGACTCTTAATGAGCTCTTTGCGATGCTGAAATCTGCAGAAGTGGACATCAAGAAAGAACATCAAGTGTTGATGGTCAATAAGACCACCAGTTTCAAGAAGGTTAAGGCCAAAAAGGGTCACTTCAAGAAGAGTGGCAAATCTGTTGCTGCTCAGGGCGGCAAACCTGTTGCCACACCTGTGAAACCCAAGGCTGGTCCTAAGCCGGACACTGTGTGTTTCTACTGCAAGGGAGACGGTCACTGGAAGCGTAACTGCGCCAAATACTTGGCGGATAAGAAGGCTGGCAACGTCAAAGGTATATTTGATATACATGTTATTGATGTGTACCTTACTAGTTCTCGTAGTAGTGCCTGGGTATTTGATACTGGTTCGGTTGCTCATATTTGCAACTCGAAACAGGAGCTGCAGAATAAACGGAGACTGGCGAGGGATGAGGTGACGATGCGCGTCGGGAATGGATCGAAGGTCGATGTCATCGCCGTCGGGACACTACCTCTTCATCTACCTTCGGGATTAGTTTTAAACCTGAATAATTGTTATTTGGTGCCTGCGTTAAGCATGAACATTATATCTGGATCTTGTTTATTGCGAGACGGTTACTCATTTAAATCAGAGAATAAAGGTTGTTCTATTTCTATGAGTAATATCTTTTATGGTCATGCACCCAACGTAAATGGTTTATTCTTGTTGGATCTCGATAGTAGTACTTCACACATCCATAACATTGATGCTAAAAGATGCAAAGCGAATAATGATAGTACCACATACTTGTGGCACTGCCGTTTAGGTCATATTGGTGTAAAGCGCATGAAGAAACTCCATTCTGATGGACTTTTTCAATCACTTGACTTTGAATCATTTGATACGTGCGAACCATGCCTCATGGGTAAGATGACTAAGACACCGTTTTCCGGTACGATGGAACGGGCGAGTGATTTGTTGGAAATCATACATACTGATGTGTGTGGACCAATGAGCATTCCAACACGTGGTGGATATCGTTACTTCCTAACTTTCACTGATGATTTGAGTAGATATGGGTATATTTACTTAATGAAACACAAGTCTGAAACATTTGAAAAGTTCAAAGAATTTCAGAGTGAAGTAGAAAATCATCGTAACAGGAAGATCAAATTTCTACGATCTGATCGTGGAGGGGAATATCTGAGTTACGAGTTTGGCATGCACTTGAAAAATTGTGGAATTGTTTCCCAACTCACGCCACCTGGAACACCACAGCGTAATGGTGTGTCTGAACGTCGTAATCGTACTTTATTAGATATGGTGCGTTCTATGATGTCTGTATCCGATCTGCCAATGTCATTTTGGGGGTATGCATTAGAGACAGCCGCATTCACTTTAAATAGGGCACCATCTAAATCCGTTGAGACGACACCATATGAGTTGTGGTTTGGTAAGAAGCCAAAATTATCGTTTCTTAAAATTTGGGGATGCGAGGCTTATGTCAAAAGATTACAACCTGATAAGCTCGAACCCAAAGCGGAAAAATGCGTCTTCATAGGATATCCAAAGGAAACCATTGGGTATACCTTCTATCACAGATCCGAAGGCAAAGTTTTTGTTGCTAAGAATGGATCCTTTCTTGAGAAGGAGTTTCTTTCGAAAGGAGTGAGTGGGAGGAAAATAGAACTAGACGAGGTTATTGAACCTTCTCCCGAATTGGAGAGCAGCGCAGCGCAGGAAGATTTGGATCTTCAGGCACCGCCTTCACCAGCTAGAGAGAAAGAAGCTGATGATAGTGATCATGCAGCTTCGGTCAAAGTTCCCGTTCGCAGGTCGACAAGGTTACGTACTGCTCCTGAATGGTACGGTAATCCTGTCTTGAACATTTTATTGTTAGACAATGATGAACCTATGAACTATGAGGAAGCGATGATGAGCCCAGACTCTGGAAAATGGCAAGACGCCATGAACTCTGAAATGGAATCCATGAAGGAAAACCAAGTGTGGACTTTGGTTGACCTTCCTGATAGCCGTAAGGCTGTTGAATGTAAATGGATTTTCAAGAAGAAAACAGACGCTGACGGTAATGTCACCGTATATAAAGCTCGACTTGTCGCAAAAGGTTTTCGACAAATTCAAGGAGTTGACTACGATGAGACCTTCTCACCCGTAGCGATGCTAAAGTCTGTTAGGGTTCTACTAGCAATTGCTGCTTATTTCGATTATGAAATTTGGCAGATGGATGTCAAAACTGCGTTCCTCAACGGAAACGTTGAAGAAGAGTTGTACATGGTACAACCTGAAGGTTTTGTCGATCCTAAGGATGCTGATAAAGTGTGCAAACTTCAGCGATCCATCTATGGACTGAAGCAAGCATCCCGGAGTTGGAATCTTCGATTTGATGAGGTGATCAAAGGTTTTGGATTTGTCCAAAATTATAAAGAAGCTTGTGTTTACAAGAAAGTGAGTGGGAGCTCGGTTGCATTCCTGGTTTTATATGTAGATGACATATTACTTATTGGGAATGATGTGGAGCTGCTTAACAGTGTGAAAGATTATTTGAATAATAGTTTTTCAATGAAAGATCTTGGTGAAGCTGCATACATATTGGGCATAAAGATCTATAGAGATAGATCAAGACGCTTAATAGCACTTAGTCAAAGTAAATACCTTGAGAAGATAGTGAAGAAATTCAATATGCAGGATGCAAAGAAAGGTTCTTTGCCCATGTTACAAGGTAAGCCATTGAGTATGACTCAGTGTCCAACTACGGCAACAGAAATAGAAAGGATGAAGAAAATCCCCTATGCCTCGGCCATAGGTTCTATTATGTATGCCATGTTGTGTACTAGACCGGATGTGTCCCATGCTCTTAGTTTGACGAGCAGGTACCAGAGTGATCCTGGAGAGGCTCACTGGACAGCAGTTAAAAATATCCTTAAGTACCTAAAAAGGACTAAGGACATGTTTCTTGTCTATGGTGGTGATGAAGAGCTCTCCGTAAAAGGTTACGTTGATGCTAGCTTCGATACTGATCCAGATGACTCGAAATCTCAAACAGGGTATGTCTTTATCTTGAATGGAGCTGCGGTTAGCTGGAGGAGTTCCAAGCAAACCGTCATTGCGGCATCTACATTAGAGGCGGAGTATATGGCCGCTTCTGAAGCAGCGAAAGAAGGGATATGGCTGAAGGAGTTCGTCACTGAACTCGGCGTTGTTCCGAGCGCACTGGATCCCATGGAGATTTTTTGTGACAACACTGGTGCCATTGCTCTAGCCAAGGAACCAAGATGTCACAAGAGTTCCAAGCATATCAAACGCCGGTTTCATCAAATTCGTGAGCATGTCAATGAAGGAGATATTACCATTAGCAAAGTACATACGAATCAAAATATCGCTGATCCGTTGACTAAAGTTCTTCCACAGACAAAACATGATCAACACCAGAAGGCCATGGGTGTTAGATTTTTACCAATGTAAACTAGATTATTGACTCTAGTGCAAGTGGGAGACTGTTGGAAATATGCCCTAGAGGCAATAATAAATAAATGTTATTATCATATTTCCGTGTTCATGATATATGTTTATTTCCATGCTATAATTGTATTAACCGGAAACATAATACATGTGTGGTTGCGTAAACAACATTGCGTCCCTAGTAAGCCTCTACTAGACTAGCTCGTTAATTAATGATGGTTATGGTTTCCCAACCATGAACATGAGTTGTTAATTAATTAACGGGATCATGTCATTAGAAGAATGACGTGATGGACAGACCCAACTAAGCATAACAATATTGATCGTTTCATTAAGTTTTTATTGTCATGCCTTTTATTGTCAAGTATCCTATTTCTTAGACCATGAGATCATGTTATTCCCGGGTACTGGAAGAATACTTTGGGGACATCAACCATCGCTTCGTGACAGGGTGATCATAAAGGTGTCTTACGGGTATCTCAGAAAGTGCTTGTTGAATTACATGAATCAAGACTGGGATTTGTCCCTCCGTGTTTCGGAGAGATATACTCTGGGCCCACTCGGTAGTGCACATTCGGTAAAGCTTGCAAGCACGTGACTAATGAGTTAGTCACAGAGAATGTTGTATTACGGAACGAGTAAAGAGTACTTACCAGTAACAAGATTTAACTAGGTATAGTGATACCGACGATCAAATCTTGGGTAAGTAAAATATCGCGTGACAAAGGAAATTGTATACGGATTATAGTAGTCCACGACATAGTGGTTCAACCGATAAAGATCTTCGTTGAATGTGTGGGAGTCATTATGGATATCCTGGTCCCTCTAATGGTTATTGATCGGAGAGGTGTCTCCATCATGTCTGCACGTTCTCGAACCCGTAGGGTCACACACTTAACGTTCGGTAACGCTAGAGTAGCTCTGGGATAATTTTGTTAATGGTGTCCGAATATTGTTCGGAGTCTCGGATGAGATCCTAGACATCACGAGGAGCTCCGGAAGAGTCCGGAGGTAAAGATTTATATATGGCAAGTTGATTTCAGGGTTCCGGAAAAGTTCGGGATTTTTCGGCAGAGTGTCGGAATGTTCTAGAAGGTTCCGGAGGGTCCCATAGTGGGGCCCACCTGTCCCCAACGACCAAGGGTGGCCCACTGGTCCATTTGACCAGTCCTACTTGGTCCATGCAGCCATTCAATGGGTAGCCCTTTAAAAGGGATGTTACCACTCTTGAAAGAGGGGGTTACCACCTTTTAAATGAGAAGGGGTTACCACTATTGAAAGAGGGAGTTTCTACTTTGGAAATAAAGTGGCTGCAGCCCCTTGCCTATATAAAGAAGAGGGAGAGGTGCACCAAGAGACAGAGGCTTGGCCGCATCACTGGCTTGCTGCTCCTCTACCTCCCGCGCACCGCTTGGCGAAGCCCTGCCCGCGGGAACTCTCCACCATATCCACCACCACGCCGTCGTGCTGCTGGAATCGATCCCACCTACTTCTCCCTCTAGCTTGCTGGATCAAGAAGAGGGAGACGTCATCGAGCTGTACGTGTGCAAGCCTCCGGAGGTGCTGCTCGTTTGCGGTGCTGATCGGATCGAACATCGTCAACAACTTCACCGAGCTGCGTTGAATTAAACGTTCAACGCGCGTGTTCTTCGAGGGTATGATGAACTACTCTCCCCGTTACTAGAATCTTCTAGATAGGATCTTGAGTGTTGCTTCCGCATGTGAGAGAAATTTTTGTTTTCTATCGCAAACTCCTACACTTTTCGACTTGGCCATTGGATTGTGGATGTGCCACGGATGCGTAATTGAGCGTAATGTCCTGCTCTTTGCAGAAGGTTTTGAACTCCTCAGCCGTGAAGTTTGTGCCGTTATCAGTGATGATACTGTTTGGGACACCGAAGCGGTAGATGATGCTCTTTATGAAGTTGACTGCCGTAGTAGCAGTCGAATTTGTGATGGGGACCGCCTCGATCCACTTTGTGAACTTGTCGACTGCCACCAGTAGGTGAGTATGCCCGCCATGCGATGATTTTTTGAGTGGCCCAACCATATCGAGCCCCCATTGGGCGAAAGGCCAGGCCAGCGGTATAGTCTTCAACGCCGATGCGGGTGCGTGCGGCCTTGTTGCGAATTTCTGGCAGCCGACGCACCTTTTGACTATGTCCTCCGCGTCTTTGAGTGCTGTAGGCCAGTAAAACCCTGCGCGAAAGGCTTTGGCTACGAGTGATCGACTGCTGGCGTGATGCCCACAGGTACCTGCATGAATGTCTCGAAGTATGGCTTGGCCATCTTCGAATGCGATGCATCTTTGGAACATACCTGATATGCTGCGCTTGTATAACTCGCCGTTGATAACGGTGTATGCTTTTGATCTTCGAGTCACGCGTCGGGACTCGGTTATGTCATCTGGTAGCTCGCCACGGAGTATGTAAGCCAGAAAAGGTTGAGTCCAGGTTGGCTCAATGAGAAATACCTCGACTGGGGGGTCCTCTGTGCTAGGCACTTTGCTTTTGGGTGGCGTAGTCGACGGAGGAGGCTCTCGTTTCTCCTTGATAGATCTGTGTTCGATGCGCTCGAGGAAGACACCAGGTGGAATTTGTGCGCCAGTTGAGCCAAGATTGGCTAGCATGTCTGCTTCTTCGTTACTTTCCCTTCCTATGTGCCTCAACTCACAGCCCTCGAAGCTGCCCTCCAGTGTGTTGTACAGGTCGCGATAAGCGATCATGTTGTCCGCGATTGCGTCGCAGGCCTTCATTGTTTGCTGCACCACGAGATTGGAGTCGCCGTAGATCATCAATCGAGTGCACCCAAGTGCTTTTGCCATCCGCATGCCATGGATCAGAGCCTCGTATTCAGCCTCGTTATTGGAGGGTAGTTTGAATCCCATCTGCAAAACATAACGTAGCTTGTCCCCTTTTGGTGATATGAGGATGACGCCTGCGCCTGCGCCTTCGTGTTTCTTGGACCCATCGAAGTACATGGTCCAGGAATTGGACACGTCTGGTGCTCCAGGTAATTGGGCTTCTATCCACTCGGTTGTGAAGTCGGGTAGGACTTGTGCTTTGATAGCCTTCGGGTGCTCGTACTTGATGTCTCTTGGAGCCAGCTCGATGAGCCATTTTGCGACTCGACCCGTTGCATTGGGGTTTGTGAGGATATCACCGATTGCTGAGTTACTTACCACGGTGATCGGGTGCTCGGTGAAGTAGTGTGTCAACTTCCTTGAGGACATGAATACAGCGTATGCCAGCTTTTGATAGTGCGGGTACCGCTGTTTTGATATGGAGAGAACCTCGCTCAGGTAGTAGACTGGACGTTGTATGCTTTGGATGTGCCCTCCTCCATGCGTTCGACTACCAGTACGGTGCTCACCACCCTGTTTGTAGCCGAGACATACAGGTAGAGTGGTTCCCGTTCCTTAGGTGCGACGAGGATCGGAGGGCTTGTGAGGATCCGCTTGAGATCTGTGAAGGCTGCTTCAGCTTCTGGCGTCCACTCGAACTTGTCCGCCTTCTTCATCAGTCGATAGAATGGTAAAGCCTTTTCACCCAGTTTGCTGATGAATCGACTGAGCGCTGCTACTCGTCCTGCTAGTTTCTGCACATCATGAAGCTTTGAAGGCCTTTGCATTGTGAGGATGGCCTGTATTTTCTCCGGGTCTGCTTCGATTCCACGGGCAGAGACTAGGTACCCTAGAGCTGCCCGGCTGGAACGCCGAACGTACACTTCTTAGGATTGAGCTTGATATGGAAGCGTTTGAGGTTTGCGAACGTCTCCCTCAAATCGTCGAGTAGTGTGTGTTCTTCCCTTGTGGTAATGACAATGTCATCCACGTAGACCTGGACGTTGCGTCCGATTTGCTTTTTGAGGCAGTCCTGCATCATGCGCTGGTATGTTGCACCCGCGTTTTTGAGCCCAAAGGGCATAGTTGTGTAGCAGTAGACCCCGAGTGGGGTTATGAACGCCGTTTTTTCTTCGTCTTCTTGCTTCATCCTTATCTGGTGATAACCTGAGTAAGCATCCAGAAAGGAGAGTCGTGCGCATCCGGCGGTGGAGTCGACGATCTGGTCGATTCGGGGTAGCGGGAAGTGATCCTTTGGACAGCACTTGTTCAGCGCTGTGAAGTCCACGCACATCCGAAGGATGTCTGTATGCTTCTTCTACGAGTACGGGGTTGGCCACCCATTGTGATTTCTTGATTTCCCTAATGAATCCTGCTGCGAGTAACCGGTCGACTTCAGATTCGACTGCGGTTCGCTTTGGGCCGGAGATTCGACGCATCGTTTGCTTGACTGGCTTTGCATCTGGAAACAATTGGAGAGAGTGCTCGGCGAATTCCCTGGGAATACCTGGCATGTCGGCTGGACACCACGCAAATATTTCCCAGTTCTCACGGAGGAATTCGACGAGCGCGCCTTCCTATGCGATAGGCAGGCTCGAAGATATGTTGACTGTCTTGGACGGATCGGTCGGGTGCACCTGATGCGACCTTGTGTCATTTGTAGCATTGAAGGATCTGTCGACTGCCAACTTCTTATGCTCGGAAGGAGTGTGCGGTCGTTGGTAATCGCCAAGTCGGCGAGTGATTCTTCCACCCCGAACATCTCGGAGATTTTGCTGAACTCGCGGTCGCAAGCATCGGACCTTTGAAAGTTTCCACGGACAGTGATGACTCCCTTTGGTCCTGGCATCTTCAGCGTGAGGTACGCGTAGTGTGGCACCGCCATGAATCGAGCAAACGTCGGGCGACCAAGAATAGCATGGTATTGTGATTTCCAGTCGACGACCTCGAACTCAATCGACTCTGTCCTGAAGTGGCTTTTGTCCCCGAACGTAACGTCGAGTTGTATGGTGCCTTCTGGGCTAATTGCTTTGCCAGGAACGATACCGTGGAAGGTATTTGAAGATTTTGGGAGGTTTTCGACTGACCTGTTCATTTTGCGGAGCGTGTCCGCGAAGATGATGTTTATGCCGCTGCCTCCATCCATGAAGACCTTGGTCATGGCGTAGCCTCCTATTTGCGCGTCGAGTACCAGAGCCGCGTGCCCTGGTCGAACTACAGCTGGGGGATGATCCTCTCGACTGAAGCTTATGATGGTTTCCGATCCCTTCAGAAATTCGGCACGGCAGGAGGTGCCATGACAGCCATGTTCACTGTCGAGTGATTAGCTTTTGCTGCCTGTTGGAGGGGCGACCCTTTTGTATCATGTACATCTGCCCGTGGGGCTGTGGATATTGATCATCTTCCGCCCGTAGTACGGGTTGTATGGCACCTGCGAGGTTTGCGCCTGGAGCAGGCTGTGGTGGTGGTTGCGGTGGCGGCTGTGGCGCCATGAGAGCGGGCACAGCGTTCGGCTGTGGTGCGGGTGCAGGCGTGGGCTGAGCAGGTGCTGGGCCGTACCTTTTGAGTCGTATCATGTAGTCAGTCGCCATTTGGTCGAATTCCCTGCAGTTCCTTAGGGTGTGATTGGAGCGTAGTTTTCCGTCGTCCCCCTTGAAGAGGTGGAATCTGCACCAGTCGTCCATCTTTTCCTCGAATGACCGCTCGGGTTTTGCGTCGCTGCGTTTGCGCCATTCTTGCCTTTTGTAGCTGTCGCTCCGCTGCTCGCGATCTCGACTGTCCCGTCGATCATCCGAGCGTCGATTGCTTCTATCTTGGTCCTCCCGGGGTTGTGTATCCAGCCGCCATGAACTCGGGTCTGTTATCGTCGTAAGGACGTTTGGAACGTTTGCGCCTGCGATCTTCTCTGTATGAATCTCTGCGGCCTCGACTGCCGCTTTCGTAGTTGTCGCGTGTGGGGAAGCACGGGATCTGCGTACAGAATCCTCTCCATCTGCCCACTCAGTCGCAACTTTGATGAGGTCAGCCAGGGAGGTTGGCTTTTCACGACCAAGTGCCTCTTTGAAGTCCTTCCTGGCGAGACCTTGTATGAAGGCATCCATGGCCCTGTCTTCTGACACTTTGCCAACCGAATTGCGTATTTCGGTCCACCGCCGTATGTATGATCTCAACGACTCGTCTGATCGTTGAGTGCATGTCCTTAATTCTCGAATGTCTTCGGGCGCTCACACAGAGGCTCGAAGTTTTTGATGAAGTCTCTGCGGAAATCGTCCCACGAGTCGTATGATGATGGAGGGAGCGATTGAGCCAGTCGCGGGCAGTTCCTTCGAGCATAAGTCGTATGTACTGCATCGCCGTGGTGTTCGTGCCCGCTGGCATGCCACGGCGAGTCTGTAATCTTCTAGCCACCCAGAAGGTTCTTGGCGACCGTTGTACTTGGGTTGTTCGCCTGTCAACTTGAACCGTTTGGGCATCCGCGTCTCACGGATGCGTCGAGTGAAGCACAATGCTCCGCATGGCTCTGGTTCGCGATCAGAGTATGAATCGCTGCTATAGGATCTTCGAGATCTGCTTCTGCTGGACCTGTGCCGGCGCGTGCTTCTCCTTCCTTCATCCGAGTGGTGGCTGCGACCACTGCGATGATGTGCTGCGTGTCGTGAGTCGACTATGTCGCGATCGCGATTCCTTGCTGGAGTTTTGTCTTCTGGCTGTATAGCCTGTGCCGCTAGAGCTAGCGATTTGAGTTGTTGGCGATGCAGGGCTGCGTTAGGGTCATTCGCCGGAGGTTGCATTGCCTTGAGGTAAGCACCTACGGAGAATAATGCACCCGCAGCAGTTTTGGGCACTGGGATTCCGTTAGCGTCCTCTGTCATGAACGACAGGTTACGGGTGATTGCTACCCTTTCATGTTCTGGAAGGCTTGCCAACCGCGACCTAGGTCGTGGGGTTGGTTGCATTGTGGACCCGAGGGATTGCTCCCTTCTTCGGGCACTCGAGAGGCTGGCTTGCCTTTTGCGCTCCTCGAGCGTCGCTCGGTAGTTTTGCAGTCGAATTGACTCCTGCCAGTTGAAGTACTGGAAGGTCAACATCTCCTCTGGGGTGGAATTTGGTGGCATCATTGTGCACTCCTTTATGACTTTATCTGCTTTTGCTGCCATCTCCTCCGTGATTGTCAAGGTTGTGACCCCATCCGGCATGGTTACCGTGCATGGGAATTGTGCAGGCCTGCGAGCGGCTGCGTCTGCGGATGATTCTGCGGTGAAGGCCACGTAGACCTGATGGGGCGTGACCCGAGGACAGGTGTATGTGCTGTCGATTCCAGTCATGGACTCGACGTCGCCGTCGAGGCTCATGTCAGAGCCAGTATGTTCATCGAGTAGATCTTCGAGGCGAATCTCGTTGTCGATGTGTCATCGCCTATGCTCATCTCGGTGTTGGCGAAGCCATTATGGATTTCTGAGTCGAGGTTGGTGTTGGTGAAGATCTCCGAGTCGACGTTGCTGTCGTTATGAATCGCGGGCTCGTAGAAGTCATCGAGGGAGATCCCGCAGTCGAAACTTCGTCGAGTGGTAGGTTGAAGTCGACGTTGCTTGTGCGGTATGCTGATTCTGCCTCCTCGCCTTGGAGTTCCGTCATCATGAACCTGTCGATCTCGCCGGTCGACATGGTTGTTGCGGGCGAGCAGGCTTCAGGAATCGACGACGGGGCGAGCGCAGTCGACGGAGCCTCGAGTGCGCCCAGCACCGTTGTTGCGGATCTGTCGAGTCCTGCGTGCCAAGATTGTTTACGAAAAAATTGAATGCTCCAACAGTTAAGCTCAAACCTGATTCAAGGCCAGAAAACGCCTCCTGAAGCTCTGGCGAGTGCGGATTGAAATTCATTGGAAGAGCAGATGCGCTTTTTGCGGTGAAGCGGGCAGGCTGCCGCTTTTCGAGTAGGTCGGCGAGTCGCCGTGTGTCGCCTGGATCGGCGAGTTGCTGTTTGCTGACATGGCCGGCGAGTTGCCGTTTGCAGATGAGATCGGCGAGTTGCCGTTTGCTGGTGTGATCGGCGATTTGCCGTTTGCTGTTGGGACCGGCGAAACTTCGAGTCCAGCGCTATTCTTTCCCACAGACGGCGCCACTTGACGAGGGGTAGACTCATCAAGACCCATGGTTAAGGTCCCTAGGTTATGAATATGGGGGAGAGAACGTGGTAGAGCTGGAAGTATCGTCGGCTGACAAGCAGGGCAAAGATTTTACCCAGGTTCAGGGCCCTCGTGTGGAGGTAACACCCCTACGTCCTGCCTGTCTGTTATTGCTTTGTGAATATGATGGTTACAAGGAGTCCCGGCGAGATGTCGATCTCGCTAGGGTTTTGGTGGCTCTGAAAGTACGTGCCCTGGTTCGATGGCCCTCCCAGTCCTTAAATAATAGGCTGGGTCTCGGGTGTTCGTAACCGACTCGATTTACAAGTAAGGAAACTCTAAACCGACTATTGCTTCGCCAAACTTGGAGGATACTTCATTTTCGTGGGCCTCCCTTCATGGGCTTCATGTAGGCTCTGATAGTTGGGCCTAGTCGATACGTGCACCAGGTACCCTCATGGTAGGGAACCCGATAGGCATACCCATGTCAAACATCTTTTTGGGAGGCCCCTTGGCTTGAGGGAGAGAAGCCTAGAAATATTGCTCCTCTCATTTTTGATCTCTCCTCCAACAAGAAATTGTCTATTTCTCAAGCCCTCCTCAATGATGCTTGGATTGGGAAAATCGCCATGACCCAAGACTTCACCATCCACCATGCGCACCAATATGTGGACATATGGGTCAAGCTTCAAAGCGTGGCCCTTGAGGACAATTTGGAGGACACCATTTTGTGGAAGCTCTCCGCAAATGGTGTTTATTCGGCGAAGACGGCCTACAAGGCGCAATTCTATGGGGCTCACTCCTCCGACATGAACACCTTGGTTTGGAAAGCTTGGGCGCCACCCAAAACGAAGTTCTTCGCTTGGCTTGCTCTACAAAACCGCCTTTGGATGGCGGATCGTTTGGCGCGCCGGGGACGTCCAAATTGTGGTCTTTGCCCGCTTTGTAAAAGGGTGCCCGAATCGCCTCTCACCTCCTAGTCCATTGTCGTTTCACCACTCGGATTTGGACCCTCTTAAAAGTTTGGCTCGGGCTACAACACCTTGATCTCTCACCTTGGCCGTATCTTTCCCTCAAGGATTGGTGGCGACATATGTCCGGTGTCGGTATGATCAACCGCAAGGCAATGACTTCCCTAGTCCTCTTCATCTCTTGGGAAATTTGGAACGAGCGGAACGCTCGTGTGTTCCGTAACAAGCACACATCGTCTATTAGCATCTTCTCCAAGATCAAGAACGAGGCGAAGTTGTGGGTGATTGCGGGGGCAAAACGTCTTGGAGAATTAATGCCGGGAGAGTAATCCTTTGTTGTAATGTATTTTTTATGTTGCCCGAACACTATGCCCTAACTCTCTCTTAATAAAGAAAATGGGGCAAATCTTTTGCCCCTTGTTTCAAAAAAAAAGTCTGTTCAGGACTCAATCAAATGAATATGAACTTTGAGTCCACCAGTTGAACGATTGGGATTTAGTGCACGAAATGGTTCAACCTGTACTAAGTAGCTAGCAGTAACCATCGCCAATCAAAGTTGTCACTGTCTTAAGAAATCTCGTTAACTAGGAAGGTGGCTGAATTAATAATTTTGCTTACGGAAAAGGTAGGCTCAAATGTGACGACATGATTTCTTGGTCTGCGGTGACCTCATTGCTGTTTACCTTCTTTTGATTGCGCAAGTATTTAAGATATCTAATGTGCCCCCATACCATTGTTTAGGCTATGTGTTGTAGATGTATGTCCTTTTGGTTTAGTTGCGAGTTAATTAAGAGTGTGAAACCAGAGACTCTGATTTGATGGAAGCTTAGTAAAAAGGGATTCGAAGAGAACTGCTGAACTATTCAGAAACCCTAACCAACACAAATTGTGAACATTAAGAAAGATCTACCAGTAAGCACTTTGCTTGAAACGAAATCTATGTACAGTATTAATGTTGTTCTTTTCGAGAAATCAACATTTCAACAATATTACTACTCTTAAGACCTTTATCTCTTACGACATCAGTGAAGAACTGCGACTCGGGGCCAACACAAAGGTTTCCACGTTAAAATCGGGTTCCTTGCCGTTCACTCTATGTCATTATCCTGGTTATATCATATTGTTGATGCAGTACACAACACATATATGTTGATGCATATGATTTCTCAGCGACGAGCAATGATCCTTGATTAATACGCAAGTGATATTGAATTTATATATGTTTCGATGTAGTATCTTCATTGTTTGTGTCCTAGTTTACAACACTATTACCAAAGGTTGTGTGTTGTGTGCATCGATTAATGCAGAGGCCAAGACTCTGCTCCCCTTTTCGAAAAAAAAAACTTTAGTATTACTAGGTGTGTATCACTACATGTGCGGATCAATATGTCTCTAGAGCAAGTGTAGCTATCAAAGTAATTGATGATACATGTTATTACTTTGAGACAAAGAAGGGCTTCATGGCGATCAGCTAGCTCTGATGTTATGTAATATTGTTGTGGGTATGCTTGCAATTCTTAGCGAGTGAGCAAATACAGATGGTAAAATCACTAGTGGCGTGCCACATCTTGTTGAAGATGGTTTATCAGTCCTACAATATGCTGATGAAAAACTGCTGACATGTGCTTTTAAGGAGCTTTCGAGCCTAAAAGTTAACTTTCATAATAATGAACTATTCTGCTTTGGAGATATTCTTAGTGACTGCCGATACGAGAGATCGCCTCTCTGTCGTGCACTATTGGTTTGGACGTTTGGCATTGGGCAAGGAGTACGGACATATTTCTAGCGGTCAAGCCCTGAAATGCCAACCCTTGGGACAACACCAGAAGTGCACCAAGAAGTTCTGGACCCCGGAAGTTCAGGGTTTACAAATACCAAACTTTAGCAAGAAGATTAGCGGTAGGTTTTCTCACTCCAATAGAAGGCATGTTGGGTGCAAATAATGTTTTGTTTACGTGATTTGATTTCACCCATAACTTCTGAGACGGTCTCTCTCTTAATAGTACAGATTTCTTAGCAATTCAAATAAACAAAAATCATCGGGACATTTGTCTATTTTCTCTTTTCACCTTTAGAGGTATCCAACCATTTTATACTTTCTCTCGATGTGCCTATAGTCACTGTCAAATAGCTCACTCACATGGTTAGTCCGCTAATCATGTTTTCATTAACACGAAAACAACTTAGGAACGGAAAGTCGCTTCAGGGTTCACCTCTTCTCAACTCTTTCTTTTTGCCACGTGTTATGAAAGGGTATTTACACGTAAAGGTGAAAATCCGAACCTTAAAGGAAAAGGTGACTAGTTCAAATTTTAGCAGTTGGGCAGTAAACTTGAATTCCCAGAGATATCGACCTAACTTTTGGTGGTACTGGTTTGTAGAAACGGGCATCGCCGTGAGGAACTGGGAAGGAGCGCTAAGAGGTACCGGTTGAAATAACAACTAGTTTTTCCCCTGGAAAGGTTATGTGCTCAGTAGTTCTGGATGAGATACAACTCGGAGGTTCCGGACCTAACAGAACAACCTACGAAAAGAGTTGGATGAAAACCTGCTAAGTCCCTATTCGGAGGTTCCGATCAAACTTCACTCGGAAGTGCCGCACCTATATAGATGATTTCCTATATGAAGAAAACAACTGACTCTTTGGTTCCGATGTGTACCAGCTCAGTACTACCTGCCTAAACCTAAACCGTGAATAATTGGTTTTCCTTCGTGTCTCTCAATCTCACTGATTTAGAAGTTTTGAGACAAATATTCAGCGGTTCTGGGAAAGAAGAAAACATGAGATTGGAGATTTTCTAGTGGACTTTTGGGGAGGAGATCTTTGAAAGTTCTTGAAATGGATCATTTTCCTCAATTTTGCCAAGTGCACCTTTTGGTAGTATGGCATATCTATGACTCAAGAAATTGTATTACAAGGTAAGCCACACTCTTCTCAATTTTTAGGGGTTCACTTTGACATAAATCATCTAGAACCAACATGGATCCTAGATGCACATTCACATCTAGTGCAACATACAACTTTCACCCACGAGCACACACGCCGCGCGCAAAACGCCAAATTCACAATGCCTACTAGAGATCGGGGTTATGTATCATCGAGATTGACAAAGCTACTACTAGCGCCTCGTTGATTGATTGGTACATTGCCTACCACTCAAACTATAATCCGCCTTTATGAAGAACACAAGACATATCCATCGTAGGCTTTGCTAGGTTTATGCACCTCCTCTAGTGATTCAACGTACGATTGGCTAGTAAGTACAACCTCTGTTCCGGCTTATAATGCGGAACCGAGGGAGTATAACTAATAGGGAAAAGTACATAATTGATTGAGAGGGTATAATAGTTCACAGCAATCGGATGCAAATTATGAAATTGGTTTAAAGATTTTGGACGCTTCAGATGGAAACATCCCATCCTAATTCGTGTTATTTATGTATTGGTATAGACATGTAGTTATATATATATTTCTTTCAAAATGGAATAACAACTATTGTAGCAGTAGTTGTTAAACGTGTGACACATTCTCAACTGCAGATTGCACGTATACAGTAGTATACATGGACTAATTCGCACTCTTCTGATTCGGTGTGGCTTTCAACACCGGCCATCCCTATCCAAGGTAAATGCTGCTGTTCCCAAGTGTGGCACAAGCTCTGCAAGTCTTGGAGTTAGGGCGAGTGAGTGAGTGGTGACCAGTACTCTCGGCTCTTCGTTGCCATTTTACCTTCCTCGCACCTAACTTACTCTTGTGATATCTTCCATATAGACCGGGGCCCGTCGGAATTAGCCATGTGTCGAATTGCTAGGCTTTCCGCTTTAAGATAACTGTACATATATGTTCAGGATTTTGCACTGTTGCACAGTTCAGGGAGACCAATCATAACACTGGCTTTAAGTAAAGAACCCTAGCAAAGTTATGTTTCTGATCACCCCTACGTACCTACTATTTCCAAGTTGGGCTGTGCTTCCATATACCCCAAATCTCACAATCACATAAACGTACCGAGCCGAGCCGAGCCGAGTCGATTATTTTTTTAAGCCAATTCAGTTCGGCTTGAGCCGAGCCAAAGCTAGCCGGTCAACATGGAAAGAAAGCTACGCGCGCGCGAAAAATAAGTTGTTGGGGGCAGGAGTCGAACCTCTGACCTCCTGGTAGGAGCGAGGATAGTGCAGCTGTGTTAACCAACTAAGTCAAGGGGTGTATGGAAGCACAAGCCTTCCAAGTGATGTTCTAGCTAACCTCGTCGCGACTTTCGCGATCAGTGAGTCACTGAAGAGACCCTGGTGGCGATCAATATAGCACATCTGAAGGACGAACGAGGCGCGTCGCTGACGACATGCCAAAGCTTCTGTAGTATCGCACGATACAGCGTACGAGGTATATACTTGAGCCCACAACTTACATTTTGTATTATTAGTAAGCCTATGAGAAAAAAAAAACAGCGAGTCAGTGATCGTGCACATTGACGGCGGACAGATAATTGCAATAAAATCCCAGCGCATGGGACGGAGGATCTGCAACATCTGTTGTTTAGCAAGCTTTTTGCACAGCACTAGTTAGCTAGTAGGTGCACAAAAGGGTCCTTTTAGTTAGAGTATTGTTTTTCATGCCTGTGTGTCTAACTGACAGGAAAATGATCATTCATATACCTTTACTTGCCCAGCCGTCACACTACATAACACACTCTTATACATTTTCCTCTTTCAAAAATCGCAGATTTCTTGTACGATCATGGGGAGTTCGGCGATCGATGTCGGCCACACAGTTGATATTATTTGAGGAACAGCAGCTGCTGTTACATTGACTATTTCTGCTGCAGGGAATACAAGCTAGCTCGTTCCGTAAGGCTATCGGGAGACCGACTCCTGCTGCTTCTCATCAACAGTCCTGTCTGTCGCGGGACCTAAGCGTCTTGAATCGGCAGTCCGTTTCACATCAGTAAGTAGTTTCTCCCCTTTCATCTTCAGCAAGAATCTGTATCTTCTTTCTCTGCAGGGGCAAGAAATTGTGTCATGTGATCGTATATTATGGTAGTACCTTGACTGTCACGAATTCCCTGCCTGTCATTGTGATCATCGTCATCTTACGCACGGTTTGTTTGCTTCTGGTCAGAAAATCCATGGATATACATTATCATTAGGCTTTTTTTTTTTTGAAGGAGGATCCGATTCATAAAACAGGCACTCAGTACAAATTACAGCTAGGTCCAAAGAAAACAAAGAAAACACAAAAAGACCCAGAAATTTGCACGGAGGACCCCGAGAAGCCTGAAGAGATCACAATCGGATCCACGTCGACCCCAAGAGCCTAGCCATCGCCGGAGACGCCGAACCGCTTGCCGCCGGAGACGAGCGCCGCCACACCTTGTAGTCGGCCGCAGGAGCCGTCCGCCGCCACGCAACGGAGCTTGAACGCGATGAAAGAACACGGCCACAACGCGAGCTCCCAGCCACCACCCTCCTTCCAGCCGCCTCAACTCCGACCAGGTCCACCTCGAACAGAACTCAACCACCTCCCGACGCCGCTCCCCTCGCCACCGAGGCCGGCCAGAGCGCACACGTCGACGAGGAACACCTGCACCACCAGCAACCAAAACGGGCCGCCCACAACCGCCAGCTCCATCCCTCGCCACCACGGCCGGCCGACGAAGCAGAAGCGGAGGAACACACCCGACTAACCTTCACGACCTCCTCAGCGACAAAGACTTTTGCTCTTGTTAAACTCGAAAAGTCGCGAGTCATCGAGGCACATTTTGGCTACTAACTCCTGCTAACAGTCAGAGATGGGGTTTCTTTTCAACAGAGTTAATTAGTCCAATCTCCAACGCGAGGACGGAGGACGGAGGACCTGCATCTCGGTCGGTTCGGTGCATCTGGAGATTCCACTGGTAGCCGAGCTGCCGAACCACAATCTCAGTTTTCAACTAGAACTTGGGGCCACCTGGAACTACACTCTGACCATGTTAGGGACTAGCGTAGAGTGCCAAGAATTAGCTTTCTTGGAAACGAACGTCACACTGAACTACTGAACCCGTCTTTCTCCCAGAAGAAAAACTGAACCCATGTGTGAACATATCTTTGAAGATTCAATTTGGACATGAGCATCTTGAGTAAATTGTCATCATCTTTTCTCAGATCGATATTTAGTCGTTTGCACTGCAGCTTGTCTTGCAAGCCATCTACCCGTTTCTCCATTTGACAAATAGTGAATTTGCCCTGCTATGAGAGTCCGTTGGCATGGCCAAATTTTCAACTGGTCGCGCAGTTAATCTAACACTGAAAACGAAATGTTGATATTTGAGATGATACCAATTTCGTTGCCTTTAGATTAGAAAGATCCACAAATAGAGCTGGATGTCCTGAACCTCTTGGTTCCCTCTAGTGTTGCATCAGTTTATTTCTAGTCCAAACTAAACGCATAGACTTGTCGACCCTCAACTCAACACCAAAAAGCTTATCCAGTGGTGGCAGTTTCATACTTCGGCGTTTGGCAGTCCAATCATCATTTTTTAAATATATGATAAAACTCGTAAGGTTATACACCATAAGGCAACATTTGGGATTTTTGAACCAAACGGCAAGGAAAATATGCTACATGCAAGTCAAGTAAAAGGAGTTCTAACAAAGCTACAAGTTGGCTAGGGTGGCAAAATGAATTAGCCAGCTTATTATGAAAAAGCTCATAAGGTTATACACATCATTTATATTAAAAATAGTTTAAAAGTAACAAAGTATCAATCCAACTTATTACAATCATGGATCGGCCAAGGTGGCAAAATGAATCAGCCAGCTTATTATGAAAAACTCGTAAGGTTATAAACCATAAGGAAAAAATTGGAAAAAATTTAACCAAATGGTAAGGAAAATAAGTTATATGTAATTTCAAGTAAAAGGAGTTCTAACAAATCTACAAGTTGGCTAGGGGAATGAATGTACAATCTAGCCACGTAGGTTTATGTCCTCGGGACGTGAAATTGGATTTTTATTATTTGAAAAGAAAAACTTGCTCTCGGGATCTCTCCACCACTTTTCAAAAGTTATATAATTAAAATAGTCCACCTTCCTGTAATTCTTTGTACTATATTTTTATTAAAAATTGCAGTGACAAACTCTCCCATTGTTTGCCCTCAAAAAAGATAGTCCTCCTTTTTTTTCTCTCTAGGATATGGTATTGAAGTTAAGAGTCAATCTTGTTCGCGATTTGAGTAAGGGAGAAAATATAACTTGATTAATAACTGGGAGGCTATAAAATATACATAGGTACCATAGCGCAAAAAGTTTGGCATATTTTTTCCATTCATCTTTTCCTAATTAAGGCGTAGCCCCTAGCTTCCATTAAGAGAAGCGGCACATGCGGCAAAGTCGGTTATTAGTAGCACATCCTGGGCCAAAGCATCTCGTCTAGGATGCAAATCATAAATCGAACGACCAAAAAAATTAGAGAAACATCCCACGCAGAAAGAACCACAACTCACAAGACACTAAAACCTCAGGAGAGGACCACCCAAAACACTCTAGAAAACTTTCAAGGTGAAGAACAAACCCCTTTTTCCTACAACTCAGCATCCCGCCTCTTAGTTACATGAGCCCATCGCTTATGACGGTGAAAAACCTCATTTGCCACCACCAACAAGAACTTGGCTCTGAATGATGTTTTTTCCGAAAAGGGGAACAACGCCCTGGGCTCTGCATCAGAGCGACGCACAACGAATTGTTTGCATGTCTAAATGTTTTATCCTATACAAGAGATCAAGAATGAAGAGTATGCGAGCTCCGGGAGATAACACTAACATAATCAAGTAGATATACATTTCTAAAACAAGCTTCATTTCAAGTTATCCACAGCGTCCAAAGAATAAAACCCTTTCCTACAACTTAGCATCCTGCCTCTTAGTTACATGAGCCCATCCACTGTGGTGAAAGATCTCATTCGCCACCACGAACAATTTGGCTCGAATTGTTGCGTGTCTCGATGTTTTATTCTATGCAAGTCAGATCAAGAATGGAGAGTATGCGGGCGATAACACTAACATGACCAAATAGATATACATTTCTAAAGCAAGCTTCCTTTCTAGTTGCACACGACGTCCAAAGGACAGCAGAAACCTAGTAGCCATCAAAGAAGGCGATCTAGTACCCTTAAAACTCATTACCCAATCACAGAGCCCCTCCATTTTTGTGGCAACCTCTTGATATTGATAGCGCAATCACTACATCCCAAACATCTAGCTAGAGCGCATTAAAAAAACAGGACCAACTGTTTCTTTGCAATGGCAAAATCTACAGGTTTCATCACTAGTCCAACCTCTCTTATACATGACTTACATTTGTGGACAGTGGAAATACAAACCATTTTTCTACAAACAAAAATACTAAACTAGTATAGGAGAAATTTAGCTGCCATCCCCCAAAAGGAAGTCATGAAACCCATTTTACTTTGGTCAAACGAAAAATTGTTGGCAAGACGACGTAGCTCGTGTAGCGTTTGAACAATGGGCCATGTGCCCTTTTATTTTCAACGACCTAGGCACTAGCAGTTATACCGACCGAATTAGGTAGGAGTGATTTGACCTTGATAAAGTCCAAAAAGACTGTCAATTTTAGGAAACCGGCAAATCGGTATGATTAGTGTCCTGGTCGTACTGAGGCGTGTGTTGGACTTGGACGGATGACTTGTTGCTGCTGTAAGCCAAGCGTAGGTACTGCTGGGAACCGAGCTACCGTCGGCGTCGCACCATTGATCTGGCGTGGCGTGGCGTGGCGACGTGCGCCACGTGTGTGCGTACAGGTCTCAAAGCACCGTAACCTCTTCTTCCCCAAATCATCTCGAAACTGTGTATTCCATTTTTTCCTAAACCTCCCGGGTCCCTTGCGCGGGGGGATCCGTAGGCGCACCAAAAAACCCTAAAAAGCCACCAATCCAGGCCATCCAGGCCGCTGCCGCCGCCGGCGGTGGCGGCCCCTCCGCCGTCAAAGATGGGGGAGGAGAGTAGGCGGACCCCCAGTCTTCGCGCGGAGATGAAGGTCGCCGGTGGTCGCGCAGGGCGTCTCGATGCGGAGCGCCATGGCGGTTTGGAGGCGGCAGGGCGACGCGGCGGAGCACGGGGAGGAGCGGGAGGCCGCGAGGAGTAGGCGTGGTGACGGCGCCGGCGGCGTTGTGCGCCGCTGGTGGTGCTGAGCGGGCGACGATGCGCGGCTTAGGCGGCTGTTACTGCAGGTTTCGTGGAGGTCGAGGCGTTCGGCAGAGGAGGCCGAGGCGTTCGACAGATGGTGGTTGTGTTGTTGCTGTTTGGTACTGGCCATGTGGGAGATGAATGGTGCTGCCATTGCCGGCAGCGTTGCATCCTCCTGAAGGTGGTTCGGCAAGCAAGACGTTTTTCTGCGGGTGTGTCGACGCCCGTTGCGTGGGAGAGATGGTGGAGGCTGGAGGGAGAGGAATGGCGCCGATGCGGTTGTTGCATCCTCGCGGGAGATGAATGGCCAGCAGGCGTTGCATCCTCGAGGTGACGAATGACGCCATGTTCGGTTGCATCCTTCCGTTTGGTAGAAGAATGGCGCCGCAGCGGGGGTTGCATCCTCTGTCCAGGGGTGACGGGGTTGCGAGGATGGAAGCACGTCGAGCTTGCCGGGAGGTGCGGTTGGCCGTGGAGCCAAGGGTAGTGGTTTGTGGTGTAGTCTGTTTGGATCTTGTGTTCGGGCTATGCAGATGAGACTGCCGGCGAAAGCCGTACTCTGGTTATGGCCGGAGTCGTCGATGGCGGCGCCTACAGGCGTCGCTTCCTCGTTGGAGGCGTCGATGTAGTTGCTCTAACCCTTGCATTTCCCGACGTGCTCCGGGGGAAACCCCTGATCTAGTTCTAGATCGGATGATGGTGGCGCTTTTCGGCGTCGTGTTCCCTCTTGGGGCATCGTCTTAGAGTTGGATCCGGCCAGAGGGACCTGTGGCTTGCTAGGTTGGGTGTGTTGTATGCCGAAAGGCATCGTCTGTATGGTTTTTGGGTACGGGTTCCCTCGTAAACTGGACCAATCTTCTATCTATTCATTGAATTTAGCAGTGATCTTGCTAACATTCAAAAAAAATCTCGAAACTGTGTCGCAGTGGTCGCCGTGCAGCGTTGTTTCTCGCCGTGATCGCCGTGAAGAGTGAGTTGGTGGCCGGCGGGAGCTGCGCATGCTACAGCTAGCGGCATGTCACATGCGGCCGGGATAGCGGGCCATGCGATCGGAAACCACTTGAGCCGATTTCTCGTACGGATACCATGATCTCTATTCTTTGAACATGCCAGTACTAGGGTAAAGACCTCTCAATTTCTATACGACTTCCAGTTTTTGGGGTGGACCGAACCGGAAGAACTACCTAGGCGGCGGAGGCGGCGGCACCATGGCAGGAAATGTCGCGTGAATTAGAAATTTCGCCGGCCATAGAGCTGAACTGTTCCCAGATGCAGCGATGTGCGACCAACACAGTTATAAGATGATTTCGAGGAAGAAGAGGTTAGGGTGTTTTGAGATCTGGACTTACAGGTGTCACACTATGGAGTTGGTCTACAATGATGGGTGGATAGACCCGGTCTCATAGGATTATTTTCCTGTCCACACTCTCCTTTTTTACTTTCCTGTTTTTAATTTTCTGATTCTTTTATGTCTATTTCTTAATTCATATTGTCCCTTTTTTATGTTTTCGGTTTATTAGGTTTGCTTTTTTTTGTACAATTTCAGTTTTACTTATTTTGTCTGCTTTTTATGTTCTTTTTTACTAGTTGTACCAGGTAAAAGCTTTTTTAAGTAAAAGATATTTATTTTTACATATCAGAACTTTTTATGCCTTTTTTTAAATTCCGTACAAACATTTTTATCGTACATACAAACAACCTATTTAACAAATGAAAAAATATTTAGATATATGCGAGCATTTTTAAACACATATGTGAACACCTTTTATGGCATACACTTTTTCCGTAGAAATAAATATATTTATAAAAACTACATGTTAATATGAGGCTCGAAATGCGGCTCACTTAGGCAGGGTGCCACTGCCACCTAAAGCGGTGAATAGCAGCTCGCTCACCGTCCACGCTTAATGGATTGGCTACTTTGTTTATCTTTTTACTATTCTGTTTTTATTTTTTTATTAACTTTTTTGCATTCATATTTTTATTTATTTATCTTGTTACAAAATAGGTTGATTACTTGTATGTTACTTACCCGGTACAAAAGAGTTTATTTTTTGAAACATGACTGAGCTAGGTTTAAATAGCTCGTCGATACGAAATAGCGGTTAAAAACAAATTGAGAATCGGTAACTTTGAGCCAGAATCTTTTTTAGTCTAAGAATCAATTATAGATGGAGTGATGTAATCCTATTGCCTCTCTCTAGGGTGACTATGCAATTTACTATCTTTAGCCGTGTCCATCTAGCATGACAACTTTTTGCATGTAACTTTTCTTTTTGTGGGCGGGAAAGGTCCCGAAGGGCCTGGAAACTGCATTTAGTCGAGCGACATGTACAAGTTTATAAGGAGATCCCTAGAAACATGGGAAATTACAACATAGGCCTCAAATTTTACACACAAGACCTTGAAACAGAAGGAGAAAATGGCAATCAAGACCTTTGTTTTCTCCGCCCCAACTAGGTCCGGACAACCGCGCCGCCACCGGGGAACAAGCAACTTGGGGCCACACCGGCAAGGAGCCTCAGAACGAAGTCGATAAAGTCCTCCGAATTGAGGAAGAAGAAGACCGGGAAGAGCGCAGCCGAGTACATAGGCCCAACAATAACGGTGGCACCAAGCTATCGTTGTTGAGAAGCTACGCTTGTAGACACCACAGTCTCCGGATCGTACCGCGAAGCTCACGCTCCAAGTTCCCTCGAAAAGCACCAGGTCGAAGAGCGCCCGAAGCAAACTTCTGGTCCCCGTCCCCCATCACCGTGACAGCAAGGAGGAGAAGGAAGAAGCTCTGAAGATTCCCAAGGTAGCACTCCACCGAGCTTGTGGAAAACATCGCAACGATCCATCTGCATCTCCCACCATTGCAATGACACACATGTGGAAAACTTCTCCCAGTCATGGACGTGACTTGAAAACGACTACGACATGCGATGAGGAAACACTGATGGCTACGTGTTGGTGAACCCCAAGAGGAAGGTTATGATGTAGACAGCAGAAGTTTTCCCTTGAGAAATCTACCCAAGGTTATCAATCCAGTAGGACTTGACGATCTATCGGAAGGTTGTTGATGTTGACTCCCCCTGGCGCTAGGGAGCTTGCACCAACGTGGAATCTGCACAGACACAAACCAGAACTTTGCCCAACACGAAACAGAGAGGTTGTCAATCTCTCCGGTCTTGCAGAAACAAAGAGTTAAACGTATGGTGTGGAAAACAGCAGGAAAAACAGCAAGTAACAGGAAACAGATGATTGCAGCAGGTTGTGTAAACAGTATGAGGAAATTGGACCAGGGTCCACAGTTCACTAGTGGTGTCTCTCTCAGAACAGATAACTAGCATGTTGGGTAAACAAATTACAGCTGGGCAATTGACAAATAGAGAGGGCATAACAATGCAATACATGCCAAGATGTCTACTATGAAATCTAGTTGGGCATTACAACAAAGTACATAGACCGTTATTCCAACGCATCTATGCCTAAATAATCCACCTTCAAGGCAGCATCCGCATCCATTCAGTATTAAGTTGCTAACAACAGATTATTGCATGAAGTAAAGTGTGTAATGTAATCAATACAAGTGCCCTTGGACACTGCACCAATGTTTTATCCCTAGTAGCAACAGCACATCTACCATCTTAGACCTTTCTGTCACTGATCCAGATATCTAGAGACTGAACCCACTATCGAGCATAAATACCCCCTCTTGGAGTCACAAGCATCTACTTGGCCAAAGCATCTACTAGCAACGGAGAGCATGCAAGATCAAGAGCACATAGATAAACAACTTGAATAAACATGGTATCAATATTCATCGGATCCCAGCAAACACAACATCTAGCATTACAATAAGATGATCTTGATCATGTTAGGCAGCTCACAAGATCTAAACATGGAGGCACAAGGTAGAGAGACAACCATCTAGCTACTGCTATGGACCCGTAGTCCAGGGGTGGACTACTCACGCATCACTCCGGAGGCAGGCATGGTGATGTAGAGCCCTCCGGTGATGATCTCCCCTCCGGCAGGGTGCCGGGAAGAGCTTCAGAACTCCTCCGATCTGAGATTGACGATGACGGCCGCGACGGAACTTTTCGTGGAATATGATCGACCGTAATAGGGTTTTCGCGTCGCGGAGAATATATAGGCGAAGAGGCGGCGTCGGTGGCCGAGGGGGGCCACCACGCCATAGGGGGCGCGGGCCCACCCTGGGCCGCGCCCTAGTGTGGCGTGGCCCCCTGGTGGGTCTGCTCCGACTCCCCTTTGGACTCCGTGATCTCCTCGTGATATTATTGACGATGTCTTTTGTTTCGTCCAATTCCGAGAATATTTCCTTAATAGATTTTCTGAAACCAAAAACAGCAGAAAACAGGGAACTGGCACTGTGGCATCTTGTTAATAGGTTAGTCCCAGAAAATGCATAAAAATGATATAAAGTGTAACCAAAACATGTAGCAATTGATATAATAACAGCATGGAACATCAAAAATTATAGATACGTTTGAGACGTATCAAGCATCCCCAAGCTTAGTTCCTGCTCGTCCTCGAGTAGGTAAACGATAAAAACAGATAATTTTTGAAGTGACATGCTACCAACACAATCTTTGATCAAATAACAATGTAATGCACATGATCTGAATGAAGTGATCCAAGCCAATGGTCTATAGTTTGCAAGCAAGTAAATAAAGAGTAAACATAAGTGATCACACTATAAAACATTTAGAGATATAATAGTCTAACATAATAGTTAGCTCACAGCAGCAATAATTCTCAACATGAAAGTGTTTGTATCAACACAAAGGAAGATAATAGCTTCAGCATTTGCTTCAACTTTCAACATGTATATCATATAGATAATGTCAATGCAAAGAATATGATCAACCAAACACAAAGTTATGTAAAAACTGTTATACTGGAGTTGACAATGATGTTTGCTTAAGTAGACAGAAAGAAGTGGGAAAACTGACTCAACATAAAAGTAAAAGAATGGCCCTTCGCAGAGGGAAGCAGGGATTAACATCATGTGCTAGAGCTGTAGTTCCCGAAGGCATATAGAGAGCATAAAATATTGTTTTGTAAGGTAATGGTGTATACAGGTGTCAACAAATCAGCAAATAGGCAATACTCTACTTCACTAGTTGATCAAACTTTACAAGAGCGGCTCCCATGAAGGACGTTATTTCTACCAGCGGGCAGATCATCCCTCTTCTCTTTTGTTTACACACTTGTGAACATTGCTTGACTGACGAATCAGGGGCAAAAAGATGTGAAGAGAATTGTTTGGTTAAAGTTGTAATTAATTGGGACTGGGCACCCCGTTGCCAGCTCTTTTTGCAAAATTATTGGATAAGCGGATGTATATGCCACTAGTCCAGGTGTGTAAAATTTGATCAACCAGGAAATAAAGACCACCTATCTACGTCCTTATGAGCTTTTCAAGTAGTGACACAAAAAGGAAATGTAACAGTTTTGAGTAGTTAGTAGATAGCACATGAAGAAATTTACTTGGAATGGTGAAAACACCACATAATAGGTAGGTATGGTGGACACAGGTGGCATGGATTTGGCTCAAGGTTTTGGATGTACAAGAAGCATTCCCTCTTAGTACAGAGTTTAGGCTAGCAAGGTTATTATAAGCAAACATCATTATCAACTGGAATAGCAAGAGTGTACATAAAACACAAGGTTTGACGAACCATAGACTCCCACTGTCTTCCTTGTTAACACATAGCCTTCATCCAAAAATTATCTAGACTACTATGGACTTCCAATTATGCAACAGATTATTATAGCAGAAAATCCTTATAGTAGTTCTTCATTAATAGCCATTACTTACATGATGCACAAGCTTAAACATTAATTACTTGACAGCTCAAAACAATTGGCAAGCATCAAATTACTCAAGACAACGATCTAAAAAGATTCATGTAAGCATTTTATACCACTACCACATGCATAGCATTTTTCTGGTCCAACCAAACACCAATCAACTTATTTGACAACTCTCCAAACAGATATAAGTGAAGCAAGAGAGTACTTTCTTCAAAAGAAACTGAAAGCTCTAACAAGAGATATGAAAAACTGAGAGCTAACAGCAATAACAGCAACTAGACAGGAATACTCAACAAGTATAAGTGAAGCACAAGAGTATTCTAATGAAAAAGTGGAGCGTGTCTCTCTCCCAAACATGAATACTAGGATCCAACAAGTATAGCACAGCAAACAAAACAAAAAAACTGAAAACAAAAACACACTGACGCTCCAAGGAAGAGTACACTAGTATGAAGCAATAAAAATATAGCACCATTAGAGATGACCTGATAATTTGTAGATGAAGAAGGGGATGCCTTGGGCATCCCCAAGCTTAGATGCTTGAGTCTTCTTGAAATATGCTGGGGAGGTAAGCCTCCCCAAGCTTAAGCTCTTCACTCTTCTTGATCATGTAATATCATTCTCCTCTATCAACACTTGAAAACTTCCTTCACACCAAAACTTAACAGCTTTTCTCATTAGCAGGTTAGTGCACTAAAAGATAATACTTCAAAGTTCTAGCAAAGACAAAACTCACAAGCCAACTATTTTAAACATTAGCCACTGTTACTAGGCTCAAGTGGGCACTTTTACACGAAAAGAAACCACTTAAAAACTTGTAAAAGAGAGAATGCAAAATAAAAGACAGAATCTGTCAAACCAGAACAGTCTGTAATGACGAATTTTTTCGAGGCACTTACGATGCTCAGATGAAAAACTTTTGAAATAATGAAAGTTGCGTAACATCATCAGGAACATGCACAAAAAATTTCAGCATTTTTCGATTTTTTCTGATTTTCTACTGAATTAAACGGTGACGAACAGCAATCTGTCCCAATGCAGTCCCGAAAATAAAAACCAACTTTGCATTAGTAACTCTCCTTGGCACAACAAAACAGCAAATAAAAGATACAAAGGAGTTGCTACAGAGGTAAACAAGCATCCTTGACTCAAGAAAACAAAAATAAAACAGCAAATAAAAACATGGGTTATCTCCCAGAAGTGCTTTTCTTTAATGCCTTTGAGCTAGGCATGAAGAGATGCATCAAGTATTGTCAAGACCAGAAAATCCAAAACCATAATTTGTCTTGACACTAGTATCATGTGAGTATTTCATCTTCTTCCTAGGGAAGTGTTCCATACCTTTCTTGAGTGGGAATTGAAATTTTATATTCCCCTCTCTCATATCAATAACACACACCAACAGTTCTCAGAAAAGGTCTTCCCAAAACAATAAGACAAGAAGGATTGCATTCAAACTCACTCAGTTTCATTTTAATAACAGGTTCCCAATTATCATCTAACTTCCTAGGGATAGAAGTTTCAAGTTTTAATTTTTCTTCCCTAGCATGCATGAGAGCTTTGATAATATGTTCAGTAAAAGCCATATTTATTTTACTAGCATTAGGACTCTTAGCTAGCTTTTACAAGAACATGATGACTTCAATTATGTTACAATTTTCGAAATTGAAGTTGTTGTCATCAAAAACAATGGAGCAATTATCACCAACACCTCTAAAAATTTCAGCACTTTTACTAGGAACAAAAGTAGTGCTATCAGGCAATTTAAACTTTTTTGTAAAGGTAGTAGAGACATTTCCAACACTTATTATCTTTTCACTAACAGTAGGGGGCGCATTAGCATGTGAGGCATCATTTGTTTCATTAGTAAAAATAGTGCAAACTCTAACAACACTATTTTGTTCAGCAATTTCAGCTTCTCTTTCTTCTCTCTCCCATCTTTCATGAAGTTCAGCAAGCATCCTAATGTTGTTATCAATTTTAACTTGAATAGCATTGAGTGTTTTACTCTCTCTAATGTCACTAGGAATAGCTTTTATTTTTAGCATTTCAACATCATGAGCAAGACTATCAACTTTAGCAGCAAGAGTATCAATTTTTCCTAGCTTTTCCTCAACAGTTTTATTTAAAGTAGTTTGTGTGCTAATAAAATCCTTAAGCATGACTTCAAGATCAGAGGGCACACTTCTATTGTTACTGTAGGAATTACCATAGGAATTACCATAAGAGTTGCTACCATTAGCAGGATATGGCCTATAATTGTTGCTACCAAAATTATTCCTATAGACATTGTTGTTGAAGTTGTTATTTTTAATGAAGCTTACATCAACATTTTTCTCATCATGAGCAACCAAAGAAGCAAGAGGAATATTATTTGGATCCACAACACCATGTCCATTCGAAAGCATAGTCATAATAGCATCAATTTTATCACTCAAGGAGGAAATTTCCTCAACAGAATTTACCTTCTTACCAGTTGGAGCCCTTTCAGTGTGCCATTCATAATAATTTACCATCATATCATCAAGAAGCTTTGTAGCAGCACCCAAAGTGATGGACATAAAGGTCCCTCCAGCAGCCGAGTCCAATAAGTTCCTTGAGGAAAAATTTAGTCCTGCATAAAAGGTTTGGATGATCATCCAAGTAGTCAGTCCATGAGTGGGGCAATTTTTAACCAAAGACTTCATTCTTTCCCAAGCTTGGGCAACATGCTCATTATCAAGTTGCCTAAAGTTCATGATGCCACTTCTTAAAGAGATAATTTTAGCAGGAGGATAATATTTTGCAATGAAAGCATCTTTGCATTTAGTCCAGGAATCAATACTATTTCTAGGCAAAGATAGCAACCAATCTTTAGCTCTTCCTCTTAAAGAGAAAGGAAACAATTTCAGCTTAATAATATCACTCTCTACCTCCTTATACTTTTGCATATCACAAAGTTCAACAAAATTGTTTAAGTGGGCAGCAGCATCATCAGTACTAACACCAGAAAATTGCTCTTTCATAACCAGATTTAACAGTGCAGGCTTAATCTCATAAAATTCTGCTTTAGAAGCAGGTGGAGCAATGGGTGTACAGATAAAATCATTGTTGTTTGTGCTAGTAAAGTCACACAAGTTAGTATTTTCAGGATTACTCATTTTAGCAAGCCTAAAACAAGCAACAGGGTAACTCGAAATTAAAAACTAGATGCAGGAATTTTTTTTTTTGGGTTTTTGATTTTTAACAGCAAGCAAAACAAAACTAAAACAAGACAAAAACAAAGTAAAGAGATTGGAACTGAGAGACTCCCCTTTCCAATAGCCTCCAAGTCCCCGGCAACGGCGCCAGAAAACAGCTTGATGGCTACGTGTTGGTGAACCCCAAGAGGAAGGTTATGATGTAGACAGCAGAAGTTTTCCCTTGAGAAATCTACCCAAGGTTATCAATCCAGTAGGACTTGATGATCTATCGGAAGGTTGTTGATGTTGACTCCCCCTGGCGCTAGGGAGCTTGCACCAACGTGGAATCTGCACAGACACAAACCAGAACTTTGCCCAACACGAAACAGAGAGGTTGTCAATCTCTCCGGTCTTGCAGAAACAAAGAGTTAAACGTATGGTGTGGAAAACAGCAGGAAACACAGCAAGTAACAGGAAACAGATGATTGCAGCAGGTTGTGTAAACAGTATGAGGAAATTGGACCAGGGTCCACAGTTCACTAGTGGTGTCTCTCTCAGAACAGATAACTAGCATGTTGGGTAAACAAATTACAGCTGGGCAATTGACAAATAGAGAGGGCATAACAATGCAATACATGCCAAGATGTCTACTATGAAATCTAGTTGGGCATTACAACAAAGTACATAGACCGTTATTCCAACAGCATCTATGCCTAAATAATCCACCTTCAAGGCAGCATCCGCATCCCATTCAGTATTAAGTTGCTAACAACAGATTATTGCATGAAGTAAAGTGTGTAATGTAATCAATACAAGTGCCCTTGGACACTGCACCAATGTTTTATCCCTAGTAGCAACAGCACATCTACCATCTTAGACCTTTCTGTCACTGATCCAGATATCTAGAGACTGAACCCACTATCGAGCATAAATACCCCCTCTTGGAGTCACAAGCATCTACTTGGCCAAATCATCTACTAGCAACGGAGAGCATGCAAGATCAAGAGCACATAGATAAACAACTTGAATAAACATGGTATCAATATTCATCGGATCCCAGCAAACACAACATCTAGCATTACAATAAGATGATCTTGATCATGTTAGGCAGCTCACAAGATCTAAACATGGAGGCACAAGGTAGAGAGACAACCATCTAGCTACTGCTATGGACCCGTAGTCCAGGGGTGGACTACTCACGCATCACTCCGGAGGCAGGCATGGTGATGTAGAGCCCTCCGGTGATGATCTCCCCTCTGGCAGGGTGCCGGGAAGAGCTTCAGAACTCCTCCGATCTGAGATTGACGATGACGGCCGCGACGGAACTTTTCGTGGAATATGATCGACCGTAATAGGGTTTTCGCGTCGCGGAGAATATATAGGCGAAGAGGCGGCGTCGGTGGCCGAGGGGGGCCACCACGCCATAGGGGGGCGCGGGCCCACCCTGGGCCGCGCCCTAGTGTGGCGTGGCCCCCTGATGGGTCTGCTCCTACTCCCCTTTGGACTCCGCGATCTCCTCGTGATATTATTGACGATGTCTTTTGTTTCGTCCAATTCCGAGAATATTTCCTTAATAAATTTTCTGAAACCAAAAACAGCAGAAAACAGGGAACTGGCACTGTGGCATCTTGTTAATAGGTTAGTCCCAGAAAATGCATAAAAATGATATGAAGTGTAACCAAAACATGTAGCAATTGATATAATAACAGCATGGAACATCAAAAATTATAGATACGTTTGAGACGTATCAAACACCATACCTCAATCCGCCATCTCGGCAATTCTAGCCCTAGACTATAACCTAACCTACTATAAGCAAAGGAGGCCCGACAACCTCTCCCCTCCCAGTCCTAGCTCTGGCCAACGAGGCCGGCGGAGGAGAAGAAGAGAGGGGCTGGGGGAGCACATGTAGCGAGTAATAAGGTTGGTTCCTCTCTAAATAAAGCCGGGTAGTCCCCATTTCGAATGAAGAAAAAAAAGTCTCACAAACAGAACTCCACATGGGTTTTCAATAAGTTTAGGGAGTAGCTGGGGCTCAGTCGACTAAGAATTACTTAATTCTCAGTCGAGGCCAGCATACGTACATAGTCTTTCGTACGATTAGCCTCAAGCTGCTGTTGGTTTTCTACCTAGCCCAAGCTGTTTTTAATTTTTTTTTAATTTTACCTTCAATCTTCCGTGCCTATGCATTCCGTAGTGGGCCAGAACCTCCGTCATAGCTTATTCACTGGTTGGGCCTAGACTAGCGCATAAAACGACTATGGCCTTGGCTAAGGATATAACATTTGAATGGTAATTATTTGTTTGAAAAAGAACACAAAAGAATAAGCTTGTATGATGTATAGAAATGAGTTGTCCATAGATGTAGCACAAAGTAAAAAACAAATGTTTAACTTACAAACACCTAGTTGCGCAGGACATAAAGCTGCAATAACAAAAATTACTAATTTCCACTGAAATGCAACTGCGGTAAGGAAAAAAATATAAGGATGAAACTAATTCTCATCCGACTTCTTGGTGGCGACCTCACCAAAAAGTTGGAACATACTCGCAACTCGCACCTAGCACGAATCGGGACACAATACATACACAATAAAACTCAATTTCAACCCACTTACATAACAGAAAAAAACTCAGTTTCGGCGCATCTAAACTGAAGAAATCTCAGTTGCAACATAATTGCAACTCAGAGTCAACGAAAATTCACAACGCTAAGATGAACATTTGCTCAGATGTAACTGGAAAAAACTCAGTTGCAACCACATGCAAATGGAAAAAACTCAGTTGCAATACATATGCAACCTGAAAATCTCAGTTACAATCCACTTGCAACCGGCAAAAATCTTAATTGCAACTAATAGCCAACACGAATCACAACGCAAAACATGAACATTTTTCTCGGTTGCAACCCATTTGCAATTAGAAAAACTCACTTGCAACCCACTTGCAACTGGAAAAACTCACTTGTAATCCGCTTGCAACTGGAAAAACTCACTTGCAACATGTTTGCAACTCACAACCAACACGCATCACAACAAAAAAAACGAACATGTTCTCAGTTGCAACCCACTTGCAACTGGAAAAAAAAACCAGGTACAACCCACTTGCAACCCTACACAAAAAAACTCACTTGCAACCCGCTTGCAACTCACAACCAACACACATCACAAAAAAAATGAACATTTTTTCAGTTGCAACCCACTTGCAACTGGAAAAAAACTCAGTTACAACCCACTTGCAACTGAAGAAAACTCAGTTGCAACCCACATGCAGCTGGAAAAAACTCAGTTGAAATCCATTTGCAACCTGAAAATCTCAGTTACAATCCACTTGCAACTGGCAAAAAATCTTAATTGCAACTAATAGCCAACACGAATCACAACGCAAAACATGAACATTTTTCTTGGTCGCAACCCATTTGCAATTAGAAAACTCAGTTGCAACCCGATTGGAACTGGAAAAACTCATTTGTAATCCGCTTACAACTGGAAAAACTCACTTGCAACCTGTTTCCAACTCACAACCAACACGCATCAGAACAAAAAAACGAACATGTTCTCAGTTGCAACCCACTTGCAACCCTACACCAAAAAATACTCACTTGCAACCCGCTTGCAACTCACAACCAACACAATCACAACAACACAAAATGAACATTTTCTCAGTTGCAACCCACTTACAACTGGAAAAAAACTCAGTTACAACCCACTTGCAACTGATGAAAACTCAGTTGCAACTCACTTTCAAACTGAAAAATCTCTGTTGTAACCTTTAGGCTAGCACATATCACGACACGATCCAATGATCGAGGAGTCTACCGGGTCTAATTTAAATATTTATCTACCAAAAATCAATAAAACCACAAAAAATTTGACAACACAACAAAAGGCACAAGATAGACGTACACCAAGCTAGCAAACATATAGAAATTGAAAGATTCCAATAGTCAAATGACATACTGTGTGCGGTGCTTCTAATTCGTTTGTACAGAGTAATAAGAACGAGACCAGAGGTACGTTCTGTGATAAAAAAAGGCCCAATAGGATAAAAGGCTTATCCACACTAGGTGAATTAACTGGCCCAACAAGAAAACAATACAGCCTATAGGAGAACGGCACACAACACGCACGAATCGTGCCATAATCTGATCGTAAAGCTAGTTCTGTAAGGACGAAGCAGATCAAAATTGAACGGTTCTGACGTCGACTGAGAATTAACTAGTTCTCAGTCGACTGAGAACTAGCAAATCCGTTTCAATAAACCAAATGATTCGTCTAGCATTTGGTAGGTCAAACAAACATAAAATGCGGGAGGAGCTTGAATATCCAAAGTTCGGGAAAGAGGTCCCCGTGTGGCGTTTGGCGACTTGCCGTCTCCCTCCTCTTGATTCTTCCTGTTCGATCTTTCCCCAAGATAGATCCACTCTCTGATTCATCTTGATTCCTATCTCTCCACCACTTGATCTATCTCTCCGAGCAAATTAATTTCTAGTTCATCCATCTTTCTCCACGACTTCAAAAATCCCCAAAACTAAGAGAAACTTGGATACATAACTTGGTTTAGATCCATCCGTCTGGTTGCACACTCTTCTCGTCCTCACGCAGAGCATCAAGGAGCCCATCCACAGCTCGGTTCTTTGCCTCGGTGTGCCCGATCTGCAGCTGAGCAAGCAGCTCCCTCACGTCTGTCTGCGAGCCCGATGTCGCTGCTTCCTCGATAAGAGGGGTCATAACCGTCGCATCGGGCGGCACACCAGTCTTCATAAGAAGCCCACAATCCCGGAGGTTAAGGTCCAGCTTCCCGGCGAGCGCGTCGAGGTTGCTCTGCATCTGCAGCTTCCTAGCCTTCGGCGACTCACGGCAGCGTGCGCCGAGCTCAGCCGCCTCGGTGAACGTGGCAGCCACGAACTTCAGTGCCAGACTTCAAGGAGTGATCCATGAAAGCAATGGGATGGAATTGCCAAGGTATCGGTAAGAGCCTCGGTAGCCCTAAAATGTGCCATCTTGCCAACATGATTGTCTCCACAAAAGCTCAGGTAATTTTCTTATCCAAGGTAAAAACTTCCAAATTCAGTTCTGATGATATCGTTGCTCGTTTTAATATGAACAATGCTTTTGTGGTGCCTTCTCGAAAGAATTCGGGAGGGCTTTGGCTTATGTGGTCTGATAACACTCACCTCGATGTTTATACTTCTTCCTTTCATCTTATCCTAGCTATAGCCACTGATAAGACTAGAAATCAGAAGTTTGGGTTAGTTTGTGTTTATGGTGACCCCTATCATCGCCATACGGCTTCAATCTGGAGTCAAGTTGCAAATTTTGTGTATGATAACAGCAACTTGCCAATCCTGTGTATGGGCGATATGAACGACCTTCTGTATGATACTGATAAAAGCTCTACTAATATTAATCGTAATCGTATGTATGCTTTTCACTCTTTTGTAAAAAGTTGTGGTTCGTTTGATCTTGGTTTCAGTGGACCAGGTTTTACTTGGACAAACATGCGCTTTTCTTCTAAACCTCTTTTCCAAAGGCTTGACCGATGCTTAGCTAATCCTGAATGGTGTGCTATTTACCCAAATTCTAATGTTTTCAATATGCCTTTGATTTATTGCTTTAGCGACCATGCGCCTATTTTATGTTCCACTGATGGTAATACTCGAAAAAACTAAAAACTTCTTCAAATTTGAAAATTGGTGGCTAAAAGAACAAGATTTCCAAGCATATGCTAGATCTTGCTGGGCAAATATGGCCAACTCAGCTTTTCACAATCGTACTAACAAACTTGCTAGAGAACTAAAAATCCGGTGCAGAAAAAAGAAACCATTGCAGGATGAGCTACAGGAACTTGAACAACAAATCAAGGACATTCAATCCAAGACAGTTGCTATGCAGGACCATAACCAGGAAGGGAAGCTAACGCAAAGGTATGAGCAAACTGTCACTAAACTAAACGACTATCAACTCCAACGAGCAAAGAAAAATTGGGTGAAGAATGGAGACAGGAACACTGCCTATTTTCACAGAGCCATCACTAAGCGCTGCCTGATCAGATAGCTAACACATTTGTCTCCTATTTTAGATCAATTTTCACCTCTTCTTGTGCAGAGCATTCCAAAAACATCTCTGCAGATAATACTAATCTTCCAGATGATCCTACTTACTCGATGCCTACAAAGCAAGAAATCTGGGAAGTACTAAAGGAAATGAAAATGAATGCCTCCCCTGGACCAGATGGCTTTAATGTTGAATTTTATTTGGCTACTTGGGATTGGATTGGGGATGATGTTGCTGCTCTTATTTCTTCATTCTTCATCACTGGACATCTCCCTACACACATAAATGACACACACATTGCTCTAATTCCAAAAAACTGGTTCCCACGGTTCCTACGGATTACAGACCAATAAGCCTTTGCAATGTGGTTTACAAAATTATTGCCAAATGCTTAGCTAACAGACTTAAACCACACCTTCCAGATTACATTCATCCTTCGCAACAAGCGTTTATTGAAGGTCGTCGAATTAGTAACAACATTATTATTGCTCAAGAAATCACTCACTCTTTTTAGCTGTCTTCTTGGAAGGAAAAGGCTTTTCTTTTAAAAATAGATTTGGCCAAAGCTTTTGATAGATTAGAATGGAACTTTATTCTCCAGGCTCTTGCTCGTAAAGGGTTGCACGGTCACTTATCCATGCATGCATTTCTTCACCCACCTTTTCTGTTATTGTTAATGGTCAAGCATTTGTGAGATTCGTTTCAGACAGGGGAATACGACAAGGATGTCCTTTATCGCCTTATCTTTTTGTCCTTGCTATCAATGAGCTGTCTCTTGTATTACAGGAAGCTTTATCGGCCAACAGTCTACATGGAATTGTTCTTGGGCCTACATGCCCACCAATTCACTCACTTTTATTTGCAGACGATTTAATTATTTGTGGTGCAGCTACTGTTCATGAAGCCCAAGCGATGAGACAAATTCTGAACATCTTCTGCCTTGACTCAGGACAACTACCAAACTGGAATAAATCAGGTATACTTTTCAGTAAACATGTATCTCCTGCTGATAAGGAAGAAATTTTAAATGTTTTCCCTGTCCCCAATATCGATGATTCTTTTATACACTTGGGACATCCTTTGGTTCTTCCTTCGAAAAACAGATCAGAGGCTTACAACTTTGTCCTAGATAAATTTAGCTCTAAACTTGGCACTTACAAAGCTAATTCTTTATCCCATGCAGCAAGATTCGACCTAATAAATTTGGTGTTCTCTTCTATTCCTGTCTACTATATGTCAAATATTATTTTCTCCAAAAAGTTCATTGCAAAGATCACGGCTATTATTAGAACTTTTTGGTGGTCTGGTGTTAACACTGATTATCCTACTAAGCCTCTTTGTCTCAAAGCTTGGAAAGACATTTGCGCGCCAAAAAGAGAAGGTGGATTAGGAATTCGAAATTTGCAGGCCGTCAACTATAGTCTCATTCTTTCAGGCCTTTGGAGGATTGCTTCTCAGCCCAACAACCAGCTTTACCGCATTCTGCAGTCCAAGTACTTCCACGACAATTCCATTTGGAGGCCCAAACCGAATGTACCAAAATCTGCTTTCTGGTCTGCTGCCTTAAAAGTTATTCCTCTACAAAATAATTATTTCTATCAAATTGTAAATGGAGAAATCTCTATCTGGAACACACCTTGGTACACAGCTTGGCAAAACATTTACAATGATCTAATAATTCAGTCTGATTCCTCTACCTATCCTGCTTCTGTTAAGCAACTAATGATGGATAATAATAGCAGATGGAATGAAGCTCTTGTAGATCAACTCTTCTCTCGATCTGCTGCTAGCATTATCAAGGCTGCTCCTATTATTCCTTTAATTGATGATGACATACTTTGCTGGAAACTAACCCCAAATGGAAAATACAACTCCAAATCTGGATATCGCCTTTGTTTGCAATTTTTGCAGGATGCAGGTATGCCGAAGCCAAGGAAACCAGATGATTTAACTCAGCAGCTACTAAACTCGGTTTGGAAATGTAAAGAAATGATTCCGAGAGTCAAGACGTTTGCTTGGAGAATTCTACGCCGAGCTCTCCCATCAGGTTCAAGAGCTGCTGCCAGATCAAAACACATATCGCCTCTCTGTTCTAGATGTGGACTCACTGAAGACGACACACATATCCTTTTCTTATGTCCATTTGCGAGAGCAGCTTGGTTTCATGATCCATGATTTATTAGAATGGATACCCTTGCCCAAAACTGCAATTCTATATCTGCAATAATCAAAAATCTTCTGCAGAACAACCATCCACATGCACATATAACACACGGTTTTTACTTTTCTTTGGTGCTTATGGAAATCAAGGAACGATCATTTATTTGGCAGGAAACAGAACAAATCCTATCAAATTACAATTGCCACTAATGCTCTGTTGCAGGATCAAGAAATAACTCAAGAACCGACACCCTTACATGAAGCGATGACTCAAACATCAAATCCCTTCCGAGACAACGATTTCTGTTTTCTTGCAGGCCCCAGAATTTATGTTGATGCAGCTTGGAAACCACCTATCAATGGAGAAGCTTATGTGGCCGGGTTAGGCATCTTTGCAACCTGGCCAGAGCAACACGACCATATTGGCATCTTTGTATTTGCGGCAACACACAATGTTCCATCAGTTCCTATTGCAGAAAGCAAAGCACTTATGCTTGCAGCGGACATGGCGGCACATCTGAAAATTTTATCTGCAGGTTTCTTCACAGATAATAGCAATGTGGCAAGCTCAGTCCTAGCTCCCACCATTGCTCATTCCTCTGTGCTTTGGGAGATCAGGCCCTTGGTGATGCAAATCAAAGATAGCCTCCAACCTCTTCAAGCATCAGTGCGCCACATATCTAGGAACACAAACAGAATAGCTCATAATTGTGCACATCAGACGTTGCGATCTTTAGACTCGCACCCTACACTTTCATGCAGGAATCCAGCTCATAGCAACATAGCTTGTCCTATTTTGAAACACTTTGCAAATTTAAACAGACAGGACGTTGTAATCATCTCTGTACTATGTTTTTGAGCTAATGAAATGAGGGCACGTATGTGCCCACCCCTTGTTAAAAAAAAAACAAACATAAAATGCTGCCGCATCTCCGGGCGGGAGTTTACATGAGACCGCGTGCGCGTGTGTCGGTCGAGTGTGAACAGCTGCGTGCTTTCACAGACAGCCACGAGCCGACGAGAACCGAAGTTGACCCAGCGCCGACTGCACTATTTTCCACCAGCTCTGCCCTCCGAGTTAGGCACCTGCAGATATTTGTCCGAATTTCCGATCTTTGCTTTGCTTGCGATTCAAACTAAACCAAACTAGACCAACCCAAACCAAGCACCACACCGGCTGCTTCCTTTCTCCCCGCATTTAAGCGCTCAACTCCCCAGCGAAAGCTTCCAAGCCAAACGTGAGAGCCTCACACCACCACCTCGCATCCCTCCCCCTCGCTCGCCCGCCCGCCGAAATGCACCGGCAGCACAACCTCTCGCCGCTGCCGAAGCAGCAGCAGCAGCACGACGACGTCGGCAACGATGGCAGCGACGCCACGGAGGCGATCCCGCTCTGGGTGTCGGAGGAGTCCGCGGAGGCCAAGACCGACAAGGCGCCCGGCGGCCGGGCGGAGCGGTCCATCCACCTCATCCCGCTGCTCACCTTCCTCTGCTTCCTCCTCCTCTTCCTCTGCTCCCACATCCCTTCCGCCTCCGGTAAGCAAACACCCGCAACACGCCTCTGCATGCGCAGATCTGGATACAGATGTTGAATGATTCCCTTCTGATGATTTTTTTTGTGCCTTTGACTTTCAGATATGTCAGGCTTCGGCGGTGGAGGCGGCGGAGGGAAGGCGGCTGGCAACCGGAGGCTGAAGATGCTATAGACTTCTCTCGTATCAACTGGAGTATCACCTCAAGTTTTGTTGCTCCTTTGCCAGTTTCAATCCGACAATATGATTTTACTTTCGCTCAAATATGCAGCTGCCTATATTGTATTTGTACTTGTGCGGCAGTAAGCCAGTAATGAAATCTGGAATTGTATGATTGCCTTGCCTGGTTTGGTACCAGTATTCTTGATCGTTGGAGTTGCTTCTTATAGAGAAGAAAATTGAATTATAGCTAGGCTTCACGGAATGGTACTATCTGCTTATACAATGTGTTGATCATTTGATATTACCATTGTTGGAATAGATGCAACTATCGAGCAAGCCCTAGCTAGTTACATATCCAAAGTCATGTATGATGAGATTGATGGCCCAACAAATATGGCCTTATCCAAATTTCATCTAGCAGCACCATGCATAATCTGGATGTTCCATATCCACATTGCTTCAGAGAAACCAGCTGAATATTGATGCAGAATGCCATTATAGGAAAACTCTAGAAAAACTAATGCAAATACGTTACGCTTCCGGAATCTAGAAAACAAATAGACGTGGTTAATTTGTACAGACAATACAACTCCTGGCAGCACTTTCCTTCCATAGATAAACAAGAGTACATAAAAAAACTTAAAAGACAAGAAAATTCAGTTCTAGCTGCATGAAAATACAACGGAGACTCGAAGAGACAATGGTGACAACTTTAGCATCCCTTGCGTGTCTCCAAAATAACCCTTAAAAAAGCGTGCAGGATGGCAAATTCAACAGTATGAATCAGGCTAGCATCAGAATCCCACAAATCATCAGATGAATTCCTGGGCAGCCTCAGGCTTCTTGGGAGAATTGCCATCGTCGGTGGCCATGCAGACAGGGATAGTTACAGGGCTGCCTGCATTATGGGTGTATGCAAATTCAGTCTCTGGGTGCTTGTGTTCCTGCTCAGTTTGCTCAGCCATCAGAAGACTCTCTGGTGTATTGGCCTTCGGTAATTCAGCTTCCTGGTGCTTATGCTCCTCGCCACGCATTTCAGTGTTTTCTTGCGTTTGGGCCTTTTCGGTTTCACCATTCTGATCTTTCAGTTCCCCTTTACCCATTGCAGCATCTTCTGGCATGTTGGTCTTTGGACATTCACCCTCCTGATCAGCCATTTGTCCTGTTTCAGCACCTTCTAGATCGTGGACCTTGGTTGGATCACCCTCCTGATCACCATCCTGCTTCGTGTCGTCCTGATCAGCCATCATCTTTTCCTTATTGTAGGTTTCAGTGGCAGTTGTTGCAACCTTGTTGTAGGCATCAGTTACCCATGCTGTCCCGGTAAGGATATATCTGTTACTCATGATCGCCGAACCAGCAGTAGAGACGGTCTGTTCTGCAGCTACCAATGCTGACTTGGTCTTCTCTGCAACCTGGTCTTTCTCATCCATTTCCTTCATTTTCTCATTTACCACTAAGGTGCCGGTGGTGATCTTCTCGCTTAGGCCCAGACTCTTGTCAATGGAAGATACTTTAGCAGTTGCGGTCGATGTGAGTTGATGTGTATCATCAAAAGTCTTTGCCTTTTCAAGGGCGTCCTTGCCAAGAATAAATCCTTTGGCCAACATGGAACCAACAACATCCTCTGCCTTTTGAAGAGCAGATCCTATGGCCCTAGGGGTTTTAGACTAAAAGTACAAACACAGTGTCAGGAGTTCTGAGATTACGGAAACAATTTTGAAACCATAGATGTAAAATTAGTACAATCCTACCTCTAAACCAGCTAAAACAGCTGCCGGCAGCTGGTAATTAGTGGCTGGGGTAATGATGACAGCCATGTCCACTATAGTCGCACCCTGCACCCAAAAAAGAAGAAGAAACTGACAAAAAGGAAAATCGAAGCACTATGGTAACAATGTACACACTAAAATGACACAGTTTCCTGGCACAAAACATATGCTAGCTGGATGTTCTATCGAGATGAAGATCCAAAGTTCTAAACAGAATCATCAAGAGCAGATTTTGACCCACCCCTTTTTTCTCACTTCAAAGTAGTAATGTGAACCCCAGGAAGACTTACATGTATGAATATTACAACCGACCAAACTTGATTATGTTATAAATGTTCAGTTATTAAAAAAAGATTGTGCTAACAGGTAAGAACTCATACTGTCAGAAGCATAGCCCTCTCTGCTTCTTGGTCACCTTTGAAGCTGATGTATGCAAACTGAGACCGCTCGTCAGCACTGCAAACCATTGCTAAGTTAATATAACCTGTGTTATATAATAAATCTAAAATTTAAACAGGTGTAATCAATTATAATTTTATAATGGAGATCATGTGGCACTAACCTTTGCATTTCGACATGTATGATTTCACCAGAAAAGGAAAAGAACTCCTTGATATCTTGTTCTGAAGCTTGAAGTGAGACATTATGGACCTTTATTGTGCTAGCCATGCTTGCCTTGAAAAATGGAATGAAGAGAATGGAATTATTAATCTCTAATTAGCATAATATCCATGTTTATGTCAAGATTTCATCTAATTTCATAAACACTACAAGAAACAAGCACACCAGTCAATTAAAATGCATTTTTTTCGGGACCATCTGGACGAACAGAACTGGAAAATATGATACTTGGTTAGTCATGCGAGCATATGCTAGTATGTAGTAAACGGTCATATTATCAGAGGAAAATGGAAGCATGAAACGTTACATGATGCTTGAAAGTCTACAACGGTGGAAGTCCCAAATATGTATGGGTGCATATGTTTACAAGACACCGGGGAAGGAGGGAAGAACATAAATGAGGTTAAAACTTAAAAGACTTTACAATAGGCGAAAAGTCACTTTTGAGGACGGGCTCCATGAAGCCTGTTAATTGAAATGTTTTAAAATCGATATTTTGAGGTTTAAAATTATTCAAAAAAAATGTCCTAGATGTTGACAAAGACATTCTACGGTCCTGCAAAATTTCGACGCGAAATAGCTCATATTCCGGCCTACATAAAAATGACAAATCTCGACATATCTGAAAGTTTTCGAAATTTGCATTGTCCACTACCTCAGATCCAGAAATTTTTCAGTTTTACACAAATTAAAATACAGAATATTTCACATTGGTATTTTGCACACCGGTAGAAGTCATCATTATCTACATTTAGTAATTTTTTGATTGTTTTCAAACTAAGAATTGCCCTTTTTAAAAAAAAAAGGGCTCCAGTCCTCCAAAACGACGCACTCATGCAATAGGCAACTTGTGTCTCTAGGGAGAGATCCATTTCACGCAGAGGGTTCAATAGTGTTCTTTGTAGTACATCACTTCGAAGTCTGAGGTATGTCAAAACATAAGGTTCTATATGTAGTTCTCTTGCCTGATTAGTAAGAACTTCAATGATTAGATCACATATGCAAATGATCCGGATTCACGTAAAAAATGATTCCGATGAGAAAATTCACAAATAAAAAACTTCATCGGAGTAAGAAACCGTTAATGCCTCGAAGCAGAACAAAATTTAAGAAATTAACCGGAAGAATTCTTCATTTTCAGAATTTGCAAGACAAAAAAAAGATCAACGAACAGAACATTATTAACAGTTAAGGCCAGAGTGCATCATGCAAATGGACAAAAATACACGCACTTGGTAGGAAATCTGAAATGCCTAGATAGAAAAACAAAACGAGCATGTGGATTTTTGGCATGGATCCTCCGCAAAAGGGGAATTTCCAGCATTCAGATTTCATTGCGATTTCCTCACATGGTGGGAACAGCTCAGCAGACAACAAACACGATGCGAGATCACGCAACCCAATAAAATACGATCTCCGGGATGGCAAGAGAGAAAGAACATTTCCGATCTCAAATGCTCCATACTCCAGGAAAGAATGAAGAAAGTGGGAGGAAGAGCAACTGGTTCTCACCTCCACGGATACGATCCAGACGGCTCGGGACTCCGAACAGGAACTCGAATTGGGGGTCGGGACGAGGAAGAGAAAAGGCGACGGGAATGGAGATCCGTTGCGCGCATTTTGCCGCGGTTTCGTCGGAGAAGGGTGTGGTGATGCGGAAACTTGGAGGGTGGCGACGTTTAGGTGCGGTGCCAGGAGGCCGCCTTCTCTGGGCCGTATCTCGGCTTCTCAGCCCGGTGACTCCTCCGTGAAGCCCAGTAAGCCCATTGATATGCCGGGTAGGAGAAGCCTCTGTTCTGTTGCTCCCTTCCTCCTCCGGCATCCAAGCGCGACGACAGCGAGCGTGTCCCAGTCCGTTACGGCGGTGTTTCTGGCGAGGCGAGGCGAGGCGCGGTGGTGGAGGATGGCGAAGGCCGGCGGGGGGCTGATCTGGGCGACGGCGGAGGACCTGGCGCGGAACCGGCCGGTCGTGCTGTCGATGTACCGGCAGATCCTGCGGGCGCTCAACTCGCCGGCGCTGCCGCTGGGGCACGCGGCGCGTCTGGCTAAGAAGGCGGAGTGCCGCGCCATCTTCATCTTCGGAGCCGAGGAGAGGTCGCTGCACAACATCCGGGACCTCCTCGACGCCGCGCGCCACACCATCGGCATCCTCAACCGCGGCCGCCTCCCGTAGAGAGTAGCTCTAATCTCACCGGGTATGCTCGAATCGCTTGTAAGATTTGGTTCGTCATCGTGTTGTTGAATGGCTAGTTTGACGGTATAAATTTGGTGCCATTTGTTGCCTAGTTGCTTCTCTATGTATACACTGCAAAACATAAATAAATATATATTGCAGACCCAAAAGAAGATGATGACCAGTTTGTGTTATTGTTCTTCAGTTAAATTTGACATGTGTGCAGTTTACAGAGGTATTGTTGCAACAATTGTCATAGTTGTAGCATTCAGGAACTAGCACACATTTGTGCTACCCAAATGACTGATATAACACACCACTGCTGCTGATAGTTTATGTCTTTGCTCGGCTGACTGTGACCTTTACACATAGGAGTCGCTGTGCTCTCCCCCTCCCTCTTTTGGTGGAGAGTACAACACAAATCTATGACAATATGACACTAACACAAATGTAACGGATCATGACTGATCTTGCATCTGTATCTTGAGGCATGAATTAGCTTAGAACACATGGCACGCCCTAGATTCAGCTGGATCTAGACTCAAGTCTACCCCTTAAGCTTCAATTAAATTTGACATGTGCTGTTCACAGAGGTATTTTTGCAACAAGTGTCATAGTTGTAACATTCAGGAACTAGCACGCATTTTTGTTACCCGAATGACTGATATAGCACACCACAGCTGCTGGTAGTTTTTGCCTTTGCTCGACTGACTATAACCTTTACACATAGGAGGAGCTGTGCTCTCCCTCTCTCTCTTTTCGTGGAGAGGGCAATACAAATCTATGATAATATGACACTTACACAATTGGAATGGATCATGACTAATCTTACAGCTGTATCTTCAGGCATGAAACCGATTTAGCTTAGAACACAGGGCACACCCTAGATTCAGCTGGATCGAGACTCAAGTCTATCCCTTTAGCGGTGGGGCATTGGGCCAGAGGGCAGTGCTCACCAGCCGTGCCCCACCAGTCGACTGACCGGTTCTCCATGGTCAGTGTGAAGTACAGCAGCACCGCCATGAAAGCGACTCCTGCATCAAGCGCGGCTGAGAGGATGTAGTTGTACCTCTGCCACCACTTTTTACGGTACCGGAACACGAAGAAGTTGAAAAAGGTGCCAATGATAATCCAGGCGTTGTAGTTCACGGCTGTTGCTGGTGGCATGTTTGCTGTAGCGCCGATGAGCACTGGCAGGTTTATCATTAGTATCCACTTCTGACTGGGGAATATCCTGTGGAATATGTACACAATGACGGGGCCTGCTGCGCCGATGAGAAAGAACCAGTTGACAGCTCCATAGTTACCATGTGCCCCGAAAATGCGCTTCGGGCCAACAAGGCCCCAGATAACCGATGCATCAAAGAAGACACGGTCACCAGGGCATGTCCATGGGCTGTCTGGTGCGAGCACCTGGTCATTGCAGATGTTCGGGATGGAGCCAAGCAGCCACCATGCCACACCGAGGTTGACTGTCCCAGCCACAATTGTGCCGGCGAACTGGGTAAATACAGAGTGTTAAAGGTCAGTGTATGTTATCGGCATACATGTCACTCCTTAGCTTAGAAGGTGGGCAAATTTAGTGGTTTAATTACCTGAACAATGAACATTGATTTGGGAGGTATCTTCATATAGTGGCCGAGCTTGAAGTCTGAGAGGAAAGCAACTGCCTGGTTCATGCTCATGTATCCGTACACCTTGAAGCAGACATTGGCGATGGGGTATCCAGGCATTATGAGCCCCATGGCGTACTCGGTGATTACATTCAGACCAGGTGTCTGTCCATCAAATTATTGTCAGCTTTTCTTGCAGTAATCATCAGATGCCTGAGAAGTGGACAATATATGGAAGATTCTGAAAATATACTTGCCTGGGCTGTGGTTGCAGTAATGATGCTTATGGGGAGGGTGAAGACGAAGGCCATGCCACAGGCGAAGAGGAGGCCCCACCATGGGAGCTGAACCTGGTCATTGAGGACGGTGCAGAGGATGAGGGACACTGCCATCGACAATACCGTCAGCGAGTAGAACCACCATGCTGGTATGTCGTCGTACTTCCTCATCAGCTTTGTGTGGATGTCAGGTTCCTCGTGCTGCGAAGCTTGGAATCGTTGGTAGATCTCCCTGCGCATTGTTGTCCAATTGCAGATGTGAATTGTGTATCTTTAAGATTCAGAAAACACATCTGATCATCCCAGACGTGTCTGTTTATTCATGTACAGAGTTGAGAATCCTTACTTCCCGTAGAAGATGGCGACGTGAGAAATGGTCGACGCGATGGTGGCAAAGCTGAGCCCGTAGGAGAGTGCAAAGAAGGTACTGAGGTTCACCCTGCCGAGATTGGCGTACGCGTCCGTGTCAAGCTGGAACCGGTTGTCCACAATGTTGGTGATATCGTACACGGATCCGTTGGACATGAAGAGGTGCGAACTGAATATGGGGAACGTCTTGGCGTTGTAGAGGTTGGTTCCCCAGTACGCCGTGGGCACAATGACATAGATGAAGGCGGCGTAGCCGATGGCGATGTTGGCGGTGGCGAAGAAGGGCGAAATGAGCGGACTGAAGAGGAAGGAGGAGACAGCCGTCCAATCGAGCGTGAAGGCTCCGAGGCCCAGGCCATGCATGCCGGAGCCGAGCTGCTGCGCCGTGACGGACTTGGAGAAGACCCAGCACACCCACGAGATGGAGGTCAGCGCCGGGAAGAGGTAGCCCGGCACGACATACCACGCGAAGCTGCAGATGAGCGCCACCAGGAAGAACTTGGAGCGGGTCATCTGTCTGGAACCCTTGGGGAACTCCTCTTTCTCGTGCAGTGCCCTGGTACATTCAGAGGTGATGTTAGTGCCACATGGTACGAATTAACGGCTTCCACAATGCTACAGATTCAAAAGGTTGCCATGTAAACCAAGCGACTCAATCAATCGTCAGTTCATATCATTGCTAGTAACACAAACTGCAAATATAAAACGGCCTGATGTGATTTTTCATATAGTACTGTACTACATTCTTTGCACGATGAAAAGCTGGGGAATTACAGTATAATACTCCCCGTCTTCCTGCATGTATCCCTGGTCAGATAAGCCAGAACTGTCATCACCATTGATACGGTTTTATCGAAGGCAATCTTCCCCGGCTGGTTTGCTACGATGATTTGTTTGTTCGCTAGGGTGATTTGTTTCCCCGTCAACTAGGACCAGACTAGATAATTATGGATTTGTTTGCTACGATGATTGTTTACTCCCCGTCAGGATACGGCTCTATTATCATCGGAAACTAGTGGAATTTAACGCGGCGTGACGCCGCGATTTTGTTAGTTTGTATTTTTTTATAAATTTGTAAGATAACTTCATAATTAAAGAATATGTATTCTGTGAGTATTTGTTAAATTTAAATTACTTCATAATTAGATGAAGTTAACGTAGATTGTATGTAAATATTAACTAATTTGAATTGTTTAAATATGTTTGTTTTTTGGCATTAATAAGTACCATTTTTTGAGCATTTCGATATGTTTTCGAGTATTTCTAATATTTTAGTGGTTTGAAGTGTTTAATTATGCTTCTATTTTCTAAATGATATTTAATTTAAGTTTGTAGTTAGTGGGGTTTGAAATGTTTCATTATGCTTCTATTTTCAAAATGATATTTAATTTAAATATGTAGTTAATGGTAATGTATATTTTTTGGATTCGAGTTAACAATTCGGGAAAGTTTACTTATATTGCATCGAAATATTGACCATTTTGAATTGTTTAATTATGTTTGTGTTTTGCCGTACGTAGGTAGTGTTGATATTTTATGACATTTTTTATAGTTTAAAGAATATCCAAATATTTGGCAAATTGAATTGTTTAAATATGTTTCTAAGTTGCCATAATTTTTTTACCGTAATTAGAGAAAATGTATTTGAATTATATTTAAACATCTGTTAATTTTAAATTTTTTAGGCAACTTGGCGTGGTGGCACGGCGCACCCGTCCGGACTGAAAATGTTTAAATTTGTTGTAATTTGTCATTTAGGGTATATTGAAATACTTAGCAAATTGCATTGTTCAGAAATGTTTGAATTTTTCCATAAATTTGTAAGATAATTCCATAATCAGAGAATATGTATTTTGTGAGCATTTATTAATTTCAAATCCTTAATTAGATGAAGTCTACTTAGATTGTATACAAATATTAGTCAATTTGAATTATTTAAATATGTTTGTATTTTGGTATTAATTAGTATCATTTATTTCTCGGAGCATGTTGATATGTTTTGGAGCATCTCCAAAGTGTTCAAATATGTTCTTATTTTCCAAATAATATTTAATTTAAGTACGTAGTTAGTGCTAATGCATTTTTTTTTATTCGAGTCTACAATTCAGGAAAGTTTGGATTTTTTTCTTTAGCGAGAAAAATAGAAGAATTATTTGGAAAACTAACCAAACAAAATGAACGTTTGGTAGTTCATGTGGGAAGTTCGAAAAATACTTAACTTTAAAATTTTGTTAGTTTCACTTTTGTGTACAATGGTTGTTCGGTGCATTTTTTGTGTGGGAAGTTAAAAAATTTCATAAATTTGGAATTTGTAGGACGTCGTGCTGGCTGTAGTGGTTTGGATATGCTATGTATCTGTCTGCGCAATTTGAATCGAGTCAATGCAGGAAAACCGTTCAGGAAAAGAAAATTGGTACTATGCATGTATTTTTCTGATTGTTTTGTTGTACTATGCATGTTTTCTCTGGCGGATACATTAAGATATTTTGATTTTTGAATGGTTTTCCAGTTTCCTGCAAATTGTGTAATTTAACTGGGCCCACATGTCGGAGTTCTAACAATTTCTGAAATTGTTGGTAGGGGAAAAATAACTTGTGGGTCCACAGCTGACTTCATCGTGGGGTAAATTTAAAATTTGTAATTGTCTGTATCCAAAAGTTGTTCAAATCTGAAAATTATCGGAATTAAAAAAAGGCACGGAGGTAGGCCGCGTTTGTTGTAATTCGGAATGTGAAATGTGTCGGAATTTGTCGTCTAGGGTAATTTGAAATACTTAGCAAATTTGAATGTTTGATTATGTTTGTATGTTGACATAAATAGTTAATTGTGAGATCCTGGCTCAGGGCTTAACATGATTGATAGAATACTCATATCAATAAGTTGCAACTTCTTTTCCGGAAACTCATCTGGAAGGAACTCCGAGGTTAAGCGTGCTTGGCCCGGAGCACTCCAAGGATGGGTGACCGACCGGGAACTGGTTCCCGGGTGCGCACGAGTGAGGACAAAGTGCGCAGAAAAGACTAGTGTTGATCTGTGGGGCCAGTCTGGAGATCCTAGAGAGCTGCCAGGGGTGACAGGCCCGGCCTGAGGGTGGCCGGGGTGTTACATTAATTTAGCTTCGTAATCGGAAGATGTGCATTATGTGAGCATTTAGTAAAGTTAATATATATTTGAGGAGTTGCATCTGAATTTCATATTTAGAGGGAGTTTTTTTGTTTTGCCAAATATTTACTTAATTGAAATGTTCAATTAGAGTCCATAATCTGAGGGAATATGTAGTGTGAGCATTTGTTAAATTGAACTTTGCATAATTATGGGGAGCGCATTTGTTTTTTATTAAAAAAATTACTAATTAAAAATGTTCCAACCTTTTTTGTTTCCTGTGAATAGTTGGTATTTTCTTGTGGGCATGTTGGTATATTTTAGAGTATCTCCAATTTTAAAGCAATTTGAAATGTTCAAAAATTATTAATTTTAAATTTTAGTCCATAGTGGTTGGAAATGCATATTTATTCATTTGGATTTCATAGCTAGAGAATTTTTTTTAAATTCAACTCCATATAATAAGAGCAAAAATTCAAATGATACAACTCCATATGTTCAAGTGTGCTGCCTTTTATGTTTTTTTGGAGTTTTTCCGATATATTCTAGCGTACTTCCAAATATTTTGATAGTTGAATTGTTCAAATGAGTTCGTATTTAAAGCTACTGGTTTTAAAACATTTACTATTTTATGGAATTTGTTTAGGGAAACATTTAAAGCCCATGATATAAATGGGTAACTGTATTTAAATGGTTTAGCAAACTCTATTTAAATGAGATGTTTTATACCGAAAAAATATTTTATTGGGTTTGTCATATTGAATGCTGTCGCTGATATCATTTTTTTTTTTTGGATTTTATTTGAGTTTGAAGGAAAATTATGGAATGCACGTTTTTTGAAATGACGTGAAGGTGTCAACTGAGCCTTTATACATTATTTGAAAATTTGAAGATTTAAAATATTTACGAAAAGGTTCTGAAGTATTTGGAACGACTGTTTGGATATTTACAATTTGTAAGAAATTGGTTTGAATTCATTTGGAGCTATGTTTGGAAAATTACAAAAGGTTTTGAAAAAAAAAGCAGGGAAGAAAAAACAGGGGAAAATGGAAAGGGCCCGGCCCACCAAGCGGCCCGTCTCCCAGCCCACGGCCGACATGGCGTCGCGATGACGTCATCGGCGGATGGAACCGCCGCGGCGGCGACAACGACGGCGACGCCGCGCCACCGCGAGCTGGGAAGCGCATCCGAGCGCGCTGGACGCGCGCGATCGCGGAGCTCCCGAATCTGACAGCGCCGCCTCCTCTGGGTCGCCGGAGCATCGCCGGCGGCCTGCGGACGTGGCGGACGGGCTGCGGCACGGCGGCGTAGTTTGCGGCGACGGCGCGGCGTCCCGGCAGCTAGAACTCAGCGAGGAGGGACATGCGACGACGAAGGTGGCTGTGTGCCTCGATTTGAAGGAAGAGCACCGCAGCGGCGGGGCGGCGCGGCGGCGCCGGCGGCGATTTCGGGCGCCGCGGGAGAAGGAGGGGGAAGTGCGGGATGCTTTGCAAAAAAGTCCTCCTATTTTTCTTCAATTTCGTTCCAGTCCTCCGCCTCGTAGAACTGCGGGCTGCGGGATTATTGTGCTTTTTTGGAGGGATGTTTTTACAAAAAGTTCACGGTTGCGATCTGTGGGCCGTCCGATCGCCGAGCGACGGCACGGATCGATGCACTGTTGAACACTGTACATACTGTAGCTAGCTACAGTGCCGATCGCTGTGGGGTCAAGAAATTGCTCAGCTTTCATATAGTTAGTGATGTGGTGCGCGCAAGCATGTGCGAGAGTACGCGCGTCTTTTCTGGACAACTTGGACCTGGACCACGAAAACACAACACTGTTGTCTACTCCATCCATCCAGTTGCACGCGAGTTTCAAACAACGCAGTCACCCTCTCCCTAGATCATCAAGAGTCAAAACTGTGCTGCGTTCACATCACGCCCGTCACGTGCTGCCAATTTTTTCATCACAGCTTCCGAAGGCTGCATTGGCCGAGTGCCCAAACCGGAGCCAGAAATGCAAGAGCGATTCCTCCCTCCGGCGCTGACGACGTCTCGGACGTCGCCGTCCTTCTCTATTCAGTGGGGAATTCGTGGACTCCATGGAATCTATAATGTGCAGAGACGTGCTGTGAATTCTGAACAGTCTTGAAAGCTACCACTGCTAGTGGTTCTTGGTGTCGACGAGTTGTTTTCATGCATGCATGTCGACTTGATTATCCTCATGAGTCCAAGATTACGGAAGATAGGTTGACGACGAGCTGAGGCCTAGCTGTCTCTGAAAGCTATTTTGTATTCAAGCGAACTGCTACCAATACCATGCAAGTGCAAGGTTATCAGCGACTCTGGTATTTCTTCTGTGATGTAAATGTAATGGGTGGTACTGATCCGCGTAAGTGATAAAAAGATGTGATCTACATTCAGGTATCCCAGGATTGTTTAGTGTGAATGGTAGGTGAGTTGCAGGTTGGTTTAGAGAAGAAAACTAGGGCCAATCGGCATAAGATGGGTCCCCGCATAAAGGAAAAATATATATATCGGCATAAGATACGGCCGTGTGCTAGTTCTGAATTTCTGATACACACTGCATCATGAGAGGCAAAGTGGCAGAGACTGGTGGAGCTTAACTAGTAGATTCATATCTCTGTCCTGTGATCACTCGATTAGTCTAAACCAAAGTTGAACATCAACTCTTTTGAGTAAAGATTAGCCTTGGGCAATAGGCATGTCCACTTGATTCTAAAAAAAGCTATGCACTTTTTTTGTTAGTTCACGAAAATATTGAGAGACTCTTTAATTCAAATGTTTTTTTGTATACTTTTTGGAAATATGTATTTATACTCTGCGGATTGTTTGATTTGTACTAGCATCATGAGCCATAAATTACTTTTTAATTCGTTTCTGTTCTGTTTCCCAAGAAAATTTCCATTGATTCGGATGTCTTGCAAAATTCATGTGGTTTTGCTATGTGCAATCATATATTCAACTGTACAAATTCCTAGTCAACAGAATTTGTAATCGTAGTCGACTACGAAGACTTTTAAGGTCAACCACGAATACTACTCTTCACAAAGAGAGCCCCACCTAGCAGTAACTCTGACTGGACTGCCTTGCTAGCTGTATAGTATTTCACATATTTCATTCTATTTTAACTCGATACCGAAATGAGAAAATATTCGAGCAGAAATGATTATTTGGCACTGCTATCTCGCATATTATTCTACTCATCATGTCTGAGTAAAACCTTTCCACCCATAACCATATTAGTTTTCTTTAAACCATGCGTACACCAACCAAAGTTGATTGGGAAAAGCGACAGCGTGTCTCCATTTGCAGTCCATTTGCAGTGTACCCCAGGTTTTAAAACATAACGTGCCCTAGGTGAGCGGAAAGACAGTATTCTAATTTCTAAACCCAAAATTAATAAACCCAAGTTGCACATATTCAGCACTATTTTCTTGAAGGCATGCATCGAACAACTTAATAATTCGGGATTCCATCAGCAGCAGCTAACTTATTTTTTCGAATGGTCAGCAGCTAACTTATCAATGCATTGGATGCACTATACCATGCTCATGGTGGGGTCTCTCTGATAGCTCTTGCATCGTCAGTGTCGAAAGGACTACCGAGAGAGAAGGAAAAGAGACCATCCAGCTGAAATGCATGTCAGTGTCTCGCTAGGGGTCAGATATTCTCCTTAATTTTTTGTCATGGACTTTGTCTTTTAATGATGGCCTGCCCGGCCACCGGCCGAGTCAGATTCTCCAACTAATTAGCACGTTAATTCATTGTAGTACTACGATGTGCACACCTATGGATTACGTTTGTATCAAAGGAACGGTCTACAAATATTTCTGTGGATTGGATTTGTATGGCTCAGTTTTATAGGATTTTTGAACATCCACTTCAACCTCATTTTTAGACTGAAGTGCGTAAGATCGAGCCATCTTTTCTGTGGTTTTTCTGCGTTTTATCCAAACAACTATTACTGCAGTTTTTCTCTGTCTTAAAATACAATGTTTTGCACATGAAAATCTATGGGATTCCTATATTTATTTTCTATTCCTGTGTTTTCAACCCTGCAATCCAAAGAGGCCCTTATTCCTCGTTTTCTCGCCTCTGCCTCCGACAAACCATATCTCCTATGCCGACCTCGTACTTTTGATCACTTCTTCATTACGAATTGTATCTATTACGAATTGTGTCTATTTAAGCTTTTCCTCGCCAGTGGCAATTTAGATTTTTTTTCGTAGAAAAACATCAGGTTCTTTGCTCGACTTCTTTAAATAAGAAATACTAGTTAACATTTAAAAGCTAGCTAGCCAAAGCTTTGGTTTCTATTGCTGTTTTTTGTCACTTTGGTAAGATTCTTCTATATCAAATTTCTTCTATATCACTTGTACGTAGTACTACAACTTCCAACTAGGCTCCATACGGAAAGTTACAACCACCCGAGGACAAACCAACCAACACATCTGGCCGCAAGAAACGGAGAAATTTTATGAATGCAACGCTTTGTTCGCCGGTCTCCGGAACGCGAAACCAAATTCCGACCGAATCGCAGTAAAAGAAAGCAAAACACTGGAGTGGAGCAGAGTAGAGTGGGAGGTGCTCTGTTTCAAAAAAGAGTGGGAGGTGCTCACCGGAATAGCGAAACCTGGACGAGCGTGCTCGGCCACCACATGTGCGCCGGCTCCACCACGTACTTGCGCATCAGCCCGGCCCACCCGTACCCGAGAACCTGGTAGATTCACAGCAAAATTAAGAGCAGCGGAGTTAAATTGTGCGGCCTAATTAATGCCAATGGCGGCCACGCCAGGAGAATTTAAGGAAACCTAATCTTCGTACAGTATCTGGGCTCCCAACATAGTAGGAGGACAAACGCACCTGGGTGGTGATGATGAGGATCCAGGCGGCGAGGAAGGAGATGGAGCGGTGGTAGTAGGCGCGGATGATGTCGACGATCCCGACGGCGTAGGCGCTGCCGTTGCCGAAGGCGTAGCCGGCATTGGCGAAGATGGAGATGAGCACGTGCTCCTTCATGTTGAAGGGCCCCGGGTTGAGGCTCCACTCCCCGCCGCCGAGCGCCGCCGGGATGGGGAACCTCCGGCTGGGCAGCACGCGGGCCATGAAGTGGCCGATGGGCAGCGACGCCACCTGGACCGTGATCTGGGTGACGATGAGCGGCTCCGTCCGGTAGGAGAAGAACTGGTTGAGGAAGCTCATGAGCGCGCAGGAGAAGAGCCCGATGGTCCACATCCGGAACGTCCACACCGGCAGCGTCGGGTCGTCGCCGGAGGGGACCGTCAGCCGGACCTGCTCGATCGGGGAGGTCTCCTCCTCCTCTTCCTCCTTGCCGGCGAGGCCGCGCTCCGCAATCTCGCCCATGGCGCGTGGGCGCGTGAGCCGGTTTAATGGCCGCCGCTAGCTGTAACTAGGAGCGTCGTGCTCTGTACCCGCCGGAGAGGTGATTTGTTTGGGAGGAGCAGAGAGGTCTGGCGCGCGTGTGCGTTTATATGGGCGGACGGTGAGTTTGAAAGCCTAGGGGGAGCGTCTCCTAGCTGTACGTGATGCGTCCAGATTCGGCCTCCAGATTCTTTGGATGTCTAGCATTTATTATCGACAGGAAAGGGAAGTAGTAGTTGCAAGATACTATACGTATATTATAGCACTGGAATCTGGCTGCCCTACGTATGCATACGCACATGAATCTTGTTCGGTCTGGATACTGCCATACTGGGGTATCAAAAACATTATTTTATATGGCCTCCAAAATGACCTTCTAGTAGTATATCAAAATCAAAGCACCGCAAAAAAATTCGTGTCGATTCGTGTAAAGGACGTCAAAACAGAGCCGGTACGCGTACGGTGTGCGCCATTCGTCTGTGCCAGCCCCCGTGGTAAAAACTTTCCCCGTAAATTTTCTTTTATGAAATTTCATATGCCTTTCAGGACATATTCTTGAAGAAAAAAACCGGAGCCGATACCCTGCATCCAGCGTACCAGAGCTAGATTATGTGGGCCTCAGACGCGACCTGCATGCTGCTACGAAATACCGTAGATTGGAACACAGTGAGAGCTACCGGCGTGTTTACAAGCTAGGTGCGTGAAGATTGACCGAGAGATGCTAATCAACACTTTGACCGTAAGATATTCCCCAATCGGCACGTACGTGAAGACAGGAGAGGAGGCGTTCGTGAAACCCATCTAGGGTTTCGTCCCCCTCGCCGGCGACCCTACTAGTCCGCTCCGTCTCTAGTGGCCTTAGGGCCTTGGAGGCGTCGGCGGGAGGGTTTCCGTCCTTTGTTTAGGTTTTTCAGTGTCTTCTTCAAAATGGTGAGGCGGTGGCTATTTCTTTCTTGAAGTCAGAATAAGGTCCTACCCGTCCTATCCTCGCTCTGGTGGTGCGCCTAGCCCTAACGGAGGGCGCGTGGAGGCGTGTGTCCGGCGGATCCCCTGGGATCTAGTCCGTTTTCGTGTTCGTCCGTGTGGTTGCAGATCCGGCTCTTCCGATCTATGGTTCTCATAATTGGCGATGGTTACTGCTCTGGTGCGCTGGTCCCTCGGGGCCTTAGCACGATGACTTCCCGTCTGTCTACTACAACAAGCTCTACTAAGACAAGCTTTACCCGTCTCCGGTGAAGGAGGGGTGAGGACAGCGGCGCGCCTTCGGCACGCTTCAGTGTTTGTAGTCGTCGCTAGGTGGTCCGAAGACCTATTTGTAATTTTTATTACTTTTTGAATTCTTCGTACCGTTGTTGATGATCAATAGATTGGTTGGCCTTTCAAAAAAAACTTTGGACGTAAGCATGACCCACGCTAATTTAAACACTTGCTCAATCCAAGTGGTTTCCTTGGTGGGTCGATGTCCTAATTGTATTTTAGATCTTATCAGTGTATGTAAATGGTATATTAACCAGGAAGGCCAAGAAGTATGCGCACGAGCTTTCGAGTTTGCTATCATTGTGTATTAGTTGTTTTCCTAATCTCGTCGAGTTTGTGTTCGTGTGTTTTTGTATTCTCCTTATTGAAATATCAAGGATGTCGTCTAGAGGGGGGGGGGGGGGGTGAATAGGCGGTTTAAAATAATTACAATTTAGTCTAGAATAAATGCGAAATAAAACTATTGTTTAATTTATCAAGCACAAAATCTAAACAAGGTTCACCTATGTGCACCAACAACTTATGCTGAACAAGTTAAGTAACTAGGTAATAGCAAATTAGCAAGATAGATAACTTCAATCTCAAAGGCTATCACAAAGGTAACTGCATAAGTAAAGAGTTTGAGTATATAAATAACCGAGATACTTGGAGATGATGATTTATCCCGAAGGTCACTTCCCAATGGAAGCTAATCTCTGTTGGAGAGTTGTGGAAGAACAATTCTTCCAATAGCCACAATGATTTCACCTTATTCTCCTCGTGCGCTTGCACAATGCAAGTTGCAAGGTGCCACAAATCCACTATGAGGAGGTCCTTGAGGGCGACCACCAAACCCATACAACAACGTTGGGGCTCTCCAAAATTGTATTGGAGACTTCCAACAACGTCCTGGAGCTCAAACTCCGAAACCCACCAACCGTCTAGTGTACACAATGCACCCAAGAGGAACAAGCTCCCGAGCACACAATGAAACCAAGAGTATTAAGCTGCCCAAACTTCACTTCCATGTATCACCGTGAAGAATTCAAACCGATGCACGTAATGCAATGGCATGAACACACAAAGTGGTCAAAAGTCCTTTCTCTCAAATTCCACCAAAGCAATTAATGCTATGGGGGAAGATGGGAGGAAGAACAAGAAAAAAAACAAATGAACCCAAGATTTTTTTTACTCTAATCCACTACTTTATTAAACGGGATAACGATTACACTCTAACTGAATCACGTCAGTCAAAAATCCAGGTATTACATCAAAGCAAAAATAACCTATGCTAAGAGCTTTTTGGCATATCGATGCGCCGCTTTATTTTCATCCCTTCCAACATGAAGAAGCTTGACTTCCTGAAAACTAGAACATAAAACTTTCATCTTGCGCACCACATGTGCCCCTTCAGTCCGACTTTGGCAGTCCTTCTGCCACAACTTCTCCAGCGAGCTGCAGTCAGTTTGAATGATCACTTTTGGAATACCCAACCGAGCCGCGGCTTCGAGGCCCTCTCTACTAGCAAGTAGTTCCCTGATAAAAGGATCAGCAACATGACTGTGTTTCTTACAGCCTGCCTCCACAAACACCCCACAATGGTCCCGGATCACATACCCAGAACCAGCTTCAGACGTCTGACAGTTTAGCGAACCATCAACATTCACCATCAGCTAGCCCTCTGGCGGCGGCAACCACTTGCACTTGGCCGTGATAGACACCTTCTGTCTCGGTGGTAGTTCAAGCAACGCAAGTTGCTCTTCAATCAGCTTCATAGATCCCAGAGGTTTGTACTGTTCTTCCCCATGCACATACTTATTCCGACTCGACCAAATACACCAAAGAACAATCATAGCAATCGGTGTTTGCGTAGCCGTCAGAGCTGAACCAAGCAGCCAATCCTGCATCCATGTCACCGGGTGCAGTTTGGGGACGGTGAAGCCAAAATGGTCTAGCATAGCTGCCCAAAACTGTCGTGCGTGTACACACCGGATCAGAGCATGATGCAACGTCTCATCTTCATGGCCACATAACTTGCAAGTGGCACTCTTCATCACATGTCGTCTGGTAAGTTCAGCATAACACGGTAAGAACCCTTTCAGTGCCCGCCACCAGAAGATCCTCACCATAGCTATAACTTTGAGTTTCCACGGCTTTTTCCATAGCTGCTCTTGGTCCGAGCATCCCGGAGCAGCAACAATGTGATCTACCAGCATTCGGTAGGCCGACCGAACCGTATATATGCATGTTTTCTCTTCACTCCATGCCCAGAAATCCGCACCTCCATGCCTTGGATGAGGAAGGCAAAGAACCGCCTCAGCATCAAGAGGACAGAGATGAGCTTTGACAACTTCCTCATCCCATTTACCAGTGGTCTGATCCAGCAACTCCGACACGAACGTGAGTTCTGTACCATCATCCTGTCTCTTTTCATCTCAGACAAGAGGTTTCAGACCCGGTACACCTGTGAGCCATTGATCATGCCAAATACGAGTATCTTGACCATCACCAATACGCTTCACAAGGCCCTTTTATAACACTTCTCTACCACAAATGATAGCCTTCCACCTCTTGGATGCATTCTTCGGGCACCCAGCTGAGAGGAACTCACCATTGGGAAAGTATCTTCCTTTCAACACACGAGCACACAAGCTCGTTGGATTCTCAAGAAGACGCCATGCTTGCTTCCCTAGCATCGCATCATTAAAAATTTCGAGGTCTCGGAACCCAAGGCCTCCTTTACTTTTTGCAATCGACATCTTTTCCCAAGCTTGCCAATGCATGCCGTTCTTATCAAGTGATCCACTCCACCAGTACTTGGATGAAATCACCATTAATTTGGAGCATAATCCTAAATAGAATAGGTTGATAGAGCTTGGATCACCGACTTGATCAACACTTCCTTCGCAGAAAGGACATCAATTTCTCACTGTACCCCTGGACCTTTGACCTAGATGCTTCAACCACATGGTCAAATTGTTTGTCCGTTAATCTACCCGAGGCAGTAGGTAGCCCTAGATATTTTTCAGACAGAGCTTCTCTATCAATGTGTAGCACCTCCCTCACTTTTGCCCTAACCGGAGGCAAATAGTTTGGGCTGAAGTATGTAGAACTCTTCTGCTTGTTTACTTTTTGCCCCGACCCCCTGCTATATATCTCTAGGATCTCATCCAGACGTAGGGCACTTCTTTCATCAGCCTTCATAAACACTAGACAGTCATCAGCAAATAAGAGATGCGAAATCCAAGGAGCCTGAAAGCCCACTCTAATGCCTCTGTCTATCCATCCAGAATCATAGTTCTTGAGCAGGGAAGAAAGACCTTCTCCGCAAATCAAGAACAAGTAAGGTGAAACTGGGTCCCCTTGGCGAAGGCCCCATGATGGTCTGAAAGAAGGGAGCAAGTCACCATTCACCTCAAGGCTGACTATCGTGACACACCTCATAATCAGTGAGATCCACGCATCAGCAAAACCCAGCTTTCTCATGATCTCCTGCAAGTAGGGCCACTCCACTCGATCATAAGCTTTCATCATATCAAGTTTGGCCGCACAAAAGGCAGCTTTCCCTCTCTTCCTCCTCATGGAATGGACACACTCATAAGCAGTAATCACATTATCGTAATCAAGCGCCCTGGGACAAAAGCACTCTGATCTTCGAAAATGATATCATCCAACACCACTCTAAGCCTATTAGCTAGGACTTTCGAGCAAATCTTGTAGATAACATTACATAAAGCAATAGGGCGAAATTGGGTAATATCTTGTTTATTCTTTACCTTTGGGATCAGCACAATTACTGTTCTGTTTATAATTTCCGATAAATGACCTCCATTAAGAAACCCCAAAACTGCAGCGGTTATATCACCTTTAATAAGAGCCCAATGTTTCTGGTAGAAATTTGCATTAAAACCATCTACCCCCGGGGCTTTTGAAGGACCCATAGAGAAGAGAGCCTTCTCCACTTCGCACTCCTCATATGCACGGCAAAGGCTAAGATTCATCTCCTCTGTCACCCTTGTCGGCACCAACTGTGTTATTGCATGTACATCTATTGCCTCTTGCGCCTTGAATAAATCTGTATAAATAGACTGTACAATGCCATTGATCTCCTCTTTCTCCATACAAACCCTACCCGTGTCATCTTTTAAAGATTGTATTCTATTTCTCCTTTTCCGGGCAGAACATTTTGCATGAAAAAAAGCCGTATTCCGATCACCCTCCTTCAACCAGTCCACCCTAGATCTTTGCTTAGCCATCACTTCTTCTTGTCGCAATAACTCAGCAATGTTGGCAGCAAGTTGTTTCTCCCGGTTAGACGGTCCTCAAAAAAGCGCGCGCTGCCTCTTCTTTTCAAATTCTGCGTGGGCCTTTTTCAGTTTCTTTCGGACATTTTCGAATTTTTCATTGCTCCACTTCTTCATCGTCTATTGCATTTGGCCCAGTCTCTCAGCCACTCCTACCAGGCCAGAAAGTGTGTGGTCCTTTGAGTCGGCCCAGCCCGCCACAACCATGCTCTCATAGGAATCGTCACGGCTCCACACATTTTCATACCAAAACAAGTGGGGACTTCTATCCCCCATCACAGCGAGGCAACGGAGCTCAGTAACAAGCAAACAATGATCCGATTTTGGAGACGAAACATGTCGTACTACTGACTCCAAGAATTTCCCAAGCAAACTAGGGCAGGAAAGAACACGATCCAGTCTTGCTTTTACATTGGTCTCTCCCTGCTGCTTATTATCCCATGTATACGGGATACCTACATAGCGAAGGTCCTGCAGATCACGCCTATCCACAGCCTCGCGAAAACCATTCATCTGCCACTTAGCTCTTTCATTTGATCCAAAATATTCTGAGTTTTCCAGTATCTCATTATAGTCCCCTCCACACAGTTAAGGAGGTACCAGCTCTCCTTCCTTTCTTCCCTACGCAGTTTCCCATAGAAACCTGTAACTCTCCATAGAAGCTTGTCTCCTTCAAGATTTTGGACATGAGCATCAATGTGCATGTTTGATCGAGATTGTAGAGCAACCTCAACCTCGCTAGTCCAGAACAACGCCAATCCCCTACTCAAGCCCTCACTATCCACAGCCAAGCATCCAGCAAAACCAAGCATCTGTGTCATACCACGTGCTCTATCACCCGATATTTTCGTTTCAGACAAGAAAATAACGGAGGGCGCTTCCAGCCTCAATAGATCGTGAAGCTCTCGAACTGTCTCAGGGTTCCCAAGCCCTCGACAGTTCCAAAATATGCATCTCATTGCGACAGGCGGGGCTGTATAACAGCCTCTGCTGAAAGTGTGTTAGTGTTCTCATCAGACTCCGACAAATCCCCTTCTTCTGTCGCTCTCTTCTTCTTCGTTTCAGATACATCAGCACCAATTTTACCCGGTGAATTAATAATGGCAGTCCGCTTAGTACCTTGGCCATCCACCCCAGCCACGATCGGAGCTGCCACTTTTGGTACGTACATCTGATTCTCCATATTCAGTTTACGAGAAACATTGCCTTTCTGGCCTCCCCTCCCCCTACCATGGGAATTGAATTGCATAATCTGCTGGTTGCCAAGTTGTGAGGAGCCCATCATCAAGTTTTTAGTCACAATATTTTTTCCAGATGTCAGTCGGCGGTGGCTTATAGTTGAAAGGACCATGGGGAGGCGAAGAGGGCCTCACCTTGTTCCCGTTCACCTGTTCTCCCGACTGCCATTGTGGTTCCTTCTTTACCCACCACGAATCCACGGCCTACACTGATGCGTTGTATGGCCATGCACCGTCCTCATCACGTTCAGCCGGAGTAGGACAAGATTTTGCCGAGTGACCCAGCTTACCACATGAGAAGCAAAAGTACGGCAGTTTCTCATACAGAATTGGGTACGAGATCAACTCATTCCTCTTCTGCGAATTAATCTGGATGAAACGCTGAATTGGCTCATCAATGTTGAGCCATATTCTGGCTCGCAAGCTCTGGCCCCAATGTCTGCTATTTCCAGATGTATCCAGCTTAATAAAATCACCAGACTGTCTAGCTATATTCTCCCCCACTTCGGGTTCAGCCAGTTGAAAGGAAGATCATGACATTGTATCCAGATTGGTATTCTCTCAAAGCGTACCTCTGAAGGACGCATACTCGTATCAAGATTGTTTAGAACAACCGCATGGTTCCCAACCATCCATGGCGCCCCTTCCCAGATGCGTTTGCGATCTTGTTCTTTCTCCAAGTACGCCACGAACACGTTGTCACCCATCGCCTCAAAGATCAGGCCTTTGGGATTACCCCATTGAGGTCAAAGAGCACTTTTGATGGTATTGATATGGAATTTCGAAGGCGCCAGAACCTTCCCCACCACAGCGATCCTCGAACCCTCCTCATCCTCCATGTCGTCCATCATGAGGACTTTCTTCTCCTTCTCTGTCAGCACAAGTTTCTTGAACTTCTCTGCAAACCTGCCCACCGATGGGCCGCCATCTTCTCCCTGGACCTTTCCTTGGTCATCCGCCGCACCCGAGCTCGCCATCCCGAAGGTAGGGAGCCCTTCCGTGGGAGGAATCGCCGGATCAGCCGCCGATCGTGTCGTGGAGATGAGATCACCACGCGCCGCCAGGAGCCACTCGAAACCCTAGAAAACATTTCGGGGCCTTCTCTTTAGAGGAGAGATTGATTGGTGGAAATGTAGATGTAGATTTCCTCTCTATTTTCCCTCAAGAAGGAGAAAGAATAATCAGCGGGGTTGAGAGATGACAAGCTCAAAGAGGGCCAGCAATGAGGGCAAAACATGAGCTGAAAAGTTGGGGACATTTGGGGAAGAAGGCCCCTTAAATAGGTCCCCCGAAATCCAACCCCAAAACTTGTGCAGCAGCGGTACTACCTCCCAGGTGATTCTAGGCACCCAAACACGCGCACACTCCTGTTTCGGGCGGTACCGACCTAATACTACCGCTGCACAAAAAACTGCAGGAACGCCCAAATGAAAAGGACGATATCTTAACTATACGAACTTTGTTTTTTATAAACTTTGGCTCATTGGAATCATAACAACGAGCTCTACAAGATAATGCAGAGAAACATAATAGGCCAACAAGGGAGGTTAGGGACAAAGGGGGAGGAAAAGGTATGTAAAACCTGTCTATTAAAGACGAACCGGCAAAACCTATAATATCAAAAACGCAATAAGTACCATTACCTGGAGGTGGATGGACTCGGGCATATACTCCACAGCTTTGGTATACAGATGCCAATTCGCTGGCTTATGCGCCCCTTTCCCAACGACCAAGATATGGAAGGCGCACGCTGAACAAACATGTGGATTCTTCATGTGGCTTGTGCTCCATGGCAAGTTGCTCACGGCGGAAAATTTGGCGATCCGTGGCTGGAACCACGACCCCATCTGCAAACTATGCAGAATTCATCCGGAAATGGTTCAACACCTTCTTTTAGACTGCAACTTTTTGAAGGAGATAAGAGAAAAGATTTTCGCCTAGAACAACACCTTAGGCGTTCCTCCTTCTCCGGTCGGAAACACCATCAGCTCTTGGTGGGATTCAGTGTTGTCCTCCTTGCCGAAGGACAAGAGAAAATAAGCCAGCGGCATGATCATCTACATCTTGTGGGGCACAAGGAGAGGAACCGCATGGTTTTTCAAAATAAGGCGCTGCTCCTGGACGCGGTGGCGATTTTGGTCAAGGAAGAAATAGAGCAGACGGCTCACGCCCACACTCAAGATCCTGGAGATGTACATCATGCGATGTAATCCTCTGTAATTTTTGTTTCCTTTGCATCTTTGGAAAGTTCTCTGTACAAAACTCTATTTATCTAATCAAAAGGCAAATCGAATGCCCCAGTTCAAAAAAAAGGCAATAAGTTTTTCATACGAAATCCGTTTTAGATAAACTTGGGCTTATCATGAAGAACAAGACAAGCACCAAAACCTCACATATATAAAATCCAAATAAGGATCAAGAAATATGATGCCAAGTATGCATTGGTTTGAGCTCTCTATGAACAATACGATCAAGTTACTCATCCGAGAGCCCATTTTGATAGTACGGTGTCTATCCTATAAACTAGTCTCCCACTACCACCGTGAGACCAGTAAAATAGAAACCCTATCAAGGTCATATCTTTGCCTTGCGTAATCCACTTGAGCTAGATGATGACGATATTGGTCTTCTCAAGTTGGACTACCTTTCTTGCGCTCCGCTTGGTGACTTTGGAAATTGCTCCCCATACACAATATGGGAGAGACTCTTTTAGGCACATCTTCACTTGACCATTATCTCGATGATGATCACCACTTGACGACATCTTCCTTGGGCTATATGGAATCTTCCTTTTGATGCAAGCCCATAGAAAGATACCTAACCCCAAATAGATAATCCACACACATATATCATGGGTAAGTTCACAAAGCTATATGGAAAATTGCTTACCATACCATTGGATCAATAATCCCACATGGTACATAATTTAGCTTTGTGTGTTGATCAATTTGAATCTACTCTTTGCACTTAGCCTTGATCAAACTTGTATCTTTCCTTCTCTCTTCGCAATGATGATGTCTTGAAGGTAAACATGAATATCCACGCCATTCTATTTTTCAAGACATACTTGCAATATGCTCAATTCTACACATGACCATTCTTCATATAGACCCTTGAATAAAACCTTGGTCATTATATAAACTTCTAGAAGCTAACACATGAATTCCAATTTTCCTATGGACAAGATCTATAAGGATATCTCAATGCAAACATTAGTTCATAAATATTGTCATTAATTATCAAAACCACACATAGGGGCACCATGCTCTTTCACTTATTCTGTAAGCTCACCTCAAGTGGATAAAAGGTAACCATAATGATCTGAAAGTGTGCAACAAAATAGAACAATTTAACCATTAAAAGCCGAAACATGGACAACCAAATACAAGCACCTTGCCTCCGGTCAGCCGAAGCCACTCATCTAGGACGACACATTGTGGGCAAACCAACAAGGTACAGAAGAATGACACATGCCGCGTTTCTCCTCGTCCATGTTCTCAGGATGCATAGATGCAAAGAGGCAAAAATCCATGCGATTAACCAAATCCATCTGATAAATTCATATGGAAATTAAATACAACGAGAGTGTTTTTGGTCAAGTCTTATGCATGAGGACTTAATGAGTGGTCACGCTAGGTTTTTCCAAAAATATTTGTGGAAGTTAGAAATACCGCTTAAGATTATGATCCTTGTGTGATTTTAAAATGTAAAGTTGTGCTCACTAAAAGATAAACTGTCTAAGAGGAGGTGGCAGGGATGTAAAAAATGTTGTTTTTGTGATTCCGTCGAAACTATTGAGCATCTATTCTAACATGCCCTTTTTTAAAGAGCATCTCCATGCTACAAGTGTTTTGATGTTTGCTGACTACCCAATTAGAGGTCTAATATGTGTGCTAAGTGTGTGCATGAATATATCTATACTTTGCGTGCACAGATTTTATTCCAAGATTGAAGAAGGGCTAATTTTAGTGGTCCAGCCGGTACTACCGGGTCCATCCCGGTACTACCGGGTGACCCCAGATTTTTGCCGTGCGACACTACCGCGGCTGGTGCCGGGGCTAGTACCGCATCTCCGGAAGGCGTTCTGGACTTGTCGGGGGTTACCCCCGGGTAGGGTAATGGTGAGGTCAAGACATGTAAGGTTAAGGTAGTAAGCTGTCCGAGGTAGCAATTAAGCAAAGACGCAGGAGGCGTCATCCGACGTAAGGTGAACGTCGGAGGAATCATCCGAGGTATAGCCTCCGAGGTATGAACCTTGGGGCAGTCAACTAGTTACCACAAGGACAAGGTGTTATCTACCGAGGTATAGGATCCGGAGTATCCCAAGCCAAGATGAAGCGTGGCCCGACGTATAAGTGACCGGCCAGCCGAGGTTAGCAGCAAGTATCGAGGCATGTCAGAGGAGTCACGGGCGCCGCAGAGCCCGTAGCCCCAAACGTCAGAGGACGGCGAGGTCCGTCCACGGGTTTCCCGGAAGCTCGGGGGCCTAGGAGTTGACTCGGCTATTTCGGGAAAGGTCTACAGGCTAGACCTCGGCAGGCTACTGAAGTATGACCGGAAGAGGAAAGCTAGGCCTGGCTGGCCTGACAGTTCGGCCGTTGAGCTGGCAGGAGGCAGAGGCTTGTCTTCTACCTTTTGGCCATGCCATTGTCAGTTGTAGGCAGGGGTAAAAATGTACTTCGGCCTGTGTATATATGCGGCATCTCTACCTCCAGGGAGGAAGAGGGCAAAACCCTAGCTCATTTCCCCTTCATAGTTTCATCTTCCATCTAGAGCTCTCACTTGAGCAGCATCATACAGCTCGAGGAGCACCTTGTACCCGAGAGCTACACTGATATATTGAGAGAGGAAAGGCAGGAGTAGGGGTTTTACTTCCTCACGAAGGCCCCGAACCTGGGTACATCGTGGTGTCTTTGGTGTTCTTGGCTTTCTTGGCTTCTTGCTCTTGTTCTTCGTGTTCTTCGTGTTCTTCGTGTGCGGTTCCACCGCACCAACCCTCTCCCGAATCCTCAAGCGTCCATTCGGCCCCAGAATAAGCCACCCGTGGCATCTGCGTGATTCCCACCACGACAGTTGGCGCCCACCGTGGGGCTGACAGTGGCGCTTGCTGGATCAATTCGGACGGGACCTTCTTCAGCAACTCGGGGACTCGGCATCACCATTGTCCCCCGAGCTCGAGCTTGCTGCTGTAAGCAATGGCAGGCGCAGCCTACTTCGACAAGCATCATCACCAGATCTCGGTTAGTTAATCCTGAAAATAGCTCGGGGACTGCCCCTGCCTGCCATGCATAATTGTGTTCCCCGGGAGCAAAGTGTTTTGACCCGGGGACTTGCCAACCAGTCAAGCTTAAACCTCTGCTAGATAAGAAAAGTAACTCGGGGACTCGGTTGAGTCCATCTTTGCATCCTCGTACATAGTTTTACTGCTATGTTTACTTTTCGACATATGCTATACTTCGTTGCCTCTGATTAGTTCCATGCCCTTTGAGTCTTCATGATGTATATGTTGGACTAACGTTGAAAGGTGGTATCGGTTTCGCTAAAAATGTTCATTACCGAGGTGTTCTGTCTGAGGTGCTCTGTCCGAGGTGTTCTGTCCGAGCTGTTCTATAATCCGAGGTGTTCTGTCTGAGGTGTTCTATCCGAGGTGTTTCTATCCGAGTTGTTCTGTAATCCGAGGTGTTCTGTCCGCGGTGTTCTGTCCGAGGTGTTCTGTCCGAGCTGTTCTATCCGAGCTGTTTTGTAATCCGAGGTGTTTCTGTCCGAGCTGCTCTGAAGTCCGAGGTATCTTGGGAGAATCCGAGTTAAGACTTCTCCAACATCCTGGCCTTGTAAGTATCATTTATATGTCTGCCCATGCTTTTAGATAATCTCAAACAGTGCTCAGGGACTGGCCCCTCGTTTCTACCTTGCTTTGATTAGTTGTTCTGCCCGGGACAGGATGTCTTGACCCGGGGACTGGATAGCCAGTCTGTTTTACACCTTCTCCTAGATAAGAAAAGTAACTCGGGGACTCGGTCGAAACCGAGTCTAGTTCTTTGTGCTTAGTATATGCTGTTAGATTCGTTTTCTATCAAGTGCTATAGCTAGTTTGCTGCCTCTGTTAGTAGACTCGTTGTTCCCATCGATTATTCTTCATGATATGTATGTTGGACTAACGTTGAAAGGTGACATCGGTTTTGTGGAGAATATCCGTTACTGAGGTATCCGGGAAAATCTGAGGTATATTGGAAATCCTGGTCATAATGGTAATCTGAGGTATATTGGAAATCCGGGTCATATTGGTAATCCGAGGTATATTGGAAATCCTGGTCATATTGGTAATCTGAGGTATATTGGAAATCCGGGTCATAATGGAAATCCGGGTTATAACGGAGTTCCGAGGTGTAATGGAATTCCGAGGTATGATGGAAATCCGGGTTATAACGGAATTCCGAGGTGTAATGGAATTCCGAGGTATAATGGAAATCCGAGGTATAATGGAAATCTGAGGCATCATGGTTATGTTGGTTATCTCAAATTTCCCAAGGTACCCTGGCATTATCAGTATTCTCTAGATCGCCGTTTGTTTCGGTTTGCCATAGTATCACGGCATCATTTCATATCCCTAATCACTGTCTATTTCGGTTTGTCACAATATCCTGGCATCATTCCATATCCCAAATCATCGTTTATTCTGTTTGCCAATGTATCATGGCATTACCTGTGTACCAGATCAGTGTCTATGTTTGTTAGTCGGAGGCAACCTTTGAGATATATTTTCTCGGGTTATATGTCAGTCCAGCAGTAGCTAGAGACACTTATGTCGGTATACGCCCGGAGTGGCTAAAACAGACATGTGTGATATGCCAATGAGGCCGAGGTACCAAGACATGTGTGATATGCCCAGAGTGGCCGAGGTACCGAGACATGTGTGATATGCCAATGAGGCCGAGGTACCAAGACATGTGTGATATGCCCAGAGTGGCCGAGGTACCGAGACATGTGTGATATGCCAATGAGGCCGAGGTACCGAGACATGTGTGATATGCCCAGAGTGGCCAAAGTACCGAGACATGTGTGATATGCCAATGAGGCCGAAGTACCGAGACATGTGTGATATGCCAATGAGGCCGAGATACCGAGACATATGAGATACATACTTGCAGGTTTATGTCGGTCCAGTTCACGCTGGCGGCATCCAAGTTCGGTACAAGCCAGGAGGGCTAACCGACGCTGGCGGCATCCAAGTTCGGTACAAGCCAGGAGGGCTAACCGACGCTGGTGGCATCCAAGTTCGGTAAAAGCCAGGAGGGCTAACCGACGCTGGCGGCATCCAGGTTCGGTACAAGCCAGGAGGGCTAACCGACGCTGGCGGCATCCAAGTTCGCTACAAGCTAGGAGGGCTAACCGACGCTGGTGGCATCCAAGTTCGGCAAAAGCCAGGAGGGCTAACCGACGCTGGCGGCATCTCAATTCGGTAAAAGCCACGAGGGCTAACCGACGCTGGCGGCATCTCAACTCGGAAAAGCCAGGAGGGCTAACCGACGCTGGCGGCATCCAGGTTCGGCAAAAGCCAGGAGGGCTAACCGACGCTGGCGGCATCTCAATTCGGTAAAAGCCAGGAGGGCTAACCGACGCTGGCGGCATCCAGGTTCGGCAAAAGCCAGGAGGGCTAACCGACGCTGGCGGCATATCAATTCGGCAAAAGCCAGGAGGGCTAACCGACGCTGGCGGCATCTCAATTCGGCAAAAGCCAGGAGGGCTAATCGACGCTGGCGGCATCTCAATTCGGTAAAAGCCAGGAGGGTTAACCAACGCTGGCGGCATCTCAATTCGGTAAAAGCCAGGAGGGCTAACCGACGCTGGTGGCATCTCAACTCGGTAAAAGCCAGGAGGGTTAACCGATGCTGGCGACATCCGAGTCTGGTAAAGGCCAGGAGGGCTGAGAACCGACATAAAATGGTGCCCATGCAGGCAACATATTTCCGGTGCAAATTGTCCATCTCGTTGTTGATTCGGGTGAGCTCGATCAACCGGATGTCGCATTTGGCCGGGAGGGCATGGCGAAGACGACCAAATTACAAAGGCGCCCATGCAGGCAGGAGGCTATGCATATGGAGATGTTTTGGTATGCTTATTTATTTTTGTAAGTCTGTGCGCGACTCTGCGAGTCCCCCACAGCCTCGGGGACTACTGTCGGGGGGTTACCCCCGGGTAGGGTAATGGTGAGGTCAAGACATGTAAGGTTAAGGTAGTAAGCTGTCCGAGGTAGCAATTAAGCAAAGACGCAGGAGGCGTCATCCGACGTAAGGTGAACGTCGGAGGAATCATCCGAGGTATAGCCTCCGAGGTATGAACCTTGGGGCAGTCAACTAGTTACCACAAGGACAAGGTGTTATCTACCGAGGTATAGGATCCAGAGTATCCCGAGCCAAGATGAAGCGTGGCCCGACGTATAAGTGACCGGCCAGCCGAGGTTAGCAGCAAGTATCGAGGCATGTCAGAGGAGTCACGGGCGCCGCAGAGCCCGTAGCCCCAAACGTCAGAGGACGGCGAGGTCCGTCCACGGGTTTCCCGGAAGCTCGGGGGCCTAGGAGCTGACTCGGCTATTTCGGGAAAGGTCTACAGGCTAGACCTCAGCAGGCTACTGAAGTATGACCGGAAGAGGAAAGCTAGGCCTGGCTGGCCTGACAGTTCGGCCGTTGAGCTGGCAGGAGGCAGAGGCTTGTCTTCTACCTTTTGGCCATGCCATTGTCAGTTGTAGGCAGGGGTAAAAATGTACTTCGGCCTGTGTATATATGCGACATCTCTACCTCCAGGGAGGAAGAGGGCGAAACCCTAGCTCATTTCCCCTTCATAGTTTCATCTTCCATCTAGAGCTCTCACTTGAGCAGCATCATACAGCTCGAGGAGCACCTTGTACCCGAGAGCTACACTGATATATTGAGAGAGGAAAGGCAGGAGTAGGGGTTTTACTTCCTCACGAAGGCCCCGAACCTGGGTACATCGTGGTGTCTTTGGTGTTCTTGGCTTTCTTGGCTTCTTGCTCTTGTTCTTCGTGTTCTTCGTGTTCTTCGTGTGCGGTTCCACCGCACCAACCCTCTCCCGAATCCTCAAGCGTCCATTCGGCCCTAGAATAAGCCACCCCGTGGCATCTGCGTGATTCCCACCACGACAGGACTCGACGCATTTTTACCCGGTAGTGGCGCGGTACTACCGCGAAGAAAGTACTACCGGACCAGGAGGTCCGGTACTACCGATGCGCGCCGAAGCAGGGAGCTTTGACTGGTCTTCAATTCGTCTCCAGGTCAACGCAGGTCGGTACTACCAGGTGAGGCCTGGTACTACCGATGCAGGCAGTTTTCTACTGCCAACAGCCATAATTCGGGAGGGGTATTCATTCCCCTCCACCTACCTTGGGATGGTTAGCTCGCCCCAAATTGAAGACCACCATTATTACAAGCTCAAGATTCTCTAGTACTCCCAATCCCTCCACCCAAACTTGTTGATCTTTGGAGGATTGAAGGAGAAGGCCCCAATCTACATCTTCACCGAGTTGATTTTCATTTCCCCCTCATTCACTTGAGGGACCATTTGCTAGGGTTTCCATTTGGAAAACCTAGCCCCTTGTTGTACTCACTTGTTGTGTTTGTGATAGATTGTAGCCGTTCGGGAGCCCCCAATCCAGTTGTGGGTTGTGCCTCGGATTGTTGTTGTAAAGGCTTCAGACTCCGCCTTGAAGGTTTCCGATAGTTGAAGGTGAACCAAACCTTTGAAGTGCGGTTCATCGGAGAAGAAGGTGAAGCCTTTGAGGCTGTTGAGTCATTGTGTTGACTCACACCTCTCCAATGAGACGTACTCCCCTAAAAAGGAGGAACTCGGGAATACTTCCTTGTCTTCGTGTGCTTTCGCTTCGGTTAACTCTATCCTTGTTATAGCTTTCACTTCGTGTACCTTGCTTAGTCGTTAGTTTGTCATATAGGTAAATTCACCGTAGTTGCGTATCTAGAGAATTTACCTTTTGTGCCAAGCCTAATTTGAAAAAGTACTAAAATTTGAAGTAGCACCTATTCACCCCCCCTCTAGGTGTCACATGATCCTTTCAATTGGTATCAGAGCCTCGGCTCTCTTGTTGAGCTTAACCGCCCGAGAGAAGTATGACACTAGGAGAGGTGCCCGCGGAGGGGCAAGGTACTCCGGCATCCATGGCCGATCTCAAATCGATGGAAACGTCTTTGAGATCGTCCATGGATACCCAATTTGGTGAGATACGTGACTTGCTCACAAAACTCGCTTGTACCAAGACCCCTGTGGAGACTCTTCCTATAGAGGACCCCCTTTCTTCCGAGATGGGTGATTCCGATAAAGAAAAGTGGGAAAGAATGGGGATGAAGATAAAGAAACCGACCCTAAGAAAACTACTTCATCCTCAACCAAGCCGGAAGGTGGGAAGCCGGAGTACCATGCGGTGTTCCCCTTGTGTACTCCCCCGACCCACCTATCCATCATGCTCGCATAAACCACCTAATCTTAATGCATTGGCTTTTACTACTTGGCAACACTTAATGAGATCTCATATCAACACCTCTTCTATTGAGCTTTGGATGATCATTCAAGTGGGATACAAGGCCGTGGATCCAAACAACTTGACAAGAAGAGAAGTGGCGGATGCTCAACTCAATGCCTCCGCTCTTCACATGATTGAACTTGCCATTGGAGAAAAGGATCTTTATCACATCCAACATCTCACCACCGCGAAAGAAGCTTGGAATTGCCTATCCGAGGTGTTCCTTGGGAATGAGAGTATGAAAAGGAATAGATTGGATGCTTTGAACAATGATGCCGAAGGCTTCTACATGCTTGATAGTGAAACTCATGAAGAGATGTATGGAAGACTCAAGACCCTTGCCCAAGCCTTTTATAATGTTGGGGCAAAGTATGTGGATGATGCTTGGATCAAGAGGAAGTATGTGAATGCCCATGCCCTTCGAGCCCGTTGACTTGAAGGCTCTACAAGGAAGACACAACTACCTCCAAATGACATCAAATGAAGTTATGCAAGAAATACAAGCCTTCAAGGTTGCCACCAAGAATGCTCAAGACAATCGTGCTAGGGCCATGGGGATGAAACAAGGCTCCTCACTTGCTTTGAAGGCCAAAGTGGTGAGCCTAGATGATGATGTGGAAATTGAGGAATGTCCAAGCAACATTCTCCCCAATGATCTCCAACAAGTCTATCATGATCACTTGGCTCTTGCTTCAAGATCATTTTGGCGTGACCTGGCCAAGGCAGAGGCTCAAATTGATCTAAATAACAACCCAAGTGGAAAGAAGGAGTTTGCAACAAGAACAAATACATGCTTCAATTGTCATGACAAGTATCACTTCATCAAAGAGTGTCCTTATGAGAATAGATAAGAACATGGTGGAAGGCTTGTCCCCAAGGGTCAATCCAAGATGGTTCAAAAGAAGCCTTTTGTCACGAAGAAGCCATTCTTCAAGAAAGCACCAAGAATTGTGTTGATGAGTCAAGAAGAGTATCCTTCTGATGATTCCGAAGAAGAAGAATCCACTCGTGAGGTGGCCGCATTAGCCATTGTATAACCTCCATATCCTTCTCTCGTTGAATCCCCCAATGAGAACATCTCCATCAACACCGCTCGTTGTCTTATGGCCAAAGTTACCGAGGTATCGTCTTCCACTCCCAAGACTATGCATGAAATGGATGATAACTCTAGTCTTGTGATTAAGAAAGAACTTGTTCCTTTCGATACTTTTGTGGCTAACTTACAAGGTGACGCTAAGAAGCATGTTGAGGCTCTCATGAGCCAACGTGGTGCACCCGAAGACCTTCTTGAGGTCAAGGGCAAAATTGGGAGAGAGGACTCTCTTACCATAGCTTCATTGAAAGCTTCTCTTGAAGAAAAGAGTGAATATAGAACTACTCTTGAGCAAAGGCTTGAGTCCCTTAATGATAAAAATGATGAAATAATTGCTAAAATCATTAAGGATAGAGACCATGTTTTTGTTAAATATAAAGTGATTAAAAAGGAGAAAGCCGAATTTATGGTTGCTAATGCTAGACTCCTTGAGGATATGGAGAAACTTGACAAGGCTCACAAGGCCTTGGAAAGTACTTACTCTCTTCTAGTCAAGTCTCATGAGCAACTTCAAACTCAACTTTCTAAATCTAAGTCACCTATCACTTCCACTCCTTCATGTAATCATATAAATGTTATTGAGAAAATGCTAGGTTGAAGGTTGAGCTTGCCAAGGCCACTAGTGCCAAGACCTCAATTCCAAAAGGTAAAAAAAGGTTGTTGCTCATGTTGTTGAGCAAAAGCAACACAAAAGGAAGGAGGGTCTTGGTTATGTAGCCAAGGCAAATAAGAAGAAGAGCAACAACAAGGCCAAGCCCGCACAAACCAAGACTCCCATTGTGAGTGGGAATGCCACTAGGGGCAAGACCACTCGTAGTGACTTTGCGGGAGATGCTAACCCTCACTACATTTTGGTCCTTATGATGGATATGTTGCTCGTGCTATTTGGGTTCCTAAGACCCTTGTTGCTAACCAAAGAGGACCCATTGCAAGATGGGTACCTAAAATCAAGCAATGATTTATTGTAGGACTATGCTTCTGGTGGGTCGAAATGGGTGGTTGATAGTGGATGCACTAGTCATATGACCAGAAGCAAGGAGATCATGATGGAGTTGGGACCAAATATGAATCACTCAACCGTGTCTTATGGTGATAAATCAAAAGCGGAGGTAAAGGGCCTCAGCAAAGTGGTAGTTGCAAACGATATCACCCTTGTAAATGTCATGCTTGTCGAGTCCCTCGGTTACAATTTAATGTCCGTTCATGCACTTAATAAGATGAACTTTGATGTCCATTTTACTATTGATATGGTGGTACTCTTGAGGAGCAAGACTCTAAAGGTCATGTTCCTTGGGTATGTTGAAAATGAGTTGTTTGTGGTAGACTTTTCGGGGTCAACCAACACTCAAGCAATATGCCTATTCGGAAAGGCCGACATGGGATGGTTGTGGCATCGCCGCTTGTCCCATGTCAACATGAGAACTTTGCAAAGTCTTCACAAGGGTGTCCACATTCTTGGACTAAAAGAGAATGTTTCTTTTTCTAGAGATCGTGTAGGGCTTGTGTTGAAGGAAAGATGCATGATTATCCCCACTCAAGCAAGACCATCATTTCATCAAAGAGGATATTGGAAATTCTTCATGTCGGCCTCTTTGGTGCCGTCCCTCAACCAAGTCTTGGTGGAAAGAAGTATTGCTTGATGATTGTTGATGACTATTCAAGATTTAGTTGGGTTATTTCTTCAAGTCGAAGGATGAGACTCAACAAGCCATCATCGACTTCTCCAATGAAGTTCAACGCCAACACAATGTTCCCATATTGTCCATTAGGAGTGACAATGGCTCCGAGTTCAAGAATTACACCCTAAATGAGTTTCTTGTTGATGACTATTCAAGATTTACTTGGGTTTATTTCTTCAAGTCGAAGGATGAGACTCAACAAGCCGTCATCGACTTCTCCAATGAAGTTCAACGCCAACACAATGTCCCATATTGGTCCATTAGGAGTGACAATGGCTCCGAGTTCAAGAACTACACCCTAAATGAGTTTCTTAGTGAAGAGGGAATTCGTCATCAATATTCGCTGCATATACCCCTCAACAAAATGGTGTAGCCGAAAGGAAGAACCGGACCCTCATGGATATGGCAAGGTCTATGTTGGCGGAGTTTAAATCTCCATTCTTCTTGTGGGCCGAAGCCATCTCCACGGCGTGTCATTCATCAAACCGGCTATTCTTTCGCAAAGGCAAGAAGTTTACACCTTATGAGATGCTCACCGGCAACAAGCCAATGTCTCCTACTACCGAGTATTTGGTTGTAAGTGTTTCTATAAGATCAAAGGTGTTCGCTTATCTAAATTTGAGTCTAAAGCTTTAGAGGGTATTTTTGTTGGTTACGGTGCCGAATCTCACACTTATAGAATCTATGACAAATCCCGGGAGAGTTGTTGAATCTTGTAGTGTGAAGTTCGATGAGAATGACGGCTCCCAAGTGGCGCAATTTCATGTTTGTGATGTAGATAATGAGGAAGCCTCAAGATGCAATAAGAAGAATGGGCGTTGGTTTCTATCGCCCCATTGAGATTCATCACGAGCCTCCTCAAGCAAGTCCAAGCTCCACTCAAGTGGAGACCTCATCATCACAAGTTGAACGGCGCCTACCATGGAAGCAAATGATGCACCAACCCAAGAACAAGTTCAAGACCCTCCTCATGTTGACCAAGTTGCTATGCAAGAACCAAGTTCTCCATTATTGATGCTAGCCAAGGTCAAGACCAAGATCAACCCTCTCCTTCTATTGTTGAAGATGTGCATAATGATGATCAAGGTCAACATTCCGGTCAAGACGGGGACTCAAATGATCAAGATGATCAAGTGATACCTCCAAGATGCAATAGAGATATCAAAGCCCGTCGTAAAGCAAGAGTTGCAAGAGATTTGAGATAAAGGTCACAAGCTAGAAGCAATCCTTGGTGACCTAAATCGCAATGTTACCACAAGAAGACAATTGGCAAGCTTTAGTGAACATCAAGCACACATCTCCATGGTGGAACCAAAGAAAGTGTTTGAAGCTCTTGAAGATCCGGATTGGTTGGAAGCTATGCATGATGAACTCAATAACTTCAAGCGCAACAAAGTGTGGAATTTAGTTGAGAAGCCAAAGGAGTGCCGCAATGTTATAGGCACTAAGTGGATATTCAAGAACAAGCAAGATGAGCATGGAATGGTTGTGAGGAACAAGGCAAGATTGGTTGCACAAGGATACTCTCAAGTTGAAGGCATTGATTTTGGAGAGACTTATGCACCCGTGGCTCGCCTTGAGTCCATCCGTATCCTTCTTGCATATGCATCACATCATAACTTTAAATTGCAACAAATGGATGTGAAAAGTGCTTTCTTAATGGTCCTTTAAAGGAGTTGGTATATGTTAAGCAACCACCGGGTTTCGAGGATCCCAAGTTCCCTAACCATGTCTACAAGCTCGATAAGGCGCTCTATGGACTTAAACAAGCTCCACGTGTGTGGTATGAGCACCTTAGAGAGCTTCTAGTAGACCGTGGATTTGAGGTTGGGAAAATCGATCCCACTCTCTTTACCAAGAGGGTTAAAGGGGAGCTTTTCATATGCCAACTTTATGTTGATGATATTATATTTGGCTCATCTAACAAAGCTTTCAATGATGAATTTTCAAAGCTTATGACCGATAGGTTCGAGATGTCTATGATGGGGAGTTGAAGTTCTTTCTTGGTTTTGAGATCAAGCAATTGAATGAAGGGACTTTCATCTCTCAAGCCAAATATACCCAAGACATGCTCAAGAGGTTCAATATGCAAATGCTAAGGAGAAGCGGTTTCCCATGGACACCAAATGCCATCTTGAACTTAACCCGGGTATTGATGTTGATCAAAAACTTTACCGCTCTATGATTGGTTCTTTGCTTTATCTTTGTGCATCTAGACCCGATATTGTGTTGAGTGTAGGGGTGTGTGCAAGGTATCAAGCGCTCCTAAAGAAAGCCACTTGAAGGCGGTCAATAGAATCCTTCGATATTTGGTTTATACCCCAAGGTTTGGTTTGTGGTACCCAAAGGGCTCTAATTTCTCTCTTGCCGGGTACACGGACTCGGATTGGGCGGTTGTAAGGATGATAGGAAATCAACTTCCGGGGCATGCCAATTTCTTGGTAGGTCCTTGGTGAGTTGGTCTTCTAAGAAGCAAAATTGCATATCTCCTCCGCCGAAGCCGAGTATGTGGCGGCCGCTAGTGCATGCACTCAATTGTTATGGATGAGGCAAACTTTAAAGGAATACGGTGTCAATTGTGACAAAGTGCCTCTTTTGTGTGACAATGAAAGTGCTATCAAGATTGGCCACAACCCGGTGCAACACTCAAGAACGAAGCATATTGAGATTCGTCATCATTTTATTCGAGATCATATTGCCCGTGGTGATATTGAGCTTGGCTATATTCCAACCAAAGACCAACTTGCCGATATTTTCACGAAGCCACTTGATGAAGCAAGATTCATTTTTGAGGCATGAGCTAAATATCGTGGATTTAAGGAGCTTGACTTGACTATCTTGCATACACACCTATATTTTGACTATCTATTTGGTTTAGGTGTAGGCATGGACATAGGGGGAGTGCGGTCCTAATACATTGGACATCCCTCCCCCCATTATGCCGACATAAGAACTCATTTGCCTCTATATTCGTTCGATGAATTGTGAGCTTCAATGACGAGTGTTGGTTGTGAACCCAAGATATATCTTCGCGGTGTCACGCCATAAACTCATACATGGTGGCCTAGGCCACCGCCCTCCTCTTCGTGAGGAGTTGGATCTTATATGGTTTTTATTGCCTATCTAGTGCCCCTATGGAAAACATTCTCAATTTGGATTTTATGTATGTTTGCTTTTTGCAAATTGAGTGTGAAGTACCATATCTAGTTTGAAGTTCTTAATCCTAAGCCTATCTTATCCCATAAAACATCCTCTTTCTTGCACAAGTTCCATTTCCACAAAATTCTGGAGTTTTGGAGGAGGCCCCAGTAGTACTACCAGGTGGAGGCCGGTACTACCGGGCTCTGAATTTAAGCAGAAGTGAAATTCTGCTCAGAAAAATTCAGGCCCCGGTAGTACCGAGCCACCCGCCCCGGTACTACCGGATGTGCGGGTTTCACAAATGTCGAAGTGCGGGTGGGGCTGGGGGTTATTCCCCATTCCACCCACGCCGCATGACACCACCACACCGCCGCCCCCTCCTTGCTCCTCTCCGGTCGCCGCCCCCGGCAGCCGGAGTCCCGCCGCCCCAGGCCGGATCTGCTCCATGGGAGCGCTCCTCAACTCGATCCCTCCAATGGCCTCTGGTAAATCTTTCTCTCGTGGACTATTCATTTCTGAATCTAGAAACCTAGGTGCCCTTGAGGATTTTCACTAGTAGCTCCGATTTCATCGGATAAACTTTGGTAGTTGGATCTCTTAGGGCAGGGCTAGGAATCTGCTAGTGATCTAGTGAAATTTTGTGGTAGAAGTGCTTGATTTGCGATCTGTTCCGCATTGACCCGGTACTACCGGAACAGACCCGATACTACCGCATGGGCAAATCAAATTCTATCAACTACTGTTTTCACTAGTTGGCTAGTTTGGTTGTCATTTCCTTGAACTTGTGCACTCATCTTCATTCCCTCCCTACCTATATGCTATGTCACAGGTAGCCGACATGGTGGTAAGAAGAAGAGGTATATGGAGGAAGACCCTGAAGAAGAAGAAGAAGAAGAAGAAGAACAGGAGATATTGCCTACGAAGAGTACTGCCCGTACCGTGCAAAGCCTGCTGCTGCTCGCACTACTACTGCTCCCCCCAAGAGACAAGCTCTTAAACCGCTGCATCTTTGGAAGAATGATGATTATCAGAAGCTCCGAGAAGAAATCCATATGAGACGGATAGGTCACCTCTTGTGAGTCACCCCCACTTCTACACCAATGATCAAGAGACCATCTACAAGGAGATCTATGTTCACAAGAAGTACAAAGTGGTTGTCCAACACACTATTGACATTCCCTTCATGCGAGACCCAAAGCACAAGGGCTATTTTGATGATACACTTGCCATGTATGAAGATTTTGGGCTCCTCAACATTATGAAGTTCAACCATCCATATATCGCGTACTATATTGTCCAATTCTTTGCCACCGTGTATTTTGATCATGATGATGCAAGGACCATCAAGTGGATGACCAAGGACACACTGCTTGAAGCTACCATGGAGTTTGGTGAACTTTTGGACTATGAGGACAATGGTGAACTTTCTCCAAGTGGTTGGAGGTGCCATGAAAGAGACCAATCAAGCTCCAAGGATGTCCTAGCGCCAATTACTACGGAAAATGGCACAAATGGCCAAACTGCTCATCTAGTTCGTCCATTTGAGATTCTTCACCGTGTCTACCGAGAGACAATTTCCCCTCGCATGGGAAATTGGGATCAAGTCCATGGTTTTGTTTTTGACCTTCTCAAGCTCTCCAAGGACAACCAAGGAACCAGAAGAAGACTTGATATCATGGATTTCATGTGGAACGACCTATGGTCTGTGGTCATTGATAAGAGGGCACCTATTTATGGACCATTCATTATGAAACTTATTCGTCGCAAGTGGGCTCTTGCCAAGAATGGAGAAGACATCATGAAGGATTGCAGCCCTATTGTATCTCATACGGTGAAGGAACTTTGGATCAAGGCTCATAACCCTCCAAGAAGAAGGCACTTGATGCTGCGGCTGCTGCTGAGGCTGCTAGAGCTAGTGGGAGTGCACCACCGCTTGAGGAACCATCATGGTTCAAGAAGGTGCAGATTAAGGCCAAGAGGGCATTTTGCCTCAAGCTAGACCTTCAAGACCGCATGTATGAAGCCCATGTGTACCACAAGAAGGCAGCTGAGCGTCAGAAAGCTATGATGGTGAAGATGAGCATGACAGTTTCCTCGGGTTCTGAAGGCCAAATCACTCCCAAGGAGAAGTGGATCTCCAAGCATGGCTATTGGACTGATGATGATGATGATGTTTCCTCTCCACAGCCCAAAGACCCTTCTCCCACCCACCATGATGATGGTGGAGCTTGATGCTCCTAGGGATGTTTGTAGCATCACGTTCTCCCTTTTTGGCATTTCGATGACAAAGGGGGAGAATGTGTTCTATTTAGGACTTCGTTGGGATTTGCATGGGAGGAACACAAGCTTTGAAATTTCTTTGATCTTTATGCTTGTAGTTCATCTTCTATTTGGATATTTGCTTTGAACTCGTTGGTGCACGGTGTAAGACGTGCAAAGACTTTGTGGCTTGTAATAAGACCTAACTAGTACATTTATTTTCATATTGTCTTATGTTGTGCAAGTTGTTATCATTGTTATCCATGAACTTGCTTGGTTTGTAAAATATAGGGGGAGCTCCGCCCATTTGGATGTTGTGTGTTGTGCATTCAAAAGCAAATATCAAATGATACACACATTTGGGAGAGCCCGTCTATCTTTTGCAAATCGTTGGTAGCACCTAATTATGTTGTCATCAAACACCAAAAAGGAGGAGATTGAAAGAGCATCTCCATGCTACAAGTGTTTTGATGTTTGTTGACAACCCAATTAGAGGTCTAATATGTGTGCTAAGTGTGTGCAGGAATATCTCTATACTTTGCGTGCACAGATTTTATTCCAAGATTGAAGAAGGGCTGATTTTAGTGGTTCCACCGGTACTACCGGGTGACCCCGGATTTTTGCCGTGCGACACTACCGCGGCTGGTGCCAGGGCCAGTACCGTATCTCCGGAAGGCGTTCTGGACTCGACGCTTTTTTACCCGATAGTGGCCCCGGTAGTGGCGCGGTACTACCGCCAAGAAAGTACTACTGGACCAGGAGGTTCGGTACTACCGTTGCGCGCCGAAGCAGGGAGCTTTGACTGGTCTTCAATTCGTCTCCAGGTCAACGCAGGTCGGTACTACCGGGTGAGGCCCGGTACTACCGATGCGGGCAGTTTTCTGCTGCCAACGGCCATAATTCGGGAGGGGTATTTATTCCCCTCCACCTACCTTGGGATGGTTAGCTCGCCCCAAATTGAAGACCACCATTATTGCAAGCTCAAGATTCTCTAGTACTCCCAATCCCTTCACCCAAACTTGTTGATCTTTGGAGGATTGAAGGAGAAGGCCCCGATCTACATCTTCACGAGCCGATTTTCATTTCCCCCTCATTCACTTGAGGGACCATTTGCTAGGGTTTTCCTTTGAAAAACCTAGCCCCTTGTTGTACTCACTTGTTGTGTTTGTGACAGATTGTAGCAATTCGGGAGCCCCAATCCAGTTGTGGGTTGTGCCCCGGATTGTTGTTGTAAAGGCTCCGGACTCCGCCTTGAAGGTTTCCGATAATTGAAGGTGAACCAAACCTTTGTGGTGCGATTCATCGGAGAAGAAGGTGAAGCCTTTGTGGCTGTTGAGTCATTGTGTTGACTCACACCTCTCCAACGAGACGTACTCTCCTAAAAAGGAGGAACTCGGGAATACTTCCTTGTCTCCCCGTGCTTTCACTTTGGTTACCTCTATCCTTGTTATAGCTTTCACTTCGTGTACCTTACTTAGTCGCTAGTTTTTCATATAGATAAATTCACCGTAGTTGCATATCTAGAGAATTTACCTTTTGTGTCATACGATCCTTTCACTTTTGCCGCATTGTATGGCATATTGTGTATATGACTTATAATATCTCTCCACCAACCAATATAACAAATATGTTTGGAAATTGGTTAAATGTTAGTGATAAAAAAACTAAGGCTAGAATAAGTATTGGTGTTTCAGTTTTATGTTGGTCTCTATGGAGATGCAGGAATAACATTGTTTTTAACAACGCTTGTCCTACTAATATTTGCATGTTATCCATATGCCTTCCCACTGGATTCAGCTGTGGCCTTTCCTCCTCCCATCAGATCAGCATAGCTTATGGTTAACCACCTGCTTATGGTTGCTCGGGATATCTACAAACTGGCTGGCTGGCTGGCAGCACACTAATAGGCTTCAGAATGGAAAGATGTTTGCTTGTTTTGTTCCGCTGGCTTGTTCATGTTTCAACTTTGTGTGATCCATGAATTGTAAACTTTGGACGTTTTCGAATACTGTAATAGATATGGCTGTGTGCATCGATTAATGCAGATGCAGGGGTGTCCCCCATTTCGAAAAAATAATAGTGAGTGCAAGTGGGAATGGGGCAAGAAACATTTTGCCAAGTTTCGGTGGACTGACCATTGTGGTCAATGGCACGAGAGGCTCACAACAATAGAGGTTGTAGTCGCAATCAAAATCGAAATCTAGTCCGGGATTATCGAATGTGACCTCCAGGTTATGAGCTGGCTTTAGGCGCAAGGGAATATACCGTTAAGTCACCGTGAGTAATTGCTGAACGGGGCCATGGATGAACTTTGTAATTGTCTAGAAACATATTATTTTACGAACAGAAAATATGATAAGAAAATTGAAAAAAGGAAGAATATGCATGTTGGGTCTTCAGGAACTAGGATCTAGAAACAGAACAGCTAAGTTTCAGGAAAGAAGAGGAATACTTCACCATGCAATACGCAGTTCATGTAACTGAACTAGCAGTGCTCAACGACACTAATGGTGCACTAAGCGATTTTGCTGATCAGAAAGCTTATGTCGTCCTTCACAAATCACAACTGTGCCATGATAATATAAGCGAGAATTCAACATTTCACGATCAAGGAGGAGATTCATATGATTTCTTAGTCCATTCAACAATCCACACTCGAAGTGTTCAAATCTATCTTCTACCCAATCACAACAAATCACATTCAGTGTCATAAATTCAGAGAGTGCAGTAGTATATTTGTTTGGACTAAGAGTGCAACCACCACAAGGTTGTAATCCAGCAAAACGAATGTTCCTACTATATGTTCCTTTCGAGCTGGTTATGCGGTTTAATTTTCCTACGGAGAAATGTGGACGCCAGTTGATCTTGCGGATTAATTTCCCTAAGTACATTTAACGTGCACGCTTTCATTCTGACTAGCGACTATGAAAGTTGAAACGTAGATGCACGCTTTCATACTGAATACCGACCATGAAACGTAGACATAAGCAAAGCATTTTTTTTTGAATCAGTAACTGGGGCTGCCCTACAAGCATATGGCGAACCGGGGCTGGTAGTTTCAGCTTTGTGAAAGATGCTAAGCTATTCAGATCAGTAACTGCAGAATACAGCGCCGAAATTCTAGATTTTGAACGTCGCAACTCGCAAAGATAAGATTTTTCAACCCAACGCCTCATAGGATCTTCAGTGTTACTCAAGAGGTCCAATGATGTATTTAAATGGACCCTTTGAGAAATTATATGTTCTAGAAGGCAATTGTAATTGATAAAATAATACAATTCAATGGACTTCCTTTTTTGTTGTTGATTTTTACAGGAGAAATAGGAAACTAAAACAAAACGAAGTTTCGACATGCAACAGAAGAACAAGGCTACTTATATTACCAAATAGGTATTCAGATCGAAACAGCACCAGGAAACAAAGCAAGTTTCGACAGGGGGAGGCCGCCCAACGCAATGCAAAAGAACGAGTTGAAGACCAAAAGATCAGGGGCATTGAAAACAGGGGCATTGCTTAAGCCTAGAACTGCAGAACACCGACACAGGCAAGCAGGGATAGCAAGCCCAATTAGCGTGGACAGAGAAATATAACACATTTACGAATAGCAAACATATTAGTTTACCGAGTTACACCAGACCGAGTAGCAAACAGGTTCACAACGTAAAACATAGAACAGTACCAAAATATTACTACAGGAACGACTCCACGTATACAACTGAACCAGGCGCAAAGCGCATCACAATCTGGAAAGAACAAAACATGCCTTTGGACCGGATAGATATCAAACTGCCTTAGTACCACCACCACGGAGACGAAGGACAAGGTGAAGAGTGGATTCCTTTTGGATGTTATAATCCGCCAAAGTACGCCCATCCTCCAGCTGCTTCCCAGCAAAGATAAGCCTCTGCTGATCTGGAGGAATACCCTCCTTGTCCTGGATCTTGGCCTTCACATTGTCAATGGTGTCAGAGCTCTCCACCTCAAGTGTGATGGTCTTTCCAGTTAATGTCTTGACAAAGATCTGCATTCCTCCGCGGAGGCGGAGCACTAGATGAAGGGTGGATTCCTTCTGAATGTTGTAATCAGCCAGCGTGCGCCCATCTTCCAACTGCTTCCCAGCGAAGATTAGTCGCTGCTGATCAGGCGGGATGCCCTCCTTGTCCTGGATCTTGGCTTTGACATTGTCTATCGTATCAGAGCTCTCGACTTCAAGTGTGATGGTCTTTCCAGTCAGTGTCTTGACAAAAATCTGCATGCCACCATGGAGGCGCAGAACCAAGTGAAGAGTAGACTCCTTCTGGATGTTATAATCAGCCAATGTGCGCCCATCCTCAAGCTGCTTTCCAGCGAAGATAAGTCTCTGCTGGTCAGGTGGGATACCCTCCTTATCCTGGATCTTGGCCTTCACATTATCAATGGTGTCAGAGCTCTCAACTTCAAGTGTGATGGTCTTCCCGGTTAGTGTCTTGACAAAGATCTGCATCCCACCTCGAAGGCGGAGGACTAGGTGAAGGGTAGACTCCTTCTGAATGTTGTAATCAGCTAAGGTGCGCCCATCTTCAAGCTGTTTCCCAGCAAAGATAAGTCTCTGTTGGTCTGGTGGGATGCCCTCCTTATCCTGGATCTTTGCTTTGACATTGTCAATGGTGTCAGAGCTCTCAACCTCCAGAGTTATGGTCTTGCCAGTAAGAGTCACAAAGATCTGCATCCCACCTCTCAGGCGCAGAACAAGGTGGAGGGTAGACTCCTTTTGGATGTTGTAATCGGCCAATGTCCTGCCATCCTCTAGTTGCTTACCAGCAAATATGAGCCTCTGTTGGTCAGGAGGAATGCCCTCCTTGTCCTGAATCTTGGCTTTAACATTGTCAATGGTATCGGAGCTCTCAACCTCGAGAGTGATAGTCTTGCCAGTAAGGGTCTTGACAAATATCTGCATCTGTTTCATACAAATATATGAATGTGTCAAATAACTGTAACTACACATCTCAAACAGAATTCCATGAACCAGCACAAAACATACATAGCTATCAATTTGGAACAGAAAATATGGATCAATGCAGTTTTACTACGACTAGGGACTCTGTGTACTTCCGCCAAAGCATATGAAGTTATATGTGCAGGTTTGGAAAACTAAAAAATTAAATTTTCTACACTGAACGAAATCTTCAAGAAATTGAGAGCAAAATCTATGTAAAGAAGCCAAGGATATTTTGGTTGCATTTGAACAAATCTATGGATATTCATATTGGATACCTCAACGTGTTCAGTTGATGAGAATACTGCATCTACAATAAGATGTGTCATCCCAACTATAAAACCTGATGTGTGGACAATGATTTTTTTTATAGAAAAGGCAAGATTTCAGAAAAGACCAATGCTAATGCTGTCTCATGGTTATTTTCTTATTAGTGATCACATTAATTTCAGGACTGATTTTTGCCCAAACAATTTGACTTAAAAACCCAATCACTCGCAAGCCAGCTTTTGCATCACAGAGTTTGACCTCAATTTTTTTTTTAATGGTCTGACCTCAAACTTAGATTCACAACGATACCGTGACCAAAATATGATCCAAATATTCCATACCTTTTCAGAGAAATTAAACACCTAACGACACAACATATTACTCCCTCCGGCCACAAAAGGATGTCTTAACCAAACCAAATTTGTATGTATCTAGACATGATTTAGTGTGTAGATACACATGCTTTTGTGTACGGAGGGAGTACAAGTTTAGAGAATTACAATGCACAGAGTCGTGAAACAACTAATTTGCTACATAGCGCTGATATTAGATCGGATTGGCATTAATTATCTAGAATCGTACAACGGATACATCCAAACTCTAATTGCACCGTTGCAACTACCATTGAAATTGATCAGAAGTCGCAATCTGACGGTACCAGGACTAATCACGAATCAGCACATCAGCACGAGGGTACTGCACCTAAACCTAGGTCTCTAAGGGAATTGGTCTCCTAATCGCACGATAAATCAGCACCACCCGGCCTCACACAATCCGTAGATCGCAACCACGAGACTGAACGCCCCCCAGATTTCAGTCGAACCAAACGACTACAATCGAATAGATACAGATGGGGCCGGGGCAGGGAGCGGAATCGATACCTTCGCGGAGAGTCGACTGCTGTCGATCGAAGTCGCCGGTAACTCGGAGCGGGGAACGACGACGAGCGGATTGGAAGAGAAGTTGTGGCGATCAGAATCTGCGCGTTATGGTTGCTGTGTTGGGCTGGGAATCGTCGGTCGTTTATTTATCAGTTTTGCTAATTCTCAATCGACTGAAAATTAATTCTCAATCGACTGAGAATTTTATTAGTTCTCAGTCGATTGATTAGCCGGTAATGATCTATTTGATGGCTAATAATAACCGAGCGTCAGGTCAACAGGCTAACCTGGGCCTTTTCCTTTCGAACAGTCTAATTGTATTGGGCTGTATTTTTCTTCCGCTTCTTCTTATTTGGTGGGCTATGCGGTTGCTTTTTTCTTGTACTAGATGAACCGTTACGCGATTGCGCAATGCCAGATGCAACTACCACATTGTTGTCAACTAATTTTATTTACATTCATTTAACTTATACCATATAGAAACCCATAACTTGTATGAAGCAGTGTTATCATTTGATTCACGTAAACAGAAAGAACCGAGCAAAAGAGAAATCAAGATCGATTCACCTCATTAAGGGAACAAAAAGGGCAAAAGAATCAGGCTATACTGAACACTGAATCAATGACATAAAGGGGTGAATTAATGAGAAAATAATAGAGATGCTGATTGAATAAATGAGATAAATAATTGAAGCAATGAGAAAAACAAAACAATGAGAGCAAAATAACTTAAAGAAATACTGAGGAAATAAGGATGAGCAAGCAGTAAGCATTTGCAATCTAAAGAGGTAACAGAAACAAATTACTTGGGATGGTTCATGCAGCAATAAATACTCTCTTAGTCTATTACATAACATAGCTGAGCGAAGTCAGGCTATAATTTTTCAAATTTAATAACATAGTTACATTAGAAGGGTTGAGTAGAAATAGGCAGACGCCGTCTACTTCACGCAGCATGAAAGTCTAAGAGCGAATTCGCCATAAGCATCACCATGGTTCAAATCATGCGATAAAGACTCATCTCCTTATTATTGTTTTGTCTTAGTCGCCGGAATGACCTGAAACAGGACAATTACCTGTTAGAAGATGGTCATTGTATTATCTTTCAGCAAAACTTAAACCTGAAATAAAATATTGAAAAAGGAAACAAAGAACAGTTTCCTAATCCGTTGCGCAAGTGCGCAACTGCCGGAAGCAATACCGTATTGTTGTCATAGGCTAATGAGAATAAAAAGGACTCGACATCATAAGGTATTCCTAAAATCACCTCCTTGCAAAATAAAATGCAGATTGTCTATTGACACAACTCGAGTAATAATTTTATGAGTAATATTTAGACACGGCATTTGTGATTTAAAAAATATGGCAACCGATACTGAGAAGCATTACACATTAAGCAGAAAAGCTCGTAACTCAAGCTATGACAGTCTTGACTGAGAATTAAATGCTAACATCCAATTAGGACATTCTGAAACTACAATACTACACAAACTAACAATATTTTTTTATCTCTCATCACCTTACACATATATTCTTTATCAGAATATTTGGTACATTCCCAAAGCGTGTTCCGGAGAGCAGACAGTTGTGCCATTTCAGGAACCATAGCAGCAGCTTGTGCAATTGTAGGGAGCAACCGCGATTGATAAAAAAAAATCTATAGTCACAAACCTCACAAATCTGAACACAGAAAAAACAGGTGTTTCATGCCACACAAATTCAAAATTCATGAATATGTTTCTTGGTCACTATGATCAGAAATCCTAAACGATGAACTCATGAATGAACCAAATAAAGGCAAGGTCTATACACTGAGGACAATATTTCCAGTTCATCTCCCAGGAATGAAAGTAAGTTCGATGCCACGTACAAACAAAATGTAAGTTCGATGCATTAAGGATATAGTTCCCATTTCAACTCATGAATGAAAGTAAGTTCAATGCACTAAGGATATAGTTTCCCTTTAAACTCCCAAACCTTACGGTTTTACGGGTAACAAAAAATTAACTAAGAAACATATGTCAGTGAAAGTATGAAGTTGCAAACACTTTTCACCTATTTAAATATTATATATACATGCCATGCAAATGACCAGGCCAGGAGGTACATAGTCCACAAGTTCAAGAAGAAAGGCAGTGACCAGAACAATAGGCTTTTCAATATCCACTCTATATGCTAAAACTGGTGCATGGTGTCTCTTACATGAAAGATACATTCTATCTCCAGACTGCATTCAAACAACTTACACAGTTTAGCCACCTCTGACCACCATACATACATAGAATTGTAGTGTGTAATAGTGGTACCATTAATAGTAAAATCAAAGGAAATTCTATAAATAGACATTACAAAGATAAATCACTTGGCCTTCCTAGAACAAAACTTGTTCAAAGGTGGTTATTCCTATGAGATTAATTCCTATACGATATGATCCAACGCATCAAACAACCTCTATAGGAAAAGTTCCTATAGGATCTAATCCAACAAACATCCTCTGATATTTCTTTGCATCAAAGGGGCCCTTACCTTTTTTTTACATTGTCACTATCCAGCCCACACACCTAACCTTTCGACCACTCCACGACGTCCATATCTTTGTTTCGTTTCTGTGAGTCTAACACCTGATCTGGTGGCGGCGTCTAACCCTAGCGACGAATAATTCCCCTCCGCTGAGGCTAAAACTGACAAAGCCTAAAACTAATATCGTGACGTAGACTACCTTAGCCCGCACTGTCTGCACCACGTGGTGGAAAACTACTGATGTTTTCTAGGACATCTTATCTGCAGCTGTACAGTGTTGTAACCTTGATCAACAGCAGTGTTGGCACTTTATATAAATTCCAGCAACTACACTACTTCAATCAGTCTTGAGCAATTAAAATTGAGCTCATTTTTTGTCAGCTTCATAAAATTGAGATGTGGTATAAAAAGATCCTCCAACTCAAAAGCAACAAAAGCTCCATCCGGGTTACATGATATAATAGTAGATGCACTCCTTAATGTATGCATGATGCATGTAAAATGCATACATGAACTTTGCACTTTATCACTTATATTCCAATCATATATACATCATATAAGGGTTATATTACTGTTATTTAATGATTTTAGGAAATAAATCAATTGTTTCCTATTTTTATGGAATTAACTCTGCGCAGGCAGAAAACCCTATTTCTTTCCTTTTATGTTTCAGGGACCCAAACGTCGTCATAAAATTCTGGAAAAATACAGAGGCCATTATTTTGGAAGGAAGAAGACGTAGGAGCGAAGGAATCAAGCAAACGGAGCCCGCAAGGCAAAAAGGGGTGGCCCACGTGGCCAGGTACTGTGGCCGCATGGGGCCCACTCGTTTGGGCCTCGTGGCTCCGTTGTCGTCGATCTTTCGTCCACCGACTCCGTCTTGACCTAAAAACGCCTATAAAAAAGGTCCCCCGACGTTCTCTGGAAGGAGCGCCGCACAAACACAGAAACACCGAAACGGAGATCAGGAGCTGCAGATTGGAGGGGGAAAACTCCGGCGGGGCGCTGCCGGCGTGGTCTCCATCTTCTCCATCGACTTCTCCGCCGTCTCCATGATGAAGAGGGAGTAGTCCACCTCTGGACTATGGGTTTGTGGAAGTAACTTATGTATCTCTCCTCTCTTGAGCTTCACTAATTAGTACCGTATGAGCTGATGAACATGATTACGGTCACCGTTGTAATACCTATGTGGTGGATCTTTCTATGAGTTAATATATGTTTGAAATTGCAATGTTTGTTTCAATTATGAGTATAGATGCATATATATACCCCGTTCTTGTCTACTTGTTATGATCAAGCATGTTTATGTGAGCGTGTGTGGGGGAACGTGTGCATTAGTTGGAGTAACGGGGAGTGGTGAGTGCGGTAAGCTGACAACTTAATATCGCGATCCACTTGGGTGTTTACCTTACTTTGTTACCTCACTAGGGATAAACAAAAATACCATGCTGCAAGGGTTGAGGGTGACCAAGCTTCTTCCTGTGACTAGATCCAGCATGTTCTTATTTTTACTTCATGTCATGAAACTTATTGCTATACTCTGAGTCATCTTAATTACCAAGGTATTATGATTTAGTTCGCATCTTGGTGGAGTATAAGAGAGACTAATAACCAAAATGTCTCTATGTTAGGACGTGATGCCCATATATCTAAGTAACTTGTTATCAAACCCTGTGTTGCAATCTCATATGTTAACTCTGTGTGTGTTCCATTGTCTGCCACTTTATAAAGAGAGAGTGCATTTGTGAAACCATGAACCCCGGTCCATTTTTAATCATAAGAAACACCTTTCCAACACCATATACCACTTTTCCATTTTCAGCCATCATTAAATTCGAAAATACAAAAATACTTTTCATCTTGCATACATCATTAAAAAACCCAAAAATATCATTTACCATTGCATCCACCACCATTGCATATTTATTTCCTGTTTGCATTGCATAACTATCTTGATATCATTCTTACACCTTGTGCTTGACAACCACAGGTGAGGTTGAGGAACAAAACATTTAACTTTGTTTTGTAGGTAACCAAAAGAAGGATAAGAAGATATATCTTCACTACTGATTCCCCGAGAGTTCGATATTAAACCCTTGAGTCACCCTCGTGGGAAAACACGTCTTCCACTACTACACACTCTGGACTTGAAATCTCAACCTAACCCATTTACTTTTGACGCAGGTAACTACGCACCGGAGATCACTGCTTTCTGGCGCCGTTGACGGGGAGATAGAAGCAACACCGCAAGATATTCCCTCGTCAACTTAGCGCGCAGCAAAGTGTTTTCTGGCGCCGTAGATCAACCTCTTCAAGGGCCATCAAGACTGTTTTCTGGCGCCGTTGCCGGGGAATCATAGCTGAGAGATTTATCCAAGGGTGTGCATCATCGCATTCATCTCACAACGAAGTCAACTTCACCAACTTGTGCTAACACCTAAGCTTGGGGAGGTTGCACCTACGTGAGCACCATCTTATCCATCTTTACTTACAAAGCAATTTATTTGTTTTGTTAGTGTCATTGCATATCATATTCCGCTTGCATATTTATTTTCAGTTTTGCATAAAAATAAAAAAATACAAAAAAACTTGCTAAAATGGAGAAACGAACCTTTTGGCCATTTAGTGTTAAGAACTTTCCCCAAGATATGAATATCCCTGTTGAGAAATGTGTTGTAGATCCTAATATCATGAAAGTGATTTATGAACACCGTTTTTATGGGAAACCTAAAGAAGATCCTATACCACATCTTAAGAAGTTTGATGAAAGGTGCAAAATGTTAAACTTGAGCCATGCTAATGTTAAAATTAAGCTTTTTCCTTACTCCTAGGTGGAAAAGCCTTAGATTGGATATTAAGATGGCCACCTGGAAATTTTAGCACTTGGTTTAATTTAAAAGCTGCTTTCATTGAAAGATTTTGTTCCATTGAAAAGATTTGTAACCTAAGACAAGTACTTATCACCTTTAAACAAGAAGAGGATGAACCTCTAGTGAAAACATGGGAAAGGTTTAGAGGCATAGCTTTTGGAATGGAACATGGTCTTAGAGATTGGATGCTCATGCATGTGTTTTATAGAGGTTTGACTGAAGCCTCTAGGTCTTTTTGGATAATGAATGTGAGGATTCCTTCATGAATACTGCTGCTAATGATACTCACTATTTACTTGATGGCTTGCTTTTGGAAGTAAGAATTAAAGAAAGTTTAGAAAAAGCCCAAGTACCTGAAGATGTCTTTGATGACCGTTATGAAATATTCAACCTATACAATAGAGAAAAGAAAGTTGAGGAAGTTAAAATGCTTAGTGAAGTCAAGGATCCTTTGCTTGACTTAGAAAATTGTAGCTTGCATGAATTAATATCTATCTTACAAAAACTTGCAAGTGATCCTTCCATCAACACTAATCAAGCTGGCTTTGGTTCTTATATTGCTAATCATGTCTTGAAAGAAAAGATTGCTAGGTACAACCAAGAGGCTATGATACCACCTAAGCTTGGGGATATGTGGATTCCTAAGGTACTAGTAACTATTGGAAAAGAGACACACCATGCTATACTTGATCTAGGATCTAGTGTCTCTGTTTTATCTAAAGAACTATATGAAGTGCTTGAATTGAAAAATCTTGAAAAATGCTCCATTGAACTTGCACTTGCTGATGACTCTATTAAACATGCTTTAGGAAAAGTAAGTGATGTTATGGTGGAGTTACATATGACTTTTGTGCCTGTGGATTTTCTAATCATGGATATGGGGAATAAAACCTCTAGTCCTATTATTCTTGGAAGACCTTTTCTTCGTACCACAGGTGCCATCATTGATTCAAAGGAAGGGAATGTGAAGTTTCAGTTCCCACACAAGAAGTGCATGGAACACTTCCCAAGGAAGAGGGAACCACCAAAGTTCAAGCTCCCTCATGAGCTTCGTCCACAATAAACAACAAGTAAGAAGCCTAGCTATATGGCTATAAAGAAAGCGCTTTGCGGGAGGCAACCCGGTTATTTTTTGTGTGATTTTCTTTGTGTCCTCTTGCTGTAACAAGAGACTTTGTTTAGTTTAGGTTCTGGAATTTTCAATAAAGTGCCAAGTTTTACCCTTTTTGGTTTGAAAAAGTTGCTTATAGCGTTCGGAGATTTTATTCCTGCACGAATCAGTGCACGGTATGATTTTTAATTCTTATTCTGTAACTCCGAATGAGCTCATATTTGAACTGTAGTTGCAACTTTTCATCCTCTGTATGCATGAATTTTTTCGGAATTTTTCGAGAAAGTTTGGTAGGGTAGAAAAATACGTTTTGCTGCTGCTGTTTTTCTGGACAGATTCTGTCCCATTTTGTTTGATGCATGCTTTGAGCTTTTAAGTTGAATCTTTTTGATCCAATTGAGTTTATGAGTAGGCATACAACATTATACACTTTCTGGACATCTCATATGAATTTTTGTTCAAGGATTATATGCAGCAAGAAACTATTTGTTTATCACTATTAATGCACCCCACAGAAAAGAAATGGGAGAAACGGTGTTTTGAAGTTTTTTCACAGGGATTGGAGGAGATGCACCAAGAGCTATCCAAGGATGGTGAAGACCATAAGCTTGGGGATGTGAAGACAACCCCACTGGACCTACACACTCTCGGTTTGCACACGTCCAACTTCTGTTTTTCGATCGAAACACTTTATCGCATAAACTTGGAGCGTCTTTTGTTTTGTTTTGGTTTGATTTTTTGAGAGACCACCACACTATCATTTATATATGGAGAGCTACTGGAAATATGGGTTGAAATATGTTGGATGCTTTTATAAGATTGGGAAAAGGGATGTTTGAGTTGATTTTTAATGATACATATAGTTGCATGATTCATGAGCTTGTTTATGAGTAATAGTTTGCAAATCCTTTTTGAAGAGCTATCACTTATTCATGTTTTGGTGCTGATTGTTATTTTACTTGGTTTAACATGGATTAGTTAGTTCTATGGACACTCATGCATGCATCTAGATGGTCAACTTTCTCCCTTTTGCTAGCCCAAACATTCCAACAAGTCAAAACTTGTTTCCAACACCTTCAACCAAAGTTATTCCAGTGAGTCCACCATATCTACCTACTAGCTATATGCTATTCCGAGTATGTTCATCATGATATTTGTGTTATCTATACCTCTGAATGAAAATGATTATGTTATTGATTGCCATGGGAAAAGTTGGTTATATAGCTCTCATGAACTTGATGCACATTTTTACTATCATTGCATAAATAAAACATGACCCATTGTGATTAAGATTATGATGCTAGTGGCTTGATAAATGTCGAGGTTGGGAGTTAGCCCATATGTGCTGTCACATGCAAAGCTTTCAACATGCTCCATTTAGTTGATATCATGTGCTTTTGTCTATGGATGCCTATCATGGTGAAATAAGGGGGAAATGATTTAGTTTGAATGAGTTTGTATAAATGGTTAGAGAGACGCCTGGGCCGCTAATCTAAGCCATGCATTATTCATGGTGGAAATTTACTTACATGCTATGGTGAATTATCTATGACACACCTTACAATAAAAAGCTATTCCAATGGTAAATAAAAAGGGTGTTGAGGTTTTCATCTTGTTTGTTTGTCTTGTCATTTTGATATGGGCTTGTTCCATATCCTGGGACAAGAGGTACCCCAGTTGACGCTCTTGATGATACTATTATTACTTACAATGATAGATAACTTGAACTTGCTTTTCCCAAGTTGAGTAACTCATGGTGTAGGTACTTGTATTCAAGGGGCATGAGACATCCAACCTTTACTTTGTCAAGCACACTACTCATATTTGCTCTCACATTAAACTATAATCATTCAAGATGCTATGATAGGGGAATGAGAGCTTGACACCAAGTATTACCACATTGCAATCATTAACTTAAGTAGGAGAGTTTGGAGGTTAGATGAAACTTATGCATGCTTTACCTCTACTCACTTATTCATCTTTCCAAAGTGTCCACCAAACATATTCAGATTTTCATCATCACTCTATGGACCACATGTATGCAAAAGTAAGAATGTCCATATTACTTGTTATGTTACACTTTGTGAACTATCATTGAACATCCTTGCATTGAATACTTGATATCACTTCATAAACTGTTTTGCATATTGCTACTCCTTTGAAGAATGAATCATTTGACTTATGTAGCAAGTAATCATCTTTGATATCCATTGTTAGTATAAATTGCAAAGTCCATGTTAGTTTTATCACCTTCATACTCGAGGACGAGCATGGTTAAGCTTGGGGATGTTGATGCATGTAAAATGCATACATGAACTTTGCACTTTATCACTTATATTCCAATCATATTTGCATCATATAAGGGTTATATTACTGTTATTTAATGATTTTAGGAAATAAATCAATTGTTTCCTATTTTTATGGAATTAACCCTGCGCAGGCAGAAAACCCTATTTCTTTCCTTTTATGTTTCAGGGACCCAAACGTCGTCAAAAATTCTGGAAAAATACAGGCGTTATTTTGGAAGGAAGAAGACGGAGCGAAGGAAGCAAGCAAACGGAGCCGAGGCAAAAGGGGTGGCCCACGCGGCCAGGTACTGTGGCCGCGTGGGGCCCACTCTTTGGGCCTCGTGGCTCCGTTGCCGTCGATCTTTCGTCCACCGACTCGTCTTGACCTAAAAACGCCTATAAAAAAGGTCCCCCGACGTTCTCTGGAAGGAGCGCCGCACAAACACAGAAACACCGAAACGGAGATCAGGAGCTGCAGATTGGAGGGGGAAAACTCCGGGGGGCGCTGCCGGCGTGGTCTCCATCTTCTCCATCGACTTCTCCACCGTCTCCATGATGAAGAGGGAGTAGTCCACCTCTGGACTATGGGTTTGTGGAAGTAACTTATGTATCTCTCCTCTCTTGAGCTTCACTAATTAGTACCGTATGAGCTGCTGAACATGATTACGGTCACCGTTGTAATACCTATGTGGTGGATCTTTCTATGAGTTAATATATGTTTGAGATTGCAATGTTTGTTTCAGTTATGAGTATAGATGCATATTATGTACCCCGTTCTTGTCTACTTGTTATGATCAAGCATGTTTATGAGAGCGTGTGTGGGGGAACGTGTGCATTAGTTGGAGTAACGGGGAGTGGTGAGTGCGGTAAGTGACAACTTAATATCGCGATCCACTTGGGTGTTTACCTTACTTTGTTACCTCACTAGGGATAAACAAAAATACCATGCTGCAAGGGTTGAGGGTGACCAAGCTTCTTCCTGTGACTAGATCCAGCATGTTCTTATTTTCACTTCATGTCATGAAACTTATTGCTATACTCTGAGTCATCTTAATTACTGAGGTGTTATGATTTAGTTCGCATCTTGGTGGAGTATAAGAGAGACTAATAACCAAAAGTCTCTATGTTAGGACGTGATGCCCATATATCTAAGTAACTTGTTATCAAACCTGTGTTGCAATCTCATATGTTAACTCTGTGTGTGTTCCATTGTCTGCCACTTTATAAAGAGAGAGTGCATTTGTGAAACCATGAACCCCGGTCCATTTTTAATCATAAGAAACACCTTTCCAACACCATATACCACTTTTCCATTTTCAGCCATCATTAAATCCGAAAATACAAAAATACTTTTCATCTTGCATACATCATTAAAAACCCAAAAATATCATTTACCATTGCATCCACCACCATTGCATATTTATTTCCTGTTTGCATTGCATAACTATCTTGATATCATTCTTACACCTTGTGCTTGACAACCACAGGTGAGGTTGAGGACCAAAACATTTAACTTTGTTTTGTAGGTAACCAAAAGAAGGATAAGAAGATATATCTTCACTACTGATTCCCCGAGAGTTCGATATTAAACCCTCGAGTCACCCTCGTGGGGAAAACACGTCTTCCACTACTACACACTCTGCACTTGGAGTCTCAACCTAACCCATTTACTTTTGACGCAGGCAACTACGCACCGGAGATCACTGCTTTCTGGCGCCGTTGACGGGGAGATAGAAGCAACTCTGTAAGATATTCCCTCATCAACTTAGCGCGCAGCAAAATATTTTCTGGCGCCGTAGATCAACCTCTTCAAGGGCAATCAATGCATCCTTGGAAAAAAGGTTTTCTTTTGTGAGGAAGTTGTAGGTACACAACTGGAGATGGCCATCACCATCAAAATGCCTGATCTAAATAAAGGAACTACAAATCCTAGTGACATGCCATAAAACACATGTTTAAAAAGAATTGTGCAGGCAAGAAGAATTAAAGCTACAGCTTCACCAAATGAGTACTCATATTGACACATCAGAAATTGGTCATAGAATTAGAATTGAGCAAGAATAGAGGGTGGAGGAGGAGGAGAGAGACCTCAACGGCAGCAGCAGGTTGGGGATGTCGCCGAAAGCAGCACGGCGTAGCGATTGGCGGCGACAGAAGCTTGGGGAAATGGTCGCCGGCAGCCGTAGCTCGGCGATGCTATCGCTGCCTTCATCTTGACGGCAATTTTTGCACTTGCACCAACAAGGAAAATGTAAACTCAAATCAGTTTGGCTACATAAGATTGTTGTTCTTCCTGCTGCTCTTGAAGTGTGCATCCCAACAGCAGCCATGCATAGGTAAGAAAACACTCCACTAATGCAGACACATTAATTGATTGGCCCAGTCCACATATAGTCCCCTAATAAGTTTCACCTAAAATAACACGAGACATGTATAGATGAAAGAAACTGAACTTTTTGAATGAATTTAATCTCCCCCAGATTATATAGATGTAGAATAAATACTTGAGGAATTTAATCACAAGAAAATACGAATTGCAGGAAGAATTGACCAAACATGCCTCTTATATAGATGTAGAATTGATGGGTTGTGTTTCTGGAGCTGCTTTGCAAGGTGTTCTTCCTCCTCACGATCGTCCTCCACCACAAGCTTGTTGCAATACTCTATATACCCCTGCAAAGACATTGGAAACTTGTATGTAGTAACTACTCCCTTCGTATATTGATTCTATGTAGCCACGCTGGCCAGTGTGGCAGATAGCTGTCGATGGGACCCCTGCAAGCTCTTCCCAGCTACCCATGTTCTGACAACCATGTTCCTTCCTCATCAAGTCCTGGATAAGAATCTGCCGTTGCGCCACTGCCGCAAAGCCAGAATCATCCGGAATTTAAGACTTGATAAGCTTCCTGGCATAGCAGTACAATTACTTGCAGCATCAGAGATGATCAATTGTATAAAATGGAGAAACCATTGCATTTTACTGAACATAAGCATGTGACATGGTTCATAGATGCAACTTATTTCACATCAGCCGAACTGAATGACAAATCAGGGAAGGCCAATGACTTTCAAAGTTGCAGAGAAAAAAAGAGCTTTCAGGACTAACATCTAATAATAATCCATAAAACCACCACAGAAAATTTGTAGGACAAAATCTAGCATCTGTTTCAGGCTTTAAGACATCTACTATTAACTTATTCAGTTATTTAGATGTTATAGAAACTGATCCTAGAAAAATAAGTGCTTTCATGTAAATTATTAAGTGAGTGGCCTGGAACTACCAAAACAAGCTAAATTCCAGCTATACTCCCCCAAAGGTCGGAGGAGCTACCAAATAGCATGGTAGAAAATAAAACTGATGTTCTTATTCAATCACAATGGGAAGCTAGAAAATAAAAATCCGTCCCTCTAGATGACATACTGCCTCTAAAGGAAAAAAGATCAGCCAAGCGACAATCAGGTGACTTGCCGTTTAAAAGTACATAACAAAGAAGATATGTCCATACACTCTCTTAGTTGCACTATTAAAGAATTAAATATGAACTCGCTGTTATTTATGTTCACTCTAATAGTTCTGTTGTTCAAGAATTAAATGCATATTAGGGAACAAACAACAGCTTCAAGTTTCCAACGTCAGAAAAATAAGTGCTTAACGTACATATATGCCTAGGTCTATATATTTTCTAACAGTCAGCTGTAAATATGTATGCGTCAATAATAGCCTGAAGGATAAAACATGGTCTAATTATTTTCTAAGAGTCAGCTGTAAATATGTATCTCATTTGGACATTTCACCAGGCATATATCTCATTTGAACTGCTATCTGGATACATTTAAAATTATATGAATTGTCAAGAGTTTTTTAAAAGTACTTGTCATTGATGAGTAAAAGATACGACGGTCAGTACTCACCAATCCACCATCCACCACTGCTTGGGAAATCACAAAGCTGAATAACCAGATGTAGAACAGAACTCACATGTTATTTTATTTCAGTATGGCTTTTTTAATAGCCAAAGCAAGTTGTGTGGCATCTGTAGTCACAAAAGAAGGATCAATTACCACATTCAGATTTCCGCAATGTATATGCCGTTCTTGCTGGGTAGGCGACGCTAGACTCAGGTTACATGTTTTAATGGCCCTGTAAATAATTAAGTATTGTAGTGAGAATGCAATATATAGAAAACAACACAAAATTAATCTAAAATTACTGCAGAGCAAAGTATTCATCATCACATTTTCTCAAAGCTTGCTAGAAATGCAAGTACAGAACTATTTACTATCTATCACGGTAACCATCATTCATACTACCAACCAAAAGAACAGTTTCTCTTCAGTTAGTCAGAGGTTTATGCTCCGGCCCTCCATGCGCAAGCAACAACCTCCAGCTCCACAAGCAGTTCGCTCAACTGCAAACCAAGCATATTAATACTGCTTGTCAAGCATATTAATCTGCATATATTCTGGAGTATTAATATATGGATCTAGTAGTTCACCTAACTGCAAATCAGAGGCAACAGCATCGTATTAGAATGCCAGGTTTAAAAAGAATTGTGCAAGCAAGAAGAATTAAAGCTACAGCTTCAGCAAATGAATACTCGTAGTGACACATGAGAAATTGGTCACATAATTGTAATTAGGAAAGAATAGATGGAGGAGGAGAAGGAGGAGGAGAGAGAGAGGGAGAGACCTGAATGACAGCAGGAGGTTGGAGATGTCGCCGGAAGCAGCACGGCGGAGCAGTTGGCGGCGACAGAAGCTCGGGGAGGTGGTCGCCGGCAGCCACAGCTCGGCGAGGCTGGCGCTGCCTTCATCTTGACAGTAATTTTGCACTTGCACCAATAAGAAAAATGTAAACTCAAATCAGCTTTGGCAACATAATATTGTTGTTCTTGCTACTGCTCTTTGAGTTTGCATCCCAACAGCAGCCATGTATAGGTAAAAAAATGTAGATTCTTCAGAGATGTTTTGACGGCCCATCAGTTCTCACCTAGTCACCTTCATAAATAGCTGCCTAGCCTTGTTGGCTGCTACTCCTGAGTGGAAGGTGTTCCTCCTGTATGCATGCACCTGCGGCCACCCTACAACTTGTTCCCGAAGCCAATTAACCATGGTTAGCTTAATTATCTCATGCATAGCAGGTCATTGCAGTGTACATCAGATTCTTCAGAGATTCTGCAGAGTGTGTATGTACTTACTTAGTCAGCTTGTTGCTTGGTATAGAAGTTTTCTACTGGATGGAGTTTTCTGATTGTAGGTTTTAGCTCTTCTGCTGACAAAAGCCTACAAAAATGCGGAAGCCTCAACTTAGACACAAACTTATACTGTTCAGTGTATATGACAGGAAAAACTAAAAACTGTAATTTTTACCCATCATTACCCAGATCAAGCTGTGAAAATGATTTTCTAACCGGTGCATCAGAGCCATTGGAGTCATCTGTTGAAGTTTCATCATCATAATGTCGAATTAAGTAAAACAATCCATTATAGAACAACCTGTTTATCATGTATGTACTTTCTCTAGCATCCTTTGGCTCCACGCATCGCTTCTGCTAGAACGCTGATCAAGCTTTGGGCCAGGAACACCAGTAGCCGCAGCATTATGGTTATTGATAAGATGCTGGAGGATGCAGTGCTTCGAGCAGTTCCAATGATTTCATCATCACTGTCATACTGAGCAGGTTTGTTCATTGCCATGACAATAAGAGCTACCAAGAAAAGCAATACCTGCATATCAGCCGACATTAGTCTACCTGTTCTAGACTAACTATATAGCTGCAACTTAATCAGCAATTTCTTTACTCGCTCATCATCTCACCTAGTAGTCTAGTACCATGGGATTTGTCAAATCAGCTATAATTATTATTCACAGTATGCGATAAAAAGAATGTAGCTTAAGTTGGTAACAACTACATATCCAGGACAGGATTAATAAACTATTCAGTGTGTAGGCAGACATAGTTCTATTAAAAAGAAAAGACACAATAAAAAGAATATGCTTGAGTTTTCTCGTACCTAAAAATAAACAACACCAAGAGCAACACATCTTGCAATCCCCCAGTTATTTTTCAGAATACATACATTTCATCAAAATTATGTGTTTTCTCCACTGGAATTACCTGAAAAAAAATACACAGAGGTACGATGACTTAATAAAGGGCACACACAATGTAGCTAACCCATAGGATTACTCCAAAACTGTAGAGGCCACACCAGATGCCAAGATTCAGTTTTTGATCAGCACATGAACATGGAAGGAGCAGGAGAGCAAGATGAGTTGAGAAAATTAAGGAACTCACATCTCATTAGCTGGTTAACTACACATGTCTACTCCCGCTGCAGGCCAACCGAAAATATGTTCACGATCGGTTATTTATAAAAATACACACACGGTAGGATGTAAACTACAAACAGAACATATATGTGCACTCACATAAGCTGGAATCAAGAGAGCAGTTCCATTCTGGTTGGCCCTCCATCTGAAGAAGCTCAGCATCGACACCACAACCACTATGGGTACTGGCAATTGTTGCCCTCCACCTAAAAAATAGTGGCAAATGATCAGAAGAAAATAATGAGCTCATAAAGATATATCACATGGTATTGCAAGAAAATTAAAGTTTAATTCAAGAAGTAACAGAAGTTAAATATTGAAGCAATTTGATAATTACAGTAAGCAATCGAACACAAATAGCTGTAAGAGTTTGTGCAGGTAGAGCCCAGCGAGAAACTCTCCACCTGGTTCTGAAGCTACTACGAACTCAATCTTGCAATAAATTTGGATAAGCGAGAAGCATGTGCGTATTATGAAAAGCAAGATAAAGCTAATTATATACTACATATGCAGTTTGTATTCCTTTGCCACAAAAGCCAATACATATTGAGTAACAAGGACCAAAATATGCATCATTTAATGGCTCAACAATCTAATAAAATACAGGGACTAATAATTTTATACATGGATAGTTGCAGCAGACGCCAGATCGGAGAATAGCTCATTGGCCGCTGGGTTGTGCACAATGGAGGAGGCACCACAAGGGAAAAAAATTGGGGGCGAAGTGCATCCTGCGCCTGCCCCTACCTCACTGCAACCAAAATCCAACCAAGAAAATTCAGGAAGAAGTTGCAAACGAAGAGCACAATTTAACATGCCAGATTGCCTTTGTCCCAGCGTGCACAACATCAAGAAACTTACCTACAGCAGCCATGGAGTCCACAGAAAGTTGAGAGATCAAATCGAGGCTGCCTCCACTTTTACCCCAGCCTCTAGGACAAAGAGGAGCACGAGCGGCGACCTGCTCTCCTACCTCCCATCAGCAATCTTCGAGACAGAGAGAAAGACACAGAGAAAAAGACCAGGAACGGAGGGAATAAGGCTGGAGAGAGAAAGCTCACCTTGCACAGAGGCGCCGTTGTGGTCCTTCTCCTCCGGCGACCCCCGCCGGCCGTCCGAGCCGCCGTCGAGACGAGCACCCGCGACCTCCGCCTTCCGGGCAGCTGTCGAGCTGTGCGCCCGCAGTCGCCGCCGTCCGGCCGCGGTCCTCCTCGCCGCCATCGGCCCCGCAGGCCAGGACGCTCGCCATCCAGGGCTACCGCCATCCGAGGCTGACCGAGCCAAGGCCGAGGCGGCCGCGTCCAAGCGCTGTTGCGCCGCCGTCCGCTAGCCGGCGGCCGTGCCCAGACGCCGCTGCGCCGCCATCCCCTCGAGGTCAGCCTTAAGAACCACGAGCCATGTACACCGGCGCGCGTGCTCGCCACTCTGCAGTCACCGGGGCGCCGCCAAGGAGAGAAGGCGTGGGGAGAGGCGGCTAGGGATGAGGAGAAAGGGGATTGAGGGAGAAGAGACGGGCGCGATTGGCTAGGGTTTCACCGGGCGTTCCTGGTTTTGTTCGACGACCCCGAGCGGGCGAAACTGAGCGATGCCGACGAGTTGTTCTCGCCCGCTGATTTCTGGGCTAGCGCGCCTACGTTCCCCACCTGTCATTGGTCGGTCTTGGACACTATAGCTCAAACGGGTGAAAAAGTTTTGACCGCATCCAACGATCAGAAGTGAAACACGTTAGCGTTTTAACTGTGCAAAAACGCATCGAACGCACCAAAGTGACTGCTCGGGGCAGATAGGGGCATATGGCGGGTAGAGCTTGAGCTTTTATAGAAGTAATGTAGCTTATTCTCATTTTTCGGGTGCACCTATCCTTGTTTTGGTTTTTTCAAATGATACTTTTGAGTTTTAAAAAATTCCAATTTTCTGAACGTGAATACATATATAATTTGTGCAAAGTTCCGGTTGTAAATAAGTTTTATTTCGGTTTACAGAAAAATAACAAATTTGTAACTGTACAAAGTAGTAAAAATCTAGTATTTTATCTTGAATTTGTCTTTTTTGTGTAGTCTAAAATATAACGTATTTCAAAACAAAATTTGGTGTGTACGTATGTAATATGTATATGCACGCATATATTATTTTGCCAGAATTTTTTTAAACACAAAATTGCGATTTTGATTTCAAAAAAACAAGATCACTGGTGACCAGAGCCAAAACAACTTTTCGGGGTACAAAGAAATTTTCTTTTTCATGTGTAGCATACGCTTTTGTGGCTTACTGTAGCATAGTTACGTGTGTGGCTCGTGGGTTTTCAGTTGTTATTTTTGTTTTATTGTTTGATATTTGTTGCAAATCTGGTTACCTGTTTAGGCTTTGTATGAATATATTTTTTCAAGAGCTGTTGTTTATAAATATATTTTTATTTTAAAACTTTTTATTTGTTTTTGTGTGTTTCTTGTTTTATTTTCTGGTTTTAAATTTCCAATTTATATATTTTTCATTCCTGACGTGTTTATATTTTTTTTTTCACATAAGATGTGTTGCTACATAGATCAAATATGATTGTTTTTATCTTCATATTGTTAGCTTTGTCATTCCTTGCCGTCATATTAACCTTGATGATATCGTGCATAAAAAGTATTCTTGGTAATTTTTCAATACGTTGTTATTTTTAAATTTTTATTTTTTATGAGTTTTACTAATTATTGCTTGACAGGGTTTAAAGTTTGATCTGGATAGACTCTCGAGCCATTGCATTTGCATCGTGATTTGTGATGGTGTGAGAGTTGTAAATGGGTTGCAAGTTGCAAAATAAAAATAAAAATTGTAAGTCACATTAGAAGGGAGGATTTCCAGTTGCAAGTGGGTTGCAACTGAGCTTTTTCTAAATACAAGTGGGTCGGAGCTGGATTTATTCCAGTTGCAAGTGGAGTTGTAACTGAGTTTTTTATTAGTTGCAAGTAGAGTTGCAACTAGGATTTTTCCAGTTGCAAATGAGTTTTTTTGAGTTGCAAGTGGGTTGGAATTAGGTTTTTTACCGGTTGGTAGTGAGGTTGCAACTGAGATTTTCTAGTTGCGCCTCACTTTTTTCTAGTTGCGACTGAGATTTTCCAGTTGCAAATGGGGTTGCAACTTAGCGTTTTTTTCCAGTTGCAAGTAGGGTTTCAACTGAGTTTTTTCCCAGTTGCAAGTAGAGTTGCAACTGGGTTTTTCTAGTCACAAATAAGTTTTTTTCAGTTGCAAGTGAGGTTGCAACTGAGTTTTTTGAGTTGCAAGTGACTTACAATTAGGTTTTTTACCGGTTGGAAGTGAGGTTGCAACTGAGATTTTCTAGTTGCACCTCACTTTTTTCCTAGTTGCGAGTGGGTATGGTTTTTTCAGTTGCAAGTGAGGTTGCAACTGAGATTTTCCAGTTTTTTCAGTTGCAAGTGGGGTTGCAACTGATCTTTTTCCCAGTTGTAAGTGGGGTTGCAACTGAGTTTTTTCCCAGTTGCAAGTAGAGTTGCAACTAAAATTTTCTATTTTGCAAATGAGTTTTTCTTCGGTTGCAAATAGGGTTGCAACTGTGTTTATTGAGATACAAGTGGGTTGGAGCTGGATTTATTCCAGTTGCAAGTGGGGTTGCAACTGAGATTTTCCAATTGCAAGCGGTTGCAACTGAATTTTTTTTAGTTGTGAGTGGGTATTGGATTTTCCAGTTGCAACAGAAGTTGCAATTGAGATTTTCTAGTTGCAAGTGGGTTATAACTGAGTATTTTTAGTTGCAAGTAGGGTTGCAACTGGATTTTTTGTAGTTGCAGGTGGGGTTGCAGTTGAGTGTTTTCCTAGTTGCAAGTAGAGTTGAAATTGAGGTATTACGGTTGCAAGTGATTTTCCTGTTTAGTTGGACGTAGGGTTGCAACTGAGTTTTTTGAGTTCCATGTGTGTTGCAACTAGGGGTTCCAGCTGTAAGCGGGTTGAAACTGAATTTTTTTTCTAGTTGCGAGTGGGTATGAGTTTTTCCATTTCCAGATGCTACTGGGTTGCAACTGAGTTTTTCTAGTTGCAAGTATGATTGCAACTGGATCTTTCCATCGTGTATGTTTTTTCTATTTCCTGGACTTAACCTGTATATTTTGCAACAAGTTTTTTTGTCTTCTTTTCCATAAAATTTTGTTACTTCTTTTTCCATGTTTTATTCAATAATTTTAATACCAAAAATTCTCAGTTACGACTTACGACCCACATGCAATAAAAAATATTTTCAACTCCACTTGTAAATGGAAAATATGACTTGCAAACCCCCCTTGGCAATTTTTTTTGCAACCCTACTTGTAACTAAATTTTTTTAGTTTTAAATGCATAAATCTCAGTTATATCTCGAGCCGATCGAAAAAACCTATCCCAAAAAGCTCGGTCCGGCCTAACACAATGTCAGGCCATATCAATCTGGCCCGACCCCAAAAGCTTGGTCTGGCGCGGCCAAGCCTAAATCACAGTTTTTTGCATGCTCGAACCCGACATGGCACGACCGCTGAGTTCAAAATTCAGAGGCGAGCCTGACCGTCAGGCCGCATAAATCAGGCCCAACCTCAAAAAGTTTGGCTCGGGCCAGTTCAACCTAAATCACATTTTTGCAAGCCCAAGCCCGGCCTGGCACGACCAGGGAGCTCAAAAGTCAGGCCGAGCCCGACCGTCAAGCCGCATAAATCAGGCTCAACCCCAAAAAGCTTGGTCCGAACCGATCTAAATCACTTTCTTTTAGTGAAGGATTGTGTCTATTTTTTCTAATGTTCTTCGTTCAGTTTATTTTTGAAAAGTCGTTCGTTCAGTTTGTTGGCTTGTGTGAACGAAAAAATGAAGGACATGCAGCACGCTACGTCCCTATTGTATCAAGTCAACAAAAAAAAAAGCGTCTCACTCGATATTTCTGGAAACCGTCTCTCTCTCTACAGTTCCACAGAGGCGACCTCGAGGCGATCTCGGGTTCTCCCGGCGGCGCCGGCGTATCCGCGGATTCCTCCCCCTCCGCCGGCCGCTCCGGCGGCGGGAGGGTGGGGAATCCCCGGATCTGCGCTCCGGCGATGTAAAAAGGGGGCTCTGCGGCGGCGCAGCGGAGGTGGGGAGGCCGGCGTCGTCGTTTTTGTTGCTCTGTGGCGTCCCCTCCACGGCGTCGTCCTCGACGGCGTCCCCAAGCCGCAGGTGCGTTTCCCTGTCTGCTGCCTCTTCCGGCTTCGCGGCAGGCGGGTGGCGAGTGGGTTCAAGGCCGGGGTGGTGGAGGAGCTGTGTGGCGGCTGCTGCGGGGTGGTGCGGTGAGGTGGTGGTGGATCTGTCCATCTCCGGCGGAGGTGGTGCGGCGCAGGCCCGGATCCAGGGCAGAAGGTGCTCGGGGCCCTGCCCCGGCCGATGTTCGTCATCCTCCTTCAGATCCAGCTCCCAGGAGTTGGTGGATGTTGCGGCTCTTCGACGCCATGGTGCTAGGAGCTCTTCTGCTCCACGGTGGCGGGCTCCGGCTGGAGGTCGTCGAGGTTTGAGTGGTGGGTTGCAGCGGTGCTGCTCTCTGGTTTCTCTTGTTTTCGTAGCTTGTATTTCGGCCTTGTACTCGATCCTTTTAGTATGAATACAAGTATGGAATTTCAAAAAAAAAAAAAAAGTCAACAAAAAAAAGGAATATAGCTGCGGTGAGACAATCGGCCCAGCAGCTTTCTGATTTCCCGCAACAAAAAGAAAAGACAATCAGCCCAGCACATGCATGCAACTTCCAGCCCGGACCGTTTTCACCTAACAGTATGGGTCAACGATCGATCAATTCGAGTAAACCGAGCAGATCGATCCATGACGTCAGCTGACTGAGAACTAGTCACACCCTTTATTTATGAAAGCACATTAGAAAGAGTCCGTGCCTTGCAGGTTAGCCCGGGCTGGATGCTATATACCGCTTATTAGCGGCGCTATCTGCTAGCGCCGCCTGAAGCGTCGCTGTATTGGGCCGGGCCTAGTTTAGTTCACATCTCGTTCTTCTTCTTTCACGGTCTCGAGCCAGGCGACAGACGGGATCGTGAGATCTGCTTTTTTCTCCTTCTCCCTCTATGTGCGCTCCACTGTTTCTTCCCCCGATCTGTTGTATCTGCTTCACTAGTTCTGTCTGGGTTCTTCGGTGCCGAACGTCTGGCCTTCTTCTCGGTTCGTCGCCGGCCATGGCGGCAGAAGGTATGTACACGAGTCCTTCAACAAATTCCTCCCCGTCGTCTACATCTGGGAGAGAGATTGGCGAGGTTTCTACTATCAACGCGGATCCACTATGTGCTTGTGCGGTAGGGTTTTTAGTTCGGATGCTCTGGTGTTTTCTGCATTGGTTCATCAGGGGCGAATGTATTTTCTTCGTCTCGGTTCGTCGCCGGCCATGGCGGCGGAATATGGGTAAGAGTGTGGGGTTTCTACTATCAACAACGATCCCCCATGTGCTTTTCTGCCATAGGGTTCTTGATTAGGAGGCTACTGGTATGTGTTCCTATGTTTTTTCATCTCACCCCTAATCCATGGATTTCATAGGCCAGCGTGCTACACTGGTATCCATTTTTCTGTGAAGATACTCTTCAATCCATCGTTGTCATTGTTGTGTGTGTATATATTCGTGTTTGCCATGTCCGATCGATGCGTGTTAGTACTTATCTAGTACTAGTTGGGGGCTGTTTTGAAGAGTAGCTTCACATAAATATGTTGTTTAGAGCTTAGCTGATCAAGGTACTTAAGAGTTTCGGGGATAAGTCGTTTAAACATTTTTAACGTTCTGTGTGTTGTGACATACTGATTTTGTTCAGTACATGTGTTATCTTTTAAAATTGTTGCATATTCTGTATTACAAAAACAAAACCCTAAAAAAAACTCAAAACCACCGTGAAAGAGAGATTAATGTTCAGTACACGCGATGCTTTTTTCCGTATTTAGTCACCTGTTGTTCTTTGTGCTATGCAGTAGATGCATTTTTTTGTGTTATTTGTTGTTTTAATTTTCTACCTAAAGGTAGCCTCTCCGTCGAGAGATGCAGAGATGAGGCGGCGAAACAACCGTTTTTATAATTCTCGTTACACTTGATGTTGCTTAGCTTTAGCTACTAGATAGAATGTTTTGCTTCATGTTTTTATGTTCCTTAGATTTATTTTAATTTTCGGGTAAACTTTGGGATTTTGTTTTGTCATGCACCAATGACACAAGTTTTTAATTATTCAATCCGCATTTTTTTGTTTGTCTAGTAGACCACCTTGCCATGCTTATTATTACTTTTAACAAGATGCTTTTTGTGTACCTTTCTGTCATGATGTTTCTCCCTCATTTTGGGAGACTTTTGTGATTAAGTTGTTATCTTCTATTCATTTTTCTTGCACAAAACCCTACCATGAGGATGTTTATTTGTATTTTATATACTGATTTATTGTAGCACTTTTCCCTCAGGAGGATGAATGTTTCTTCGTTTTGTTCTTTTTGTTCATAATCTGGGTTTCATATCTGATTTCTTTCTTCAGCAAGTATGCAACTTGAAAACTGTTTGCAAAGAGTTGAAACTTCGCCGCAAGGATTTTGAGAAGTTCAACACATGCAGGACTCTAAGATATCCTACACATGCATTGCTGTTAGTTCATCACACCACCATTTTTGTAATAGTGGACATTCTATAGTTTAAACAAATGCAAGAATCTAAGTTAATATTTTCTTCTATAGTTTAATAGGCACGACATAATGTTATCCGTAATGATTTTTCTTGCAATTTGGCAGTTAATATTATTTTACTATTTTGTTCATGTAGAGTTTAATTCCAAAATACAGGATGATCAAGGGCTACACAATGTTTTTACTCTACGTTGAATGAGGTCGAAGTTGAACCTTTCAAGAGGATGAAGAAGCGCTAGGTTCAGCGGCTGAAGCAACATGTTTCTGTCATTTTTTGAAGGAGAAATGGTGCTGTCAACCCAAAACTTTTTTGCCAGCAGCTTTTTTTTGGTGAAAACTAATGCAAAAGGCGCTGAATGATGTAATATGGTCTAGGGAGGAGCTTCCATAACCAGAGTTTATCACCTTTTTTAATAGCTTTATTTTGCTCTCAGAACTCCACTATTAAATTCCAAAACTAGCTTATCCTGATAACCCAGGTTATGCTGCTTAGTCTCGAATTACTATTTTAAGTGAGATGCACTATTTTATTGTGTGTAGGCTACTTTTGGTTTCATTTTTATCAAGACCGCAAATATGAAAAATGGTACCAGGAGAATAGATTTTAAGAAAATTTAAATTTGAATTTTGTTCCGATTCAAAAATTTGTTCAGATTTTAAAATTGTTCGGATTTGATTTTTGTTTAGATTTGATTTTTGTTCGGACTTGAAAATTGTTTAGATTTTAAAATTGTTCGGATTTGATTTTTGTTTCGACTCAAAATTTGTTCCAAATTTGAATTTTTTTTCGGAATTGAATTTTGTTCGGATTTGAAAATTGTTCAGATTATAAAATTGTTCGGATTTGATTTTTGTTCACATTCAAAAATTGTTCCAAAATCAAAATTTCTTTTCCGATTTGAATTTTCTTCAAATTCGAATTTTGTTCCGATTCGAAATTTTGTTTAGAATTAAAATTGTTCGGATTTGATTTTTGTTCGGACTTGAAAATTGTTTGGATTTGATTTTTTGTTTCGATTCAAAACTTGTTCCAAATTTGAATTTTTCTTCCAATTTGATTTTTGTTCGGAATTGAATTTTGTTCGAATTTGAAAATTGTTCAGATTTTAAAATTGTTCGGATTTGATTTTTGTTCAGATTCAAAAATTGTTCCAAAATCAAAATTTATTTCCCGATTCGAATTTTCTTCAAATTTGAATTTTGTTCTGATTCAAAAATTTGTTCAAATTTTAAAATTGTTCGGATTTGATTTTTGTTCAGATTTGAATTTTGTTCAGATTTGAAAATTGTTCGGATTTGATTTTTGTTCCGATTCAAAATTTGTTCCAAATTCGAATTTTTGATCCAATTTGATTTTTGTTCGAAATTGAATTTTGTTTGGATTTGAAAATTCTTCAAATTTTAAAATTGTTCGGTTTTGATATTTGTTCAGATTCAAAAATTGTTCCAAAATCGAAATTTATTTTTCGATTTGAAAATTTGTTCAGATTTTAAAATTGTTCGGATTTGATTTTTGTTCAGATTTGAATTTTGTTCGGATTTGAAAATTGTTCGGATTTGATTTTTGTTCCGATTCAAAATTTGTACCAAATTCGAATTTTGTTCGGAATTGAATTTTGTTCGGATTTGAAAATTGTTCAGATTTTTAAATTGTTCGGATTTGATTTTTGTTCAGATTCAAAAATGGTTCCAAAATCGAAATTTATTTTCTGATTCAAATTTTCTTCAAATTCGAATTTTGTTCCGATTCAGATTTGATTTTTGTTCAGATTTGAATTTTGTTCGGATTTGAAAATTGTTCGGATTTGATTTTTGTTCCGATTCAAAAAAAATTCTAATTTGATTTTTGTTCGGAATTGAATTTTGTTCGGATTTGAAAATTGTTTAGATTTTAAAATTGTTCGGATTTGATTTTTGTTCAGATTCAAAAATTGTTCCAAAATCAAAATTTGATTTCCGATTCGAATTTTCTTCAAATTTGAATTTTGTTACGATTCGAAAATTGTTCAGATTTTTAAAAAAAATTGGATTTGATTTTTGTTCAGATTTGAATTTTGTTCGTATTTGAAAATTATTCGGATTTGATTTTTGTTCCGATTCAAAATTTGTTCCAAATTCGAAATTTTGTTCCGATTCGAATTTGTTCAAATTTGAATTTTTGTTCCAATTCAAAATTTGTTCCAAATTCAAAATTTTGTTCCGATTTAAAATATTCAGATTAAATAAATAATTGTTCAAGAAGTTTTATATTTCACGAGATTTTCAAACGCATCTAGCCAGAAAACAGAGCGAAACATACGAGTACTAGTTACCGATCGTGCGACGAAACAGTATCAAAGCATAACAGACAACATTCGCGCGCAGCATATGGGCTGAGCCCAGTTCGGTAACGTGCAGGCGGCACAGCGTCGAACTGCCACTGATAAGCGGTATAAAGGAGCGCAATTCCTAAATGCCGCCCTTAGCGCCCCTAAATCGTAGCGCCGCCTGAAGAGCTTCTTCGCGAAGCGTTTTTTGGGCTGGCCTTTTTTCCCTCTGCTTCTTCCTCTGCTTTGCTTCTTCCTTTTCTTCCTCGTCAGTGCTGCCGGCGCCCCGAGCTGCCCCCGATTCCCCTCACCCCCGGAGAGGTTCGCGAGGCCGCGTCGTGCACCGGCGAGATTTCCGGCTTCTTCGGCGGGGGTGCGTCTCGTTGATGTTTCGCTAGGGTTTTTCCAGCGGCGTAGCTTCCTGGCTTCTGTTCCCCGAAGAGATCGAGGCGGCGGGGCCGAGCCTGATTCCCCTCTTCGCCGGCGAGATTTCCGGTGGGGCTGTTCGTTGATGTTTCGCTAGGTTCGTTGTTTTTCTTTTTCTAGCTCGATCCATGCTCGTATTTTCGCTCGATCCACCGCTGCACTTCCCGTCTCAGCCCCCGCCATGGCCGCCGCCTCCCTATCGTCACCTCGATCTGCCGCTGACGGAAGGCTACGCGCCATGTGTCGTGGGTTTGTCACGTCAGGTGTCATAGATGACTTCGTAGGTGTGGGATTACGCGAGTCAAACGTCTCCAAGCTTAAGATCGCAGGGCACGAGAAGACAATGTTTTTTACCCAGGTTCGGCCCTCAATGTGAGGTAAAGACCTACGTCCTGCCTATCCTAGATTGGTATTGATATGAATATGGTGTTACAAGGGGTTGGTGATCGAGGTGTCGAGTCGCCTCTCTCTGGATGTATGAGAGCTTTTTAGCTTGGGGTTCTAGGTCCTTGGAGTCCACCTTATAAAGACGGTGGCTCGCAAGGTTACAAGGAAACTTCTGTCCTAAGGAAAGTATGAGCCGGAGTCCTACTTGGAGACTAATCATATGTCTTGTCTTCCAAGTCAAGTTATCTTCGAGCTTCTGGATCCTTCCTCATGATCTTGAGTCGGCCCATATTTGTGTAAGCCTATGAGTGGTGCGGCCTTGAACATAGGTTGAGCCACACCTTGCTTGAGTAAGTCGCGTTGGTCTTGTGAGCTGCGGGTTAACCCATTTATTATTCCCCCGACATTAGCCCCCAAGCTTCCGGGTGATTCATAGAATCAGGCGGAAGATTCTATCTTGATGATGATCTTGCGGGCTTGCGTATGTAGTTCTTGCCGACTTGTCGATGTTGCACTTGGCGACTCGGTGATGATGAGTCGCGAGCGTAGCGGCTTATTGAGCCGCTGATGTAGAAGCAATGAGTCGCTATCTTTGCGGCTTATTTAGCCACTTTGTTGCCAATTGAGCACTTCTGTCTTCGTCGCATTGAAGCTGCAGAATCGCGGTAAGTTTTCCGCGAAGCACTTTGGTGAAAACCACCTTTTCCTGTTGGGTGTAAGACTGAGCTGAAATCATAAGAATAATAACTTATGAGTAACAAGATATATCAGCCAAATGTGTATAAGGTGCTGAGTCATAGAAATCGAAGCATAAAAGACCATAAACATAAATAAACTGGTCAATCATTAGAATAATAATCTGTCATGTTATCATGACGAGCCATCTGAACGCATGTTGAAACATGGCGTCTCAAGGACATGTAGCCACAACCTGTATTTAAAGATTCCCGAGTCGCTTATTTGACTCGCAAATAGATATATATATTCTCATGTGCTGCAAAAAATGAAATCTGCATATAAACATGATATATGAGTATAATAAAGACCGCCAGATATGCATGGTGGATGTGTAGCCCCCGAGGACCGGGTTGCATGCTTGATCATGCTGCTCGGGACTCAACAATATCTCAAGTTAGACAAAAAATTAATTGTCCTAGCCCCCGGGCATTAAGCGGGCATGATTTCATTATCCTGCTTGATGGCATATCGTTGCAATTTGATCCTGCAACATATTGAGCAAATACTGTTGCCACAAGTAAACAATAATATTTGGAGTAGGGCAAAACCGCTTATAAACTCCAAACTGTGAAATATTAGTTGAGCTGCTAGGAAAAATGATAATCCCAGTCAAAACTCTCGATATAAATTAAGGAATAGTCCTTAAAAATTCCACTTAATGTGTCTAAAGATAAATAAATAATGGTGGCTTTATCAGCCGATATCAGGAATGATTATCCTAAACATAAAAATCTGGTCATGCCAGTTCAAACTCATATGGCCGAGTTATAGGTTCCTAAAATTCAAAGGGCAAAGCCCTCAAGGAAGCAATGATAATAACTTGATAATAATATGTTAGCCTTGGCGGCTGGTAATAATTATGATAAAAAGTTAGTACTCCGCATAATAGCATATGGTACCCTGCATAATAGCATAGTATAATCTGCATGATAAATGATATTTTGCATGATAGCAAAATGGTATGTCGCATGATAACAAATGTTATTTTGCATGATAGCAAATGGTTGCATGATAGCAAATTGTTGCGTGATAGCAACTGGTAAGATGCATGATAGCATATTGTACGATGCATGATAGCATATGGTACTTGACTCAGTATTTCCCAAATCTAATGTGTGTTTAGAGTCGAGAACGGCCATGATAGGCAGCCATGATAGGCATTCAGACTCGATTGACGCCACACGCGGGTACTTTAGTCCTTCTGAATTATCTCTATTACCGTTAAGTAGGTCTTCGCGCGGCTCGGTATTTACCAGGTAAAAAATGCGTGTTCAGGGTCGTTGGCGGCCATGATAGGCGATCACACTCGATTGACACCGCACCCCAGTACTTTGGCCGCATAGTGCAAAGATACTTCTGACTTAAGGCGAGAATAACCAGGATTATTGCTTTTAGCGGCTGCAATAGCCGTGACGAGATCTAATTAGCTTTGATGATAACCAGCTCTGATTAGCTGTAGATGTGGTACAGCGAGTCACATGTTTTAATTCAAATATCTGATAAGATAATGATTTATTAATGACTCATAAATTGATATAATGATGAGCTGTTTGCGACTCATAAAATGATATGGGGGTAAATCGCTATGCGACTCATAAATTGATATGACAATGAGCCGGTGGTGACTCGCAAAATGATATAATGGTGAATTATGAAATAATAATGATAAATCATGAACTGATAATGATAAATCATGAGCTGATATAATGATAAGTCATGATGTAAATAAAAGCTGATTTCACAATAAATCATGCAAGCTATAAAAGATTTCATTTTTGATAGATATAATGCGAGCTATAACGAACTCGAATTTAATAAATCCAAAACGGGCTGTTAGACCCTTCTTTAATAAGTGGATGTAATCAGGCATTCAAAATGATTTGAATTTAAAGACTGCGGCCTGATATAATTTAAATCGCAAAGACATTAATAAAAAGGCATAATAAACTGGATATGTAGCCCTCGAGATAAACTCGAAGATGAACTTAATCTTATTGGTAAAAGTAAAAGGCTGCATAAGTTGAGCATGAAAGCGACTTATCTTGTCTTTATTCTCCTGTTGTCGGTATCGCGGTATGAGCCCACGATGGGATCAAAGTCAACCATGTCACGAGAGTGAAAGTCAGTGTCCACGGCGGAGTCGCGGTTGAGCTTAATGAAGTGGAGCTGGCGCTTTGGTGTTTGGGCGGCAGATTTTCGGACGGGCCAAGCGTCAAGCTTCTTCTGGTCTATGGCCCTCCTGGTCTTTCCATAATTGACAACGCGATGCTGCTCCGCCCGGACGGTCGCCAAGTCCAGGTCGGCGTGCCGCGCGAGGCGTCATTATCATGCACGTAAAAAAGCAGAGCGGCGTATGCGCTTGGTTTCCTTAGCATCGCGACTTGATCCATCAGCTGCGACTTCATGGACTTGTTCTCCTTGAGCCGCGCGTAGTGAGTCGCCATGTCATGTTGCACGACCGAGGGCAAAGATAATAGCTGGAGTTGGCGATGCTTGTAGTTGAAGTTGTACGCTGATGTCTTAACTAGCCGGCAGCTCCGATCATTTATTTCCTCCTTTGATTATTTTTCTAAGTCCATGTGCGACTCAAGGTATCTGTAGCTGCTAGCTGGTACGTAATCATTTATCAGCTGATTCTTTAGTCTTGGATCTCTGGTCCGCCGTGCGTGTGGACGATGTTGATGTCGAGCCCCCAAACGCTGATTTGTAGATATATATGATGTTTTGCGGAGCCAGCTGCGACAGGGGTGAGGTCAGAGCCGTCCGCGACAGTGAGTCGCGATCTCTTGCGACGAGTTGGTAATGGTCACGCTGATATTGGAGTCGCACTTATAACTTGAAGCGAGCACTCCTTCCTCTTCCACGTGAAGCTGTTCCATGCAATCACATTCAGTCAAGAGCTCTCTTTTCTTTTTTCTTATACATGATTGCAATGGCATGTCGTAGTAGTAGCTTTCGATTGGAAACTGGATCCGCTTCTGCTTGTAGCCATGTACCGCCTTGAGTTGACAGGTTTCGTGATCCCAGTTAAACGTCTCCCAAAAATCTTTTGATCTTGGAGATTTAATCAGTCGCACGCGAAGGTAATGTTGGTGTTGAGCCCTGCACCCATGTGGTTGAAGAATACGAGTCGCCGATTTACCACACACGTCGAGGACGAATTCTTTTCTTTCTTTCCTTACGTGAAGATCATGCACGAGTAATGCATATGCGACCAGAAACTTTTTCTTTTCCTTTTTGCTTCCTCCATCCACGTATGAGCTCCAAGTAATACTTTAAGTTGGACACGGTTCCTGGTGTTGATCCGGTCGCTGAGTTGTTTCCTTTTCAATTTCGCGAACTCGCGTAGACACAAAACTTGCTCCAATGCGCGAGCCACCGACGGAGATCCAACCGTTGGAATTGGCTCAAACTTGTTAGGGGGCTTCAGGATTGTATTCCGCAGGTCTCCACCAGAGGGATCTTCGAATTGATATCCGAGTCAACATCGATAATTATTTTCCCAAAGTCACACGGAGTTCCGTCAGCTTTCGACAGGGCTTCAGTGTTTGAGTCGTCCACGGAGATCTAACTGTTGGAATCCGATGCGCTTTGGCTAGCTGCTAGGAAACTTGATTGCGCATCTTTCCACTGAAGGGATCGCCGAGATGAGTTTCGAGCCGCCGCCGGTGTCGGTCGCAGCATGGACGTTGTCTGCTGCCTTGATGTAGACGTTGATAAAACGACGCGTCAATGAAGTCGCCGAGATTGTTGAAGTCGCCGAGCTTTAATCGACGACTAGATCCTCTGTCCCTGGCACAAATCCAGCGCGGAACGTGACGCTCTTGACCGCAGGCCCCACGGTGGGTGCCAACTGTCGTGGGTTTGTCACGTCAGGTGTCATAGATGACTTCGTAGGTGTGGGATTACGCGAGTCGAACGTCTTCAAGCTTAAGATCGCAGGGCATGAGAAGACAATGTTTTTTACCCAGGTTCGGCCCCTCAATGTGAGGTAAAGACCTACGTCCTGCCTATCCTAGATTGGTATTGATATGAATATGGTGTTACAAGGGGTTGGCGATAGAGGTGTCGAGTCGCCTCTCTCTGGATGTATGAGAGCTTTTTAGCTTGGGGTTCTAGGTCCTTGGAGTCCACCTTATAAAGACGGTGGCTCGCAGGGTAGGGGAAGCAGTAGGGCGCGGTCGCCATGAACGGATCGGAGGTCGAAATGGGCAGGGAGGTGGGATTTGCTGCGAATCGAACCGGAAAGAGAGAAGAAGACCGCTCCGAATCAGATCGCCAGAGAAGAAAAGCAATCGCTGGTGCGAATCGAAGGAGATGGGAGGGAAGGGAGGGAGCACGATCCCGGTGGATCGAACCGCTCTGATACCACTTGTCAGGACCCTAAGATCCTAGACATGGAAAGATCACAGAATTGGGGGAAATTGGAGCATCGGTGCCCAAATTTGATAAAAACAAGAAATTAAAGATAAATTGCAGAAAGATAAAATACAGAAAATAAAGATAATAACTAGGTTTTTATTTCTTGGTTGATGAACACAGGATACAAGCTACTCCAATATAGAGCTAGGGATACAAGATGGACTCATATAGGAAATACCTACTATGCCCTCACAACTACCACATAATACATTGCATACCACTAGTGATACCTGACATTACTCCCCCCTGAAGACATTGGTCACCAATGGATAAGTTTCTACGGAAACTTTTTCAATTATCCTTCAAATTTCATTCACTGTATCAAGGGGGAAGATGTGTAATGAAGATAATATCCATTTCCTTGATCTGAAGATATTTCTATGAAGATAGCAGCAATTGCTTTGCATTGTAATTCCCATGGACACCTTGCTGATGTACAAACTCCCACTGCTCATGAAGAAAGTCCAGGGGCAGATAGTAACAATACTTTCTATGGAACTGAACATAGATATTGCAGAATGGATATTTTCTGTGGAACTGAACATGCTAGTGTAGTAGATGAACTGTTGAGTTGCTTCTGAATATGGCCAGTACAAAACAATTGGCAAGCAACAATACTGCACCTTGGGGATAGCATTCCGAGTATGGCACCACAAATGACAATGTAACAAAAGCTGAGACATGAAGTGCTTCAGGTCATTAGGCTGCTCAATAACAATTAATAGCTTGATACGAGTCTCGCTGCTGTGAACAAGACTGAAAACACTCCTTTTGCAAGATGGAATGGCTTCAAGTAAGACACAATTATCCTGTTTAGCTTGTACAGCTGAGAATTGCTTACTGTCGGGAGGTTTAGCTGGTGGTTTTTCTAGCTGATTTTCCTCAAATATTAATCGAAGCACAATGAACTGATGTGCATTATCATGGGAAGGGAAATCGTTACTGCTATCATTTGTGAGAGGGGTCACTAGAAATGCTAGAGCTCCCGGATCCCATAGCCATCTCAATCCTCTCAACACAAGTGCACTGCTGAGCTTGCTGAGCTTGTGACAACTGAATCAGAGGTTTTTTGGGACTGGAACATTGCAAGCCTTCACATCATCTTGTTGCTGCAGCTCAAGAGGTAAATCATGCACATCTGAGATAATATTGAGACATGCACCAGAGCTATCAATTTCTAGTGCCTTGCTTGAACACTTGAGAAGGCTGTCACCTTCTTGCAGCTCTTTTTCGTATGGCTGTTGCCCAGGCTTGCTAGCGAACACACCAACAGACTCCTTCGAGAACAATGGCTCGGGTGTAGCTCTTTCTAGAGGATAATCTCCTGGCAGCGCATAGTAGCTGTGCTCAGTACCATCTGCTCGGACCACAGTACAGCAATTCAGATTATGGAGACCATAAGCTTGAGGCAGTTCATCAAGGTTCTGCTCCCTGGGATTGGTTCCTCCATCCTGCACAGCTGGACTCTGATCTGAATGCCCAGAGAAGTTGTCATACCCAGAGCTTGGTGCTGGCATAGTATCATACACCTGGGGACAGCAGAAGCAGTACCAGTACTAGTGTACATTGAGCAAACAGGGAAGAGCCTGGCAGAGTTGGTCCTTGACGTTGTAGTAGTGGTAAGTGGAGACGAATCCATGGTGTTGCTGATCAAGGGTGCAGATGCAGTGGATTCAAGCAAGGGTGGACCAGGAACCAGTACTTCGGTCGTTTGCAAACCCATCTTCACAGCGAACTGAGATACTAAAGCTGAGAGTTTTGAAAGTTCACCATGGAGTGAGTCGAAGCAGGACTGAAATTGGCCTTGGTTCGTGACGAAGCTGTTGTTGGATTCGCTGTTGGCCATGGAGAGGATCTCCAGACCCGACTGCTTGTGGACTTGCTTCTCGCTATTGATGGACGCGCCGCTGGTGTTGGTGCCTGATACGTCTCCAACGTATCCATAATTTCTGCTGTTCCATGCTTATATTATACCATTTGCTACATGTTTTATATACACTTCATATCACTTTTATGCATTTTCTGGGACTAACCTATTAACAAGATGCCACAGTGTTAGTTCCCTGTTTTCTGCTGTTTTTGGTTTCAGAAAGTTACTTCTGGAAATATTCTCGGAATTGCACGAAACAAAAGGCCAAGTCCATATTTTTCCAACACGTACACGGAGTCCGAAGGAGAGATGAAGACTCGCCACGAGGTGTCCAAACCATAGGCCGGCGCGGCAGGGGGGGCCCACCGCGCCGCCTGGTGGTTTAGGCCCCTCGGGGGTCCACCGACATCGCCCCTTCGCCTATTTATTCACCGAGATGTGAAAACCCTAAAACACCGAGCCTTTCATCCAGAACATATTCGCTGCCGCCGCCGTCGTCAACCCTAACTCGGGGGGTTCTGAAGCTCTTCCCGGCACCCTGCCAGAGAGGGGAATCATCACCGGAGGGCTCTACATCGCCATGCCCGCCTCCGGAGTGATGCGTGAGTAGTTCATCCTTGGACTATGGGTCCATAGCAGTAGCTAGATGGTTGTCTTCTCCACTTGTGCCATCATGTTTAGATCTTGTGAGCTGCCTATCATGATCAAGATCATCTTATTGTAATGCTACATGTTGTGTTTGCTGGGATCTGACTTATATTGATACCTATGTGGAGCTGAATATTATATTATCATGTCTATGTCATTTGTGATCTTGCATGCTCTCCGTTACTTGTTGAAGCCTTGCCAAGTGAATACTTGTGACTCCAAGAGAGGGTATTTATGCATGATAGTTGGGTTCAACCTCTATTTAACCTGGGATAGTGACAACAAGTTCTAAGGTTGTAGATGTGTTGTTGCCACTAGGGGTAAAACAGCAATGCTTTATTCAAGGATGAATGTATTGTTTACATTACGCACATTACTTAATGCAATTGTCTGTTGCTTGCAACTTAATACTGGAAGGGGTACGGATGTTAACCGGAAGGTGGACTATTTAGGCATAGATGCATGCTGGATAGCGGTCTATGTACTTTGTCGTAATGCCCAAATGAATCTCATAGTAGACACCACAACTCGCACATGCATGTTTTATGCACTTATCAATTGTCAATTGCCCAGCTGTAATTTGTTTACCCAGCATGTTAGTTATCTTATTGGAGAGACACCACTAGTGAACTGTGGACCCCGGTCCATTCTTTTACATCTGAAATACAATCTACTGCAATCATTGTTCTCTACTGTTTTATGCAAACAAACATCATCTTCCATACGATACGTTTAACCCTTTGTTTTCAGCAAGCCGGTGAGATTGACAACCTCACTGTTAAGTTGGGGCAAAGTAATTTGATTGTGTTGTGCAGGTTGCACGTTAGCACCGAATACCTGGTGTTGCGCCGCACTACACTCCTTCACCAACACCTTCGAAGCAACCTCGTTTTCCTACTGGTTCGATAAACCTTGGTTTCATACTGAGGGAAAACTTGCTGCTACACTCATCATACCTTCCTCTTGGGGTTCCCAACTGACGTGTGACGTTACACGCATCAAACATAGTTTCTGGCGCTGTTGCCGGGGTGATATTCCCTCGTCAACTTAGCGCTAGCAACACGTTTTCTGGCGCCGTTGCCGGGAATACCGAATTGCTTCTGCAAGGGGAGTCTCTCACACCCAATCTCTTTACTTTGTTATTTGTCTTGCTTAGTTTATTTTTATTTAGTCTTGTTTGCTCTCTTTATCAAAAACAAAAAAAATTAGTTACTTGTCTAGTTCAGTTTGATTTTGTTTTTCAAAATGAATGCTCCTGAAGTTGAAGTTCGTTCTTTTAGGCAACTAGGAGGTGAAAATTTGAAAGATGCTTGGTATAGAATTAGTGATGCTCATCATAGATGTACTAAGAAACACTCTACCACTATCCCCCTTAGGAACTTTTATGTTGGTATCTCTAGTTGGTATAGGTATGTTCTAGACACTCTTACAGGTGGAAATTTCTTGGGTACTCCTGCTTTAGAAGCCTGTAATATTATTGAAAGTAATAACGAATCACTGTTCTTGAGGATAATAATATCCATGACACCCAAAATCATAGAATTGATGAGTTAGAGGAAGCTATTGAAACCTTAAGTTCAACCTTTACTTCTCTTAAGTCTAAAAAGGAGAAAGTTTATGTGGGTAGAGAGCAAAAGTTTATGTATGTTCCTAAAGTGCCAAAACCAAAGACTCATTATGAGCTTAAAATTGATAAAACTTTTAGTACGGTTAAAGGTAATAATGAAACACCTCCAGGAACATCTAAGATACCCATTGTTACAAGCTGTGTGTTGGAAGAAGCTTTTGATGATTTGAATGATTTGCCACTTGACAACACTTGATTTTCACTTTCTGCGCCTAGCTGAAAGGCGTTAAAGAAAAGCGCTTATGGGAGACAACCCATCGTTTTTATTTGCTGTTATTTTTGTTTTCTTTGAGTCAAGGAGTTTTGTTACTTCTGTAGCAACTCCTTTGTATCTTTATTTTATCGCAATGTTGTGCCAAGTAAAGTTCTATATTGAAAGTTGATGCAAGATTTGGATTTCTGCGCAGTGACAGATTTTTAGCTGTCACGGATTTGAGCTTATCTCCCTGTAGAAAATTCAAAAAATTCTGAAAAAATCACGCATATTCCTGAGATATGTACGCAACTTTCATTATTTTAGGCCAGATCCATCTGAGCAACTTAAGTGCCTCGAAAAAATTCGTCATTCCAGACTGTTCTGTTTTTGACAGATTCTGCCTTTTGTTTTGCATTCGCTCTTTTACTGTGTTTGTGTGGATTTCTTTGCTCCACAAAGCATTGGTGGCTGTAGCTAATGTCCAGAAGCTTTGGGATTGATTGTATCATTACAGAATATGAGAATTTTTGATTATGCACTAACCCTCTAATGAGAACTGTCTTGAGTTTGGTGTGAAGGAAGTTTTCAAGGATCAAGCGAGAAGGGTGATATTATGTGATCAAGAAGAGTGAAAAGCCTAAGCTTGGGGATGCCCCCGTGGTTCATCCCAACCATATTCAGAGAGACTCAAGCGTCTAAGCTTGGGGATGCCCAAGGCATCCCCTTCTTCATCAACAAACTTATCAGGTCATCTCTAGTGAAACTATATTTTAATTCTTTCACATCTTATGCGCTTTACTTGGAGCGTCTGTGTGTTTTTATTTTTGTTTTTGTTTGAATAAATTCGGATCCTAGCAATCCTTGTGTGGGAGAGAGACACGCTCCGCTTTTTCATGTGAATACTCATGTTCTTCACTTATATTTGTTGAGTATTCTTAACTAGCTACTGCAGTGCTTTTAGCTCCTGTTTTTCATGCATCTCTTCGAGCTGTTAGCACTTGTTTATAAATACTCTCTTGCTGCATTATATTATCATTTGGAGAGTTTATGTTTAAATAAATTGATTGGTGTTTGTTTGGAAGAAAGAAAATGCTACATGTAGTAGTTGGTATTGGAAAAGACATATGCATTCTTGTAGATCATTGTCTTGTTTCGATTTGATGCTTTGCAATTGTTTTGAGCTCTCAAGTAGATCATGTTTAAGCTCTTGCATCATGTAGTTAAAGCCTAGTAGTGGAGAACTACCGTAGAGCTTGTTGAGACTTGGGATGCATATTTGTTCTCTCTAAGGTCTAGATATTTTCTGGTAAAATGTTTGAGCAACAAGGAAGACAGTGTAGAGTCTTATAATACTTGCAATATGTTTTTATGTGATTCTTGCTGTACCGGTTTATACTTGTGTTTGCTTCAAACAACCTTGCTAGCCTAAACTCTGTACTGAGAGGGAATGCTTCTCGTGCATCCAAAACTTGAGCCAAAACCCATGCCATTTGTGTCCACCATACCTACCTACTATGTGGTATTTCCTGCCATTCCAAGTAAATATTTCATGTGCTACCTTTAAACTATTCAAAACTTTATTACTCCTTATTTGTGTCAATGTTTTATAGCTCATGAGGAAGTATGTGGTGTTTTATCTTTCAATCTTGTCATTTACTTCTGACAGACTTTCACCAATGGACTAGTGGCATATACATCCGCTTATCCAATAATTTGCAAAAAGAGCTGGCAACGGGGTGCCCAGCCCCAATTAATTACAACTTTCATTAATAATTCTCTTCACATGTTTTGCCCTGATTTATCAGTAAGCAACTTAATTTGCAAATAGACACTCCTCCATGGTATGTGAATGTTGGAAGGCACCCGAGGATTCGGTTAGCCATGGCTTGTGTAAGCAAAAGGTTGGGAGGAGTGTCATCTATAAAGAAACTAAAATACATGTGTAAACAAAAGAGAAGAGGGATGATCTACCTTGCTGGTAGAGATAACGTCCTTCATGGGAGCCGCTCTTGAAAGTCTGGTTGACAAGGGGGTTAGAGTGCCCACTACCATTCGTTGACAACAACAAACACCTCTCAAATACTTATTTTGTGCTCTCTATATGCTTTCGAAAACTTAAAAAGCTCTAGCACATGATTTAATCCCTGCTTCCCTCTGCGAAGGGCCTATCTTTTACTTTATGTTGAGTCAGTTTACCTACTCCTTTCTATCTTAGAAGCAAACACTTGTGTCAACTTTGTGTGCATTGATTCTTACATATTTACTTATTGCACTTGTTATATTGCTTTATGTTGACAACTATCCATGAGATATACATGTTACAAGTTGAAAGCAAATGCTGAAACTTAATCATCCTTTGTGTTGCTTCAATGCCTTTTACTTTGAATCTATTGCTTTATGAGTTACCTCTTATGCAAAACTTTTTGATGCTTGTCTTGAAAGTACTATTCATGAAAAGTTTTTGCTTATATGATTCATTGTTTACTCTTTATCTATTTGTTAGCAAACTATAGATCATTGCTTTGAGTCACTTCATTCATGACATGAGCCTTGCAATATATTGATCAAGATTGTGTGAAAGCATGTCTCCTCAGAAATTATTTGTTGTTATCGTTTTACCTACTCGAGGACGAGTAGAACTAAGCTTGGGGATGCTTGATACGTCTCCAACGTATCCATAATTTCTGCTGTTCCATGCTTATATTATACCATTTGCTACATGTTTTATATACACTTCATATCACTTTTATGCATTTTCTGGGACTAACCTATTAACAAGATGCCACAGTGCCAGTTCCCTGTTTTCTGCTGTTTTTGGTTTCAGAAAGTTACTTCTGGAAATATTCTCGGAATTGCACGAAACAAAAGGCCAAGTCCCTATTTTTCCAGCACGTACACGGAGTCCGAAGGAGAGACGAAGAGCCACGAGGTGGCCAAACCAGGCGGCGCGGCAGGGGCCCACCGCGCCGCCTGGTGGTTTGGGCCCCTCGGGGGTCCGCCGACATCGCCCCTTCGCCTATTTATTCCCCGAGACGTGAAAACCCTAAAACACCGAGCCTTTCATCCAGAACATATTCGCTGCCGCCGCCGTCGTCAACCCTAACTCGGGGGGTTCTGAAGCTCTTCCCGGCACCCTGCCGGAGAGGGGAATCATCACCGGAGGGCTCTACATCGCCATGCCCGCCTCCGGAGTGATGCGTGAGTAGTTCATCCTTGGACTATGGGTCCATAGCAGTAGCTAGATGGTTGTCTTCTCCACTTGTGCCATCATGTTTAGATCTTGTGAGCTGCCTATCATGATCAAGATCATCTTATTGTAATGCTACATGTTGTGTTTGCTGGGATCTGACTTATATTGATACCTATGTGGAGCTGAATATTATATTATCATGTCTATGTCATTTGTGATCTTGCATGCTCTCCGTTACTTGTTGAAGCCTTGGCCAAGTGAATACTTGTAACTCCAAGAGGGGGTATTTATGCATGATAGTTGGGTTCAACCTCTATTTAACCTGGGATAGTGACAGCAAGTTCTAAGGTTGTAGATGTGTTGTTGCCACTAGGGGTAAAACAGCAATGCTTTATTCAAGGATGAATGTATTGTTTACATTACGCACATTACTTAATGCAATTGTCTGTTGCTTGCAACTTAATACTGGAAGGGGTACGGATGTTAACCGGAAAGTGGACTATTTAGGCATAGATGCATGCTGGATAGCGGTCTATGTACTTTGTCGTAATGCCCAAATGAATCTCATAGTAGACACCACAGCTCACACATGCATGTTATATGCACTTATCAATTGTCAATTGCCCAGCTGTAATTTGTTTACCCAGCATGTTAGTTATCTTATTGGAGAGACACCACTAGTGAACTGTGGACCCCGGTCCATTCTTTTACATCTGAAATACAATCTACTGCAATCATTGTTCTCTACTGTTTTATGCAAACAAACATCATCTTCCATTCGATACGTTTAACCCTTTGTTTTCAGCAAGCCGGTGAGATTGACAACCTCACTGTTAAGTTGGGGCAAAGTAATTTGATTGTGTTGTGCAGGTTCCACGTTGGCACCGGAATCCCTGGTGTTGCGCCGCACTACACTCCTTCACCAACACCTTCGAAGCAACCTCGTTTTCCTACTGGTTCGATTAAACCTTGGTTTCATACTGAGGGAAAACTTGCTGCTGCACTCATCATACCTTCCTCTTGGGGTTCCCAACTGACGTGTGACGTTACACAAGCATAGTTTCTGGCGCTGTTGCCGGGGAGATATTCCCTCGTCAACTTAGCGCTAGTAGTGCCCTTGGTGAGGTCGTCGTCCCGGCATCTGAACTTGGGCATCGCGAGGTTGACAGCTTGGACGCTGAAGGTGCGGTCGTAGCACGGAGTCGCTGAGTTGGGTGGAGCTCCTGTGGTTGGCGGCGCAGACGGAGGCGGAGGCGCCGATGGAGGCGAGCCGGAGGAGGAGAGGTCCGCGCCGGGGATGAGGGGACTCGGGTCCGATGACGTGGATGGAGGGGACGGGAGGACCGGCGTGTGGCAGCTCAGGGGTTGTGGTTGCTCTCGAGTTGGAGCGGGTGGGACGGCGGTAGGGGAGGTGGCGGCGGTGAAAAAAGCGGAGGGCAAAGGGATTTTGGCGGATGGGGCGTTGGAGACGCAGCCGACGGCGGGGTCGTCGCGGATCTTAGCGGTCGCGGTGGGTGGGAACGGGCCGTTGTCGTTGCCTTTGTTTGGGGTGGAGAAATAGGGTAAGGGAGCAGCGTATGGAATGGCTAGTGGCGGCGATGTAGGTGGAGGAACGAAGATGGAGGGAGTTGACCAGGGATCTTGTGGGTGAGGGTAGGGGAAGGGAGCGGCGTATGGAAGACCAGTAGCGGCCGTGCCCGCGTCGACCGTCGCTGGGGTTAAGGGGTTGTACGTTGGGGTGGGAAGAAGGGGAATAGGGTGTGGTGGAGATGGCCATGGATTTGGGTGGGCGCAGGGAAGGGGAAAGGGGCATCGTGAAAAGGAGGAGGTGGGTAGGTGGCGGCGGCAGGGTAGGGGAAGCAGTAGGGCGCGATCGCCATGAACGGATCGGAGGTCGAAACGGGCAGGGAGGTGGGATTTGCTGCGAATCGAACCAGAAAGAGAGAAGAAGACCGCTCCAAATCAGATCGCCAGAGAAGAAAAGCAATCGCTGGTGCGAATCGAAGGAGATGGGAGGGAAGGGAGGGAGCACGATCCCGGTGGATCGAACCACTCTGATACCACTTGTCAGGACCCTAAGATCCTAGACATGGAAAGATCACAGAATTGGGGGAAATTGGAGCATCGGTGCCCAAATTTGATAAAACAAGAAATTAAAGATAAATTGCTGAAAGATAAAATACAGAAAATAAAGATAATAACTAGGTTTTTATTTCTTGGTTGATGAACACAGGATACAAGCTACTCTTATATAGAGCTAGGGATACAAGATGGACTCATATAGGAAATACCTACTATGCCCTCACAACTACCACATAATACATTGCATACCACTAGTGATACCTGACAGAAGAGAGACAGAAGCGGCAGTGGTCTCATGGCGGATCCGTCGGTGGCTTGGTGATGCTCCCACTCGGTTCTTGCAGATACGAGAGGCAATCAGTGAAGGTCGCTGCATGTCATCTGTTCGAGAAATGGTTAGCTGGTGGGAGAAAATAGTTGCTTCCCTGTTTCATCAATATCTGGTCTGGTGTGTTGCCTCCGCGCGCATGACTAGCAGAACCTTCTCCAGCGCGTCGTCTCGCGTGCAGCAACCGTGGAGAGGCAGATCCTCCTCCGGCGTCGTCTCCGTGCGCACCAGCTGCCCATGGTGCTAGGCTGCTAGCAGAATAAAAAACAGATGCTGGTGGGTTATCCAGCTAGCTCGAGTGGCTGCTAGTTGTATTGCATAGGATGGTGGAATTTAGCTACGTCTACGTATGTCTTGATGTTGCTCAAATTAGTAGTTCGAACTCGTCCCGTTCAGCATTGTTAGTCTCACTGAAATCTGTAGCAACTGATGCTTCGAAGTGATGGTTCGATTTCATGGAACCCTACTAGCAATTACTGGGGGAGGAACACCGTGTAAATCATTTAGAAGGGGAGGAACCCTACCAGCAGTCACCTGAAACTGAACCATCTTACATGCTTCTTCTGTGATGGTGTTAGTATGTTTGTAATTCTCACTACTCCATGTCTGAGCATCATCACTACTAGTATTGTACTACCACCCTGGAGTAAATCCTTTGCTTAATTAGGTTCCCTCACACTTTTATGTCCCCTTGCGTGAGATTATTACAACTGTTCAACTACTAGGAGTAGCTGATTTTGCTTGCAGTATTTTTTGCATGCAGTTGTATTTTTCTGTGGTAGCAACTCATTTTTTTGCATGGTATATATATAATGTTTTTGTAATCTTTTTGTTTCACTTTTTTTACTTTGTGTTTTTTCAAATTTTGTGATGTTATAAGCATTGTTATGCCTGCTCCTATGTGGCGCAAAGCAACCATACGGTCAAGGTTTCTTCAGGAAAGTTAATAAAGGACCCAAGTGCTTTTGACAATAAATCGTGTGCTAGAGAAATCTTGAAGATTACAAAGGAAGTCAACTTCGAAGCCATTGATCTTGTATGTGTTTCTAATCTTAGTTTTGTCTGATCATACATCTTTTTTTAAATCATTGTACAAACTTACATCCCTTTCTCATATGTTTCGTTCTTTTTCATTTTTCTTTCTGGAAATAGATGAATTTTCCTATTGTAGAGAACAACCATTGGACACTTGCTTGTGTCAACTCCTTGTATAGTTCAGTACTTCTTCGATTCAGCTAGTCTCACTAGTGAAAAGAGGGAGCAACAAATCATTCAAAACTTGGTACTTTTCTCAAACTTTTGTCAAACGGCAATAACCTTTTTGATTTTTCAAGCTTTAGTTTCATATTTTGTCGCTAATGACACATGTGTTTTAATTCAGCTGTCATAACACTCAGTGTCCCTTTTTTTTTAGACCACAAACCTGAGATCTGTCTTCAATCAGTTGGGTATACAATGCAACAACTTTGAGAAGTTCAAGAAATATAACCCACCAGATTATCCTCAACAACCAAACGGGTTAGTTTTCTCAGTTTAAAGAAAGTGATTCTCATTTTTTTAAGTACGACATGCTGAATATAAGAATGCCTTTCCCAACTAATGGTTTTTGTTGGTTTCTCACACTGTTTCTCTACAATAGGTATGACTGCGGGTTCTATGTGATGTTATTCATGGAACATTGGAATTGAAAGACCATGAAAGACTTCAGTAATGTAAATATTTCTTTTTTTGTTATTTCATCAATCACACACCCTTTTTAGTCCCTGCATTTTTTATTCGAATCAGACCATGTGTTTCTGGAGCATTTTTAATCAGACCATGTTTATCTTATTCGGCGTAGATCATAATTCTAAAGTACAGGATGGTAATGTCATACAAGATCTTTCATTCCGTTCACAACAACGTTGACGTAATGAAGCTCGAGGCTATCAAGAAGAAGAAAAAGATGTAGATTTCCTACTTTTGATGAGTTCCAATGTATGGATGGATGGTTGTTCATATATAACTAGGAGAAGTAGACAAATATCTTCTAACAAGTATGCTAGATGCTTTATTGTAATCCCAAGTTTTTGTTTTGTGATATATGCTGATTTTGCCATCCCGCTTTATGTGAATTGAATGCCACTACAGATTTTCTCAATATGAAATTCGCTCATCTATCCATTATCCATGCCTGGATCCTTTTTTGGTTGCACGCCTCTTCCTTCCTGAAGCCTGACGGTTATTGTTTTCTTTTGGGGTAGGGCACGATGTTGCTCGGGTCGAAGCTGGTCCGAGGGGCGCTGTGCACACTGTCTCTGTAAAAACAAAGCAGCTATTCTCCATAATTTTTTGCTGTAAGCAAAGAATGGTTACGAATTTTTCAAATGGTTCCAAATTAAAAAATGTTTCCAAATTATTGAAAATTGGATTCTGAACTTAAAATGGTTCAAATTAGTTGAAAATGGTTCCAAATCATTGGAAAATGATTCCATCTTGAAAATGGTTCCATTTTAATAAATGGTTCCAAATTTTAAAATGGTTCCATCTTGAAAATGGATCATTTTTAACATGGTTCCAAATTGAAATGGTTCCAACTTAAAAATGGTTCAAATTATTGAAAATGGTTCCAAATTTACAAATGGTTCCATTTTTTTTAATAATGGTTTCGTATTTAAAAATTGTTCAATATTGAAATTGGTTCCATTCTAAAATAAATTGTTTCGAATTTAAAATGGTTCCAAATTAAATTGGTTCCAAATTTAAAATGGTTCCATCTTAAAACATGTTCATTTTTTAATAAATGGTTCCAAAATTGAAAATGGTTCCAACTTAAAAATGGCTCAAATTATTGAAAATGGTTCCAATTTTTTTTAAATGGTTCCAAATTTACAAATGGTTCCATTTTTTATAATGGTTCCGTATTTAAAAATTGTTCCATCTTGAAATTGGTTCCATTTAAAAAAATGGTTCCAAATTTAAAATGGTTACAATTTAATTGGTTCCAAATTTAAATGGTTCCATCTTCAAAATGGTTCATTTTTAACAAATGGTTCCAAATTTGAAAATGGTTCTAACTTAAAAACCTTCAAAATTATTGAAACGGTTCCAAATAAAAAAATGGTTCCAAATTTGAGAATGGAACATTTTTTATAATGGTTCCGTATTTAGAAATTGTTCCATCTTCAAATTGGTTCCATTTTAAAAAATGGTTCCGAAATTAAATTGGTTTGAAATAATGGTTCCGATTTATGAAAATGGTTCCCATTTTCATAAAATGGTTCCTTTTCGAAAATGGTTCTGAACCGAAAAATGGTTCTTTTTAAAAATGGTTGCGAACCCAAAAATGGTTCGATTTTTTAAATGGTTCCTTTTTTGAAAATGGTTTTGAACTGAACAAATGGTTCCTTTTTGAAATGGTTCCGGACCGAAAAAATGGTTTCCGGTTTTTGAAAATGGTTCCAAATGGAAAAAATGGTTCCGATTTTTCGAAAACGGTTCCTAACCAAAAAATGGTCCCGAACCAAAAAAAATGGTTCCGATTTTTTGGAAATGGTTCCAAACCAAAAAAAATGTTCCAATTTTTCGAAAATGGTTCCTTTTTGAAAATGGTTCCGATTTTTCAAAAATGGTTTCTTTTTGAAAATGGTTCGGAACCGAAAAAATGGTTCCAAATTTTTAAAATGGTTCCAAAATGAAAAAAATGGTTCCTTTTTGAAATGGTTCCGAACCAAAAAAATGGTTTCTTTTTGAAAATGGTCCCAAACCGAAAAAAATGGTTCTGATTTTTTGAAAATGGTTCCGAACCGAAAAAATGGTTTCTTTTTGAAAATGGTTCCGAACCAAAAAATGGTTTCGAACCGAAAAAATGGTTCCAAACCAAAAAGTGGTTCCGATTTTTTGAAAATGGTTCCGAACCAAAAAAAAGGTTCCGATTTTTTAAAATGGTTCCAAACCAAAAAAAAATGGTTCCGAACCGAAAAAATGTCTCCTTTTTTAGAATATGGTTCCGAACTAAAAAAAAGTTCCGATTTTTGAAAATGATTTCGAATGAAAAAATGGTTCCGATTTTTCGAAAATGGTTCCTTTTGAAAATGGTTCTGAACCGAAAAAATGTTCCGATTTTTAGAAAATGGTTCCTTTTCGAAAATGGTTCTGAACCGAAAAAATGGTTCCTTTTTTAAAATGGTTCCGAACCGAAAAAATGGTTCCGATTTTTTAAATGGTTCCTTTTTAAAATGGTTTTGAACTGAAAAAAGGTTCATTTTTTAAAATGGTTGCGAATCGTAAAAATGTTCTGATTTTTGAAAATGGTTCCGAACAAAAAAAAAATGGTTCCTTTTTGAAAATGGTTCCGAACCAAAAAAATAGTTCCTTTTTCAAAATGGTTCCGAACCTAAAAAATAGTTCCTTTTTGAAAATGGTTCCGGACCGAAAAATGGTTTTGAATTTAAAATGATTCCAAATTTGAATACTAACATATAAACTACAACTCAAAACTATTCTTCTTTAGTATTAATGTTCATGTAATTTTTCAAAATTTCTTTTTTAGGCAATCGGTTCTGTACCAGATTTTTCGAAAATGGTTCCGAAACGAAAAAATAGTTCCTTTTTTAAAATGGTTCCGAACCGAAAAAATGGTTCCTTTTTTAAAATGGTTCCGGACCGAAAAATGGTTCCAATTTTAAAAATAGTTTTGAATTTAAAATGATTCCAAATTTGAATACTGACATATAAACTACAACTCAAAACTATTCTTCTTTAGTATTAATGTTCATGTAATTTTTCCAAATTTCTTTTTTAAGCAATCGGTTCTATACCAGATTTGTTGAACGTATACAAGGAAAAACCATGTAATAGCGTGTAGCATTGAAAAAAATTAGATCGAAACCAATGGCCGGAATCTGGTTGCTGGCTTCATCAACGCGAGACCTGAAGAAATTTCAAAAAAAAAAACGCGAGACCTGAAGCAGTAAAAGAAACAGCCAGCGCGCGGAAAGAAGCATCAGCAAAACAGAATCATTTTTCAGAACGCGAAACAGAACAGGAGCCGAACCAGCTTCGCAAGCAAAATTCTTGGGCCCGGCCCATCTGATGTCCTAAGCGACGCTAACAGGCGCCGCAAAGGCGCTCCCGGAGCTTAGCCTGGCGGTCGCTTCTGGCTTCCAGAACCATCCAGGCCGGCCTGGAGTTTTCTTGTAGAGACGGGCCTACCGACCGTGAGCGGCAGCCCATAATATGTTCGGCTTTTACGGCCCAAGAGGTTTCGGCAGTTGACCCGCTCAGCCCACTGTTTTGCGAAGCGTCAACCCAGTTCTCCAGAACGTGGCTCGTAATCGAATTAACAAAAAGGTAGTTTCAAAAAAAAATAACAAAAAGGTATCAGGAAATAATTGGCACGGCTACATAGACCTGCATGACTCTTTTCAAACGATGTTCTTCAAACAGTGCCACTTGCAAAGTGAGAACCGATCCTGACAAGTTTAGATATGACCCATCAAACCATCGTCAGTCAATCCACGAGAATAAGCAGAGCAACAAGTATCAGTTATCACAACATGGCACCAATAGAACATGGCACCAATAGTCGCTATCACCACGCAAGTACCATGTTAACAAACTTGCTTCCAAGTGTGTACACCAAATTCAAAAGCCCCACAAGAATAAAAAGGATGATGTACACGTGCTACTCTCAAAAGGTTTCCATGCTGCACTGCCCACACCAAATGTAGATCACTCAATCCTCTGATGGTAGACATTGAGGACATAGCTGTTCAGGAGGTCACCGAATGTCTTGGTCGAGAATGTTTGCACCACGCGGTCCCGTGCTTGTTTGCCCATCCGAACAGCAAGCTCGTGATCGTTCACAAACTTCAGCATGGCTTTCGAAAATTCAATGGGCGAGGGATCACACAGAAACCCCATCGCTTCGCTCACTACTGTCTCCACTGGACCACCGCTGTTGCAGGCAATCACAGGCTTATATGCTGCCATAGCTTCAAGAGGAACAATGCCAAAATGTTCGTCCTGGGTGTGGTGTCAAACATAGGCTGAATTAGAATAATCTGCTTAGATGGATGGAGTCCTATGCAAATGCTAGACATTTACCTTTGGAGTGTATAACACACAAAGGCAGTTGGAGAGAAGCTCGTTTCTTTCAGATGAAGAACAAGATGTAACGAATTTAACATGTTCAGCCACACCTTCAGTCACAGCCAATCTTTTCAGCTCCTCAAGGTATTCAACGTTTTCTTTGAGACGCTTATCATACCCACCTTAAGCATGAGAAATGTAAGAGACAGTGGTCAGCAGTTTAATAACCCATGATGTAGTAAGATTGTACTGTGAATAAATGGTATCAGATAATAAATAAACAGAAATCACCTGCCACTGTTAAGCTTGCTTCCTGCAGAGCATCACCAGATTGCTTAGAAACAACTGACCGGAGCAAAGCAAAGGCTGAAATAGCTAGACCAAGATTCTTTTTTCTCTCAAACCGGTTAATTGAGAGGAAATTCCACCTGACAGAAAGATGATAGTTCAGTTTAGGTACACCTGAACAAGGACAGAATGGGGGAGAAACAATGTATACTAAAATCTGAATTAATGTAACCTAAGTGGGTCACAAAGAGATACATAAGATTGCAGTTACTTATAATCATGAGGTTCATGAAACTGCTCAATGGAGACCGCTGGATATAGAACACCAGGCTCGATTCCTCTAGTATGAAGACCACAAAATGTCCTGGCGAAAGTCGACGCAGTGAACTTACTGTTGACTAGAATCAAATCTGCCATACCTAATGCATGCAAAAAGAATAACCGCTACAATTAGGATACCAGTAGTTATCTCGATATATAGTTAAACAAAGGAACACAACATATATTAGGTATGGTTTTAGATGCCTAATACAATACCAGTTGTGGCTTCTTCGATCATGTCAATTGGTTTGCGATATAACTTCCGAAGAATGGTAGTATGTTGTGCAAGCAACAGATCAGGAAATGACAATAGAACATTATCTGACAAAGCAACAAAAAAAATCTCTCAGCACATAGCTGCACCTAGAGCATACTAAGCACTTCACAGTTCACATAAGTGATCAACACCTTCGATGATTTCTTTAGTTTCAGAAGTGGAATCACAACAGAAACCCGGTCTACCAATATGACGTCAAAGGAGGGCCACAAAAGTAGCACACACAGCGCAACAAAAATGCAGCGGAGATAAGCACACATGGCATGAAAGCGGTAAAACACATGTCGGGGCAGAAAATCTCCATATACAGAAACTGGGAATTGACCTGGAAAACAGAGAGTAAAGTCCAGTAAAACATGTATCCACAAAACATAAGAACTGTTCTATGCCAACAGTATAAAAGTAATATATTACAGAGAAATACTTTGTGTACATTTTGCAAGGAATGTATCAGCATGGGAATATCGTTGAACATTTACTCCACCTCATGTCCATAATTAACTCAGACATGGATAAATTTAAGAAACAGGTGCATGAGGCTGTTAGCAACATATACCATAGATATAATTTAGAGATTTACCGGAGACTGTTTCCTCAAAGCACCGATTTCTGGCATGGTGTGAAGTGAAAACGTGAACATTGTGTCCATGGGCATCAAGCTGACATGCTGCATCAACTATCAACCTCTCAGCACCACCTACATCAAAGATGCACCTCATTACAGTAATTTGGATCATATAATGTTGGAGGTGCTATTATTACTTTGCTCATATGCCAAACTAGGCATGCTACAATGCTGCTGCACCGTGCATATAGGAATGTTTCTGTTACTGCTAGCATCATATGGCTGAAGTGCAATCCCACATTGAAGTTGTGGAATTGCTTCCTGGACTCTTAGAATAAGCTAATAATCTGGCATCACTCGAAATACGAATTCCCGTATGAAAAAAAAAAAACCCGCACTTCCCTTACGCTGACTGCGCCTGAATTACTCGAAATTGGGGAACTTCTAGACGCGATCAGATCGTACCGCGCGTAAGACAGAACATAAGTTTACTAAGCCACAGGATCTACTCGATTCTCACAACTCCACGAGATCGTACCGCGCGTAAGACTCAGATGTACCACATCTAGGGCTAAGCAGATCAATCGGATACGGGGACAGGAGGAGGAGGGCTCCATACCTATTCCAAGGTCGGGGTGGATGACGGCGATCTTAAGCGTCTTCGTCTTCGTCTCCGACGACTCACCAGCCGCTCCTGCCGCCGTCGCCATGGCTCCGAAGCTTCTCTGCCCGCTTGCGCAACCGCTAGTGGGACCAGAAGTCTGTTTTTTAAGCCTTTGGATGAATTGGGAAAAGGCCCAGAACTTCTCTTCGGGCCCAACTGTCGTACAAATTACGGTTTCTCAAGGGCCGTGTGCATTGGCAGAACCTGGCCGAATTGCTGTTTTTGGTACTGAAGTTTTGCCACCCTCTCCTAGGGTGTGTTCGTTTTTAGAACCGGATGAAACGGAATGGAACGGTTCCATTCCACAAAACTAGAATGTCACGGTTCCACTCTGTTCCCGTGTTCGGTTGGACAAACTGAGATAGAATGGAATGGCTATCTAAATTTAGGATTAGCAGTTTAATTAGCGCTAATTTAGTATTAGCAATTATATTATCACTAATGTTGGATTAGACAATTCCAATTAAATACTGCATCGCACCATGGCCGCCGTCCGGTGCCCGCCCGCGCTCGACGACCTACAGCCCCCGCCTGCCCGAGCGACCTCCGGCCCTGCCTCCGCCGTCGTGGCCGCACCTGTCTCCACCGCTCCCGCTCCCGCGGGCTCCCGCGGCTGGCGGCGCCGCCTCCTGCCCCGTCGACCTCCGACCCCGCCGCGCCTGGCCTGGCCTGGCCGAGGCCGCCGCCGAGCCTGTGCTGGCCGAGGCCGCCGCTCCGCTCCGCGGCTGGCCGCGCCCCGCGCTTGGCGAGGTCTGCTGGCTGCCCCCGCGCCTGTCGAGGTCGTCGCCGCCGCGGCCTGGCCCCGCCACGAGCCTCTGCTGGCTGCCCCCGCGCCTGGCGAGGTCGTCGCCGCCGCGGCCTGGCCCCACCACCGAGCCTCTGCTGGCTGCCGCCGCGCCTGGGCAGCTCCGCCGGTGCGGTTCCGGCGCTGCTTGCTTCCAGAGAGAGGGAGACACAGGAACGAGGGAGAGAGAGGGGTTAGCATCTGGATTAGCCTCTCGTTCCACCTCGTCCGGCCGATTCGGCCGAACCGACGCATTCCGAATATAGAGGGAATATTCCCTTTTGAGGAACCACTCCCTTCCATTCCACTTTGCAACCGAACGCAGGAACAGGCTCTGGGTGCGGAACGGTTCCATTCCATTCCACGCCATCCCAAAAAACGAACACACCCCTAGTCTCCTTCAGTTCAGTGACATAGGTATAGGTACTATATATATAAAAGTTGGAAGGATTCACCCCACATTCCGCGTGCCATGTCACCCGGATTATTTCGTTCGTCTGTTCATCGCGATGGGCGGCCGCGATGCCTCCACGTCGCCCCTGACCCACGCGTTACTGTAGCAGCCCGACTTTTAGCCAATCACGTGCCTCCACGTCGTCCGGTGACCGCTCCGCGCGCACCCGGTCACCCGCCTCCGCGCCGTCCGATCCAGATCCGACGGTTCGCATGGCCATTTTGCACAAAACCCCTCGCGTTCATCCAAAATTACGTATCCGTCCCTCCATTTTCCCCCATCCCATCTCCTCCCCCCGCCCTCGCCACCGCAGCTCACTCGCCGTCCCGGTGCCGTCCCCGGCCGCCCCAGACAAAACGGAGGCCACCGCCGGAACCGCCGCTCCTCCCTCTCAATCCCCGCCCAGACGCGCGTCCGGAGGAGCACAGAATCGAGCGCATCGACCGCGTGTTCCCCAACTCTGGCCGAACCCGCTGCCGCTCGATTCGCCGACGTCCGGCCACCCCAGCTCTCCTCGATCAGCTACTCGTGCTCCTAGTGAGCTTGCCGACCTCTTGGACCTCTTCCCCATCTTCCTCGCGTGGTAATTTGTGCTCCCCGTATAGGCTTTCTCCGGCCGCCGCAGAACGTAGTAGCCGGCTCCTCTCCGGCGACCAAATTGTGCGGCGCCGCCCCCAACTGGTCGCGCACGACCTAGCGCGCCCAGCGCGCGTCCCCGCGCCTCCTCTCTCGCACGGAATCCTCGGATTCATGGTCAACAGGAGGTTGTCTTCGGTTCTACTCCGTCGCTGGCCGTGTCCCAACGCATCCACCGGCGTCCTGGAGGTCGTCTGCGGCAACACATCAAAGATACGCTACAGCACTGTTCCTTCCTTCGAGTTAAAGCATTGCCCATTGAAATCCAGGGCTTAATTCGGTGATTCATTGAATCCGGCCGAGAAACTCCCCGGTGTTTCTCCGGTCTCTAAAAAGTTCCTCTTCCAATTCTTCCTCTCTCCGGTCTCCCTTGCCATGTTCTAATAATCCATTACAACTCTTCGTCCCTTGCCATGTATCTCATTGCCATGTAAAAAAGTAGTACACATCAGGTGTGGTCGATGGATGTAGTTTAATCTTGGGGGTGTATATATGTTACTGTGTGCACGCGTGTGCTGCTAGAGATTTGTAGTCGGGTCTTTTCTTGTGCTAGGATTCTCCCTTAACATGAATTTGATGGTTAATAATTAGGACTTCTTCAGGTATATAGCTACCAATGAAATTTTAAAAATGTCCATTCAACATACTAGCTCACAGTTTGTTAAGGCATATAACTCACAAGGAATTTTTAAATATGTGCACTGAATATGTCAGGTTATAGTTTTAGAGATGCCAATAGGTTATAGACAAATTTAGCATTGGTGTAGGCTCCCTGCAATAATTTCAGTATTAGTCTATTAGTCTATTTTTACAGAGATTATAAGTACACGCGCACTTCACATCACTGCCAAAAAAAGGTATTCGTTCAATTAGCAAGAGTCTATTATTTTTTCTGTACATACTGCAGTACTTTAGCTAAAGTATTGTTTTGCTTTTACAGAGATTACAAATACATCTACACTTGATCAGTAGCTTGATCAGTAGCACAAAAAAAAGGGTTTCTGTTCAATAAGCGAATGGGCATATTATTCTTGCTAAAGATGGAATTGGCTGGGCTAACAATTTTTTGTGCCTTACAAGCCTTTTCACCCATGAAAGTTGTTTATTTTTCTTACACAATGTCTTTTTAAAAGCTGTTTTAAATTTTGTATGGCAAGTGCAACTATCATTTTTGTTTAGTTTCGGTTATAGACAGATTTAGCATTGTTGTACGCTCCCTGCAGTAATTTCAGTATTAGTCTATTTTTACAGAGATTATACGTACATTCACACTTCACATCACTGCCAAAAAACAGTATTCGTTAAATTAGCAAGAAAGTATATTACTTTTTCTGTACATACTGCAGTCCTTTAGCTCAAGTATTGTTTTGCTTCTAGAAAGATTACACATACATCTACACTTGATCTGTACCAAAAAAAAAGGGTTTCTGTTCAATAAGCAAATGGGTATATTATTCTTGCTACAGATGGAATTGGTTGGGCTACCAATTTTTTGTGCCTTACAAGCCTTTTAGCCCATGAAAGTTGTTTATTTTTCTTATATAATGTCTTCTTATAGTCTGTTTTAAATTTTGCATGGCAAGTATCATTTTTGTTTAGCAAAACTCAAAATTTAAACTATGAGAACTCATATATCTAGTCAGGATTTAGATGTTCCTGAGCAACCTCTTCAGATGAGATATAAGCATATCTATTTCTCCTTACTACATTGTCCACCATGGTAACAGGCACAGAAAACATATGCTATAGCTGAAATACTGATGTGATCTTCACATGTTTATTAATTGTATCACATGTTCACAAAACCCTTTGCTGTATATCTGATTTGGATAATTTAGACTGAATGTTTTTTGCTGATACTCTCTTACAGGTTTGGAGATTCAAAGCACAGCATCAGTCTTCACTGGATTATTTCTTATTGTGTGAAGTGTAGATTTCCAGAAATGCATATCACCTCCTAACCCTTAAGAATATGTATGAAAATCATGTAAGGAACTCATACCTTGCAGTTGGTAAATCTGATGAGCGATAATTTAATCAGCTAAAGACCAATAGATGATCCAAGTGGGAGATTATTTCACTGTTGTCCCCACTGTGACGGTATATCGTCATCTCACCACTGAAATTTAGATTGCAGTGGCACGGCATCCAGAAAAATTAATACCCACTGTTCTTCGACATTCACCACATCCCACAGAAAAAATGCATAGGAGTGAAGGATTGGTAAGTTTTCTCCACAACTTTGAGGCAAGAATAAATACTCTGTTTTGTTCTCGCCTTTTAGTTCTCTGTATTGATATTTGTTCTGGACTCATTCACCACATCCCATAGAAAACGTATAGAAGAAATGAAGGGTTGATAATTATTTTCTTTACAGCTTTGAGAGAAAAATAAGTACTTTGTTTTGGTCTCAGATTTCAGTTCTGAAATATGTGTGTATGACGACGGTCAGTACATAGTACATACTTCCATTTAGTCAGTTGAAGTTCCAGATTTTGCAATGTATTTACTACTTACTGACTTGGAAAATTCAAAGCTAGAACATCGTTTATAATTTAGTTTAGCGTTGATGATTCCGTTTGATGGACCGTATGATGATTATTTAACAACTTGGCTTGTACTCACTATGTCTTTACTGTTTGATTTCTTCTTTCCAGTCTGTTCTCATAAACTTATATGCATGGCCTATGTACCACAGATATGAAATTATTACACATGAGACTCCAATGTTTGGTTAAGGTGTCCTTCTTCCAATCCATGACCTTCATGTCCAATGGTTATTTCTATTTGTTGTGTAAGTAGGTTTACATTCATTCAAAGAAATACTGTGATGGTTGCGTCGTCTCGGGTACGGACAAATATACACAGTTTTTTAAAAGTTTGTGATGTTAGTGGTGAAGTTAATAAAGAAAAAATATGCTTCCTGGATTATCAAATGATTCAGTTTGTATGACTTAATTTAACTCCTGTTTGTTAATATTTGTGTATAAATTTTAGGCCGTGCCTATTGCTAAAAGATATCTATCGGCACCAATATTACCCTTGGCTATTATGTTGTAGTTCGATAGGATTTCGTGTTTTTCACTGTTGTTCACAGCACTGTCACCACCATACACAGGTTATGGATGCATTTATTCTTGCAAAAAATCTGCCTGTCACAATGTTTGCTGTTATGCTGCAGGTCTGATAAAATATTCTTTCACGACCATACCAAAAATTAATACAAACGGTTTGCTTGCTAACTTACACGGAATTACATGGAAACAAGAGACATATATTACTTTCTGGACAAAAAAGCGCAGGAGATGAACATGTGATACCAAAACTCCTATCGACACTACTAGACCACATGGCGAACTTACTTCTTCTTTTAACAACAATTTAATCTGTTAACCATTTTTACGCTAACAAACAGAACTAATAGCCACAAGGGCGTGGCAAATGCCGCGCTAGATTGCCTAGTACTCCCTAATACTTCTTACATTTCTTTCTTCGACAGCATTTTGGAACATCTTATGCATTATTTTCATGTTCAATGAGCTGGATCACCTGTAGCGTGCAGTTTCATCACGTGACGATAAATCCCCAGTGTCTTCACTCTGAAGTATTGTTTGGTAACTGCAATCTCGGGGGATCCCGGCCTTTTCCGGAGAGAATTTTCCCCTAGTCCGGAGATCGGGAATAGAATCTCAGGGTTTTACACCTGGTTCTTCAGATTCCCGATTGGGATTATTTTCCTAGAAATATTTAACCCGGACAGCCATAGTGGGATTAACCTTTTCTGGACCCTCGTGGGACACCTTGTCAACTATTGGCAACGCCTTCGATCCTAACCACTGAATATGCATAAACAGACGCCTGCATCACGCAATAATCACAAGCACACACATTCATGAGCATACATATACGCATGAACGCATCCTGCTAGTGCTAAAGATCTCGATCGGTCCCATCCATTCGGGCGACCGATCAGCACATCTCATCTCATTGCGAAGCTCGACCAACTAAAGCGTCTTCCGTTCCATGATAAAACCCTGCATCAGAGAGCTAGAGGTCCAGTCGTCACGTGTGATCGATCGACGTGAGTAACATTACTCCAAGCTATCCAAAGTCCAACTTGTTGATGCTGCTTCATCCGCCGCACTGTTATACTCCCTCCGTCCAAAAATAACTGTCTTAGATTTGCCTAAAAGTAGATGTATCTAGACATGAAACATGTATAGGTACATTCACTTTTGTACAAATTTGAGACACTTATTTTGGAACGGAGGGAGTACATGACACGGGGGGACACAGTTAGCTACCGGGGAAGTGGGGCCCAGCCCAGCCCACACACTCACCGTTGTTGATCTTATCCCGCGGAGAGTCAGGCGGAACGAGATCCTCTAACATCAAGGAGCAAAGTCAGAGAAAACCAGGAAGGAAAGCCAGGGAGCTGTAGCATAAGGTTGTGTATTATTTTACTGTACTAATCACTGTAGATAATTACTGTAGCATACATCAGCTAAACTAAATTTTTTAGCACCATATTACTGGGTGCAACAAATGAGAGTAAATATATAGCTTAGATTTATAATTATACAAATTAATCTGATTATATTTGACTTATTAAAATGTTTTTGAAGAAGGAAAGTCAGGGGGTGTAGCTTACCTGACTTTGCTCCTCAATGTTAGAGGAGGAGCCCGTTCCGAGTCAGGCATGCCCACCTGCATCATGCGATGCAATGCATGGACCAGCTAGTCTCGACCGGTCGGAATTAATTAGCAAGCGATGCCGATGATGCGTTTAGCTTAGCATAGCCAGTGTGAGTGACACATGATTAGCAGAAGAAGCTTCTCACTCCAGCGTACTGCGGTACAGCCACTTAACAGTGACACTCCAGCCGCTGATCATACGCGTTTGGGCGCATGTGTAGTACCTTTGTGACCACAGAAACATGGGCATGCATGAACGAACGAGTGGTGCTCTTGCTAGTTACTGGGAGCTCGACGTATATCTTCCCGCGCCTTAACCGGGGGATTAAGCTGATGATCCGGCAACGGCCGGCCGGATGCATCCACATGTTGTGGGGTTGCTCTAATGGTCATTGCTCGATCGCTAGTTTCACTTTGTTGTGTGTGCCCAACCTATAGCTAGTTCAATTTCTCAAATCTTATCCTGATATATATCCACTTCTCAGTTCTCACCCAACTTGGGGAGTGTGGGGTCTCTATTGCTGGTTCTTGGACTATGTAATGATTGGCTTCCTTTAATTGAAATCGTGATGAAATCCCTTTTGTCCAAAAAATAAATAATCGGGAAGAGTTTGCGTGACCGGGTTGTGCTGAGTAGTGTCACTCAGTCATAACAATGGTGGCGAAATGCTACTGGGGAACCGTTAGGGAGCTAGATATATCATGGCCACATGCTTGATGTGCAATATATAATAACTTAACTATATATGTATGCTGTTAGTAGTTGGAAACAAACAAGTGGAGATTTTTTAATCCAGAGTTCCGGGGCTCCCTCTAATTTAAAAAATTCGAATATCATATTTATGAGTTTTAAAATATTCTGAAAAATCAGGGTGTAGCAAATAGTATATATCACGAACGTAAAAAATATGAACTTTCACCCAAAAATGCCAATAGTGTGAATCGAAATATGCATATTTTCAAATCTTCAAGTTTTATCAGATTTTGTTATTTTTGTGTAGCTCATAATAGCTGCAACTTGCACCCAATCTTCTTTCCTCTGACAGTAGATAGCTACCAAACTTAAACAATCATGACATTGTAATCATTTCTGTACTCCGCTTCTGAGCTAATTAAATTAGGCACCTTTGTGCCCCCTGTTAAAAAAAAACCTGTCGTCGACACCAATAAATTCCGGCGAAGAATATGGAATCGAACTCCCTTTCGTACCATGACGCCAGCGCGTTCATTGCTCTTCAGACACCCATTAGAGCAAGTACAATAAGGTACAGTCAGCATGCTATAAGGATTTAAGTAATATATTTATACTTACATGGAGGAGAGAGAATGGAAGCGAGCTCTCACGCAAGAACCAATTACAGCACGTGCTTCTAGCCAGTTTGTGAGAGTGAAAGATGGGTCATGTCTTAATAAAGTAGCACATCTGTATAGCTAACTATTATACAAGTTAGCTATAGGGTTGACTATACATGACGTGGCAATACCTTATATCCAGTTGTTGGCTCTACTATTACTATTGCACTTGCTCTGACTGATGGTGCACAGGAGAGGCTGCACTGCAGCCATGCTTTCCGTAATCCATGCCCGTGAATGAAACTAAATCCCATTGACCATACGTCCGTACAGCAGTGCGGCTGCGGCGCACGGGTCACGGGCAAAGAGAGCGCCGCGAGTGGCTGGAGCTGGATCGATGCGAATCCAGCGGGCGGGTCGGGAGGTGGGGGCCGCTGCTCGATCTAGTCGTTCGACGCCGTCTGCCGGGTCTGCGCCTTTGTTTGGAGACGCTGCACATGGAAAACAGGGAGCTGTCGTCTGTCGGAGACGAGTCGTTCATTGCTCGTATCATGTGTTGTTCCTTTGCGGCGATTATTTTAGTGGCTTTCCGGCGGCGTCCGATTCAGATTGAGCCATGTCGTCCAAGTCTATATATCCAACTGACCACATGCATGACTTGCGTAGATACATACGGTTGTTGGCAGCTGAGACCCGGTCGGATATGCATGCATCTTAATTTGCAGTGGCTGCTGCGACGGTTACCGGTACGGGTTGGTTGATTTGATTTCGGTCACTTAATGTGCACAGTTGATAAAAGGTTTCATCGCTTATCATGACGGAGCAGTGGCGTGCTACAGGAAGCAAAACCGAACAAACAAACAAACAAACGGTCAGAAGAAGAGTAGAGTAGGCGAGCGTCGCTCGCGTTTGTTGAATCTACTACAGCTGGTGCCTCCTTGGACATGGCGGCGGCTGGTGGAGTGGACGACAGCATGCATGTCGACCAGAGCAGTCCTAGTCGGAGGCAAAACACGGTCAAATCCGGACAACGGCAGCAGTGGTTGGATGATCATCCACGTCCAGAAAATCTATCTAATAATCGCCAGATCAGACCGTAATAAGCACCACATTAACACACTCGTCATACTCCTATACTGTCGAGCAGTGAGCACTCAGCACGATATGTTCCGGGCAGCTGGAACACATCACATGACCAGCATCCACTATCTCCGACTCTAAAATAAAATCGGTTGTACTACTACCACTGTTACCCGTAACGATCGAATAATCATCATCATGTTGTACTTCCTCTGTTTCAAATTAGATGTCTTCCATTTGTCAAAAAGTAGATGTATCTAGGTTCATTGCTTGAGAGCACTGTGCGTGCGTGATTGCGCTGATGGATGAGGTGAAGTAGCAGGACGAGGCAGGCAGGGCGGATGCGCCAATTAGGGCCCATAACCAGCAATGCTTAGCTGGTTGGTGTTCCCTTTTTCCTGTTCAACTCATGAACCCCTTCTCGTGGGCGTTTTCCCTCATCTTTCTTTGCCTAAAGCATATAGTAGGGCCATAGCAGTTGAGGGAACGGGCCTTCCCCACAAAACGAGGGCCCTACACATCACTGAACGAACCTAGCCGAACACATCGCGTAGCGTCACAGGATAGGAGCCTCTCTCTCGGTTGCCAGCTACAGAGGGTGGTACCGCGTATATAGCAAGCCATCGCAAGGTTATCAGGCAGAACCCAAAGAAGGAAGCGCGTGAGGTTTTTGGTTCTTGAAAAGAGATAGAGGCAGCAAGAGGCAAACCCCTGTTGAGAGTGAGCAGCAAACCATCCTGCTGCCCAGCTAGCCATGGCGAGGTTCTTGGCGGCCTTGCTCGCCGCCGCCGCGGCGTGCGCGTGCCTGTCGGCTCCGTCAATCGTCACATGGCATGTCAGCTAGTAGGATTTTACACCAACCACTGACTGCTCACCTTGAAGAGGAAAGCCATGGCAAGTTGCACACCCATGCCCTGGCTGTGGTGGCGCAGAGTAGGCAGGCAACAGGGCGGGCCACATGGGCCTTTTCTTGTTTGGACTTGGACGGATGGCCAGAAAAGACTGCGCCGCCTGCTCCCCCGAATAAATGTTGCTATCTTCCCACGCGCTCTCGCCGATCCACATCGATCAGCCTCACCAAAACGGTCTTAATTCGAGTATCTTGTGCAGAATGAGTCAATGCTATTACGTTTTTGTGCACAAGAAGCCAGTGAATTATGCCGTGGTAGATGGATGGAATAACGTACTACTTACATTTTTAGAGTATAGTATGGTGGATTCTAACCAACACATAGACGTTATGTTTCCCTAAAGATAGTACTAGCACTGTCAGATCTTTTTTGTGCCATCAGGGATTTTTTTTTTGAGAGCTAATGTTTGTTTCGTAATGTAATGTTTGCAGCTGTCGAACGGGGACGTGTACGAGAAGACGCACGACGAGCTGGACTTCGAGTTCCTGGGCAGCCGGTGGGGCGGGCAATGGCGGGTGCAGACCAACGTGTACGGCAACGGCAGCACCAGCCGCGGCCGGGAGGAGCGCTACCTCCTGCCCTTCGACCCCACGCTCGAGGCCCACCGCTATTCCGTCCTCTGGGCGCCCACCCACATCATCTTCTACGTCGACGACACGCCCATCCGCGAGGTGGTCCGGCACCCGGCCATGGGCGGCGACTTCCCGGCCAAGCCCATGGCGGTGTACGCCACCATCTGGGACGGCTCCGCCTGGGCCACCGAGGGCGGCAAGTACAAGGTCAACTACAAGTACGCGCCTTTCGCTTCCGACTTCTCCGACCTGTCACTCCTCGGCTGCCGTGTCGACGCCGTCCCGTCGGCGCTACGCCTCACGCCCGGCGGCGGGTGCGACCTACTCGGGCTCATGACGGCGGACTACGCGGTGATGACCCCGCAGAAGCGCGCCGCCATGCGCGCGTTCCGGCGCGGCAGATGACATACACGGTCTGCTACGACGCGGCACGGTACGCCGCCGGCCCGTTCCCGGAGTGCGACAACTCGGACGAGGAGAGGGGGGCGTTCTGGGCGTGGGGCGAGTCCAAGACCGTCGTCATGAAGACGCGCGGCCGCGGACGCCGTGGCCGGGGCAACAGGGCCGCCGCCGGAGCAGCCAGAGCACGCACCGCCGTCGCAAGCAGCTGAAGTCTTGCTTGTTAGGACGCTGGTGCCACTGGGATTATAACACTAAGTAGAGGCTATGGATTTGATTGATTCTTTTGGGTCTTGTTACATGATTTCGTGTCTGTGTATAGGTTGGTTCTAGGGGTTAATTCATTCTTATTAGTACTAGTAATAATATTCTTTGATTGGTTGGATGGCAACTAATAATACTATATGATCGAATCATTTTTACTTCACTATGCTCATGAGTTCTTAGTTCTCTTGGAAAACACACCATATCAAGGAAGATCTGGTTCTACGCGACAGCACCATTGCCCCCAAATCATGGCCTCTATATTGATCCTAGAAAAGACCCGTAGGTGTCTGACTACAAAACATGTCGAGCGATATAATCACGGGATGTCGAGTTTTGCGTAGCTGGTGCTGCTGGGACAAGCACGGACAGCACGGTGACAACCGGGGATGTTTTGTTGTTTTCCCGCCTGCTTTTGCGTCCGTGTTAATAATGCAGAGTACACTACGCCGCGCTCCTACAGTGTTATGAGCAACTAGGGCTTGGATTTTCTGTCTACTGGTGACCCTGTACCCCCAGAGATTCTTCATCCGATAGTAAAAGTTAAATTGTAAGCAAACCCCAAAGAATATGAACAAACCCTGTCTTTGTGTGTGCATGTTTTTAAGCAAATATCTTATTGGTATACATATGACTTCCACTTGGAATATCATGTTCTTTACCGTTGTATCTACTTTGTGTGTGCATGTTTTTTTGGACATATATCTTCTTGATTGATGTCTAGTTAGAAACTTATACACATAAGGATAGTTACATCTTTAATTGGTATTTCAACTCTTTAGTGACCACTTTTTATTGCCTTTGATTTTTTGGTGGTTTCTAAAAGGCACAAGCTTTGTTTTTCATTTGGTTTATTTTTGCATCTTAATAAGCTTGTTGACCTATTCGCTACTCTCTTGTTTGTGTTCAAAATTATCTAGGAGGGAGTGAGGATTCCATGTTGTGCACACTATATTGAAATACAAATCTTTATTGTGCACGTGCCTTGGGAGTTCCCTCTTGATTTTTAGAACACTTGGTTGATCTTATCATAATATCTTCTTGTGTCCAATTGGTTTTTCGGATCCTTTGATTGGTTACTTCTTTTATCGAAGTATCTTTCAATTTATTTTTCTTTTGCAATCTTTGGATCCTCAATATAGTTTGATCTCCTTCCCAACTATTCGTCATTGGATACGTGCATTTGATTTCACTCATATTATGAGAAATGCACATATTATGGGGTAGCTCTTATTATATTGGCCTTCTAAATTTTTCCTCCCATTTCGCCAATCGATGCCAATGGGGGAGAAGTTTAGAGGGTTTAAGGGGATATGGTTTTGTTCTTTGTTCTCTTACATCCTTGCTTATTGTGTTGCATGGTTGCTTAATTCATTATATAAACCCTCGTAAAAGGGATTGTCATCAATTACCAAAATGGGGGAGATTGAAAGTGCATGTGTTGCCCCATGCGTGGTTTTGGTAATTAATGACAATCCTTATGGACTAATGTTTGCATTGAGATATTCTTGTAGATCTTGTCCATAGAAAAGATTGGAGTTCATGTGTTGGACTCTAGAAGATTACATGATGATCAATGCTCTATTCAAAGGTTTATATGAAGAATGGTCATGTGTAGAGTTGAGCATATTGCAAGTATGTCTTGAAGGATTCAAGACATCATCTTTGTGAAACGGAGCTTAGCGAGGCTCTCCCATAATGGTGTATGGGGGAGTATTTGGAGAAGTCTTCATCAAGCATGTGCTAGCAAGCACAATCAAGAAAGGTGTTCCAACTTGAGGGAGTCAAGAACGTCATCATCTAGCTCAAGTGGAATGCGCAAGGCAAAGGTATGATCTTGATAGGGTTTCTATTTTACTGGTCTCGTGGTGTTAGTGGGAGACCGGGTTATAGGATAGACGGTGTACTATCAAGAGAGACTCTCAAGTGAGTAACTTGATCGCATCTTTGTGGAGAGCTCAAACCTTTGCATACTTGGCATATCATCTTTCTTGGTTCTTATTTGGCTTTTATCCATGTGAGAATTTAGAGCTTGTGTTCATCTCCATACCAAGTTCTAATTCATCAAAAACGGATTTCATATGCATATCTTGTGGCGTTTTTTTATATTGGAGGTTTTACCGGCTTATCTTTTCTAGAGAGGTCAAACTCTCTCCTTGTGGTTTACTCCTCACATGATGGACTATGATGTGTATATGCATGATCTTGTAGTGCTTGTGAGTATCTTCTAACAAGCCCAAGATCATAGAAAACAGAGTCCGGATGAGAAACATATTGCGGTTTTGGTTTGGAGGTTTTATCGGTTGTTCTTTTATCGAGAGGTCTAACCTTTCCTCATTTGATTTTATCCTCCATTGTTGGACTATGATGTTTCTATGCATGATCTTGTAAAGCTCTTCGTAGCGATTCCAACGAGCCCAAGAACATAAAAAACGGAGTCCGGATGATCAAGATATGATCGTTTTCATGTCGGGTGTGTTTGCAGTTTGGCCAGCCCCCAGGCCAGCCTAGGCCGGGTCCTAGGCCGGCCGGCTCTGCTGGTAGGCCGGCCTACAAGCCAGCCAGGCCGGCCTCACGTTTTCTGAGCATAACTGTTGGTTTCGGGGAACCTATTTAAGGAGCCTTCTTCCTCAATGGTTCCCTAACTTTTTGAGCTTGTTTTCCCCCTCTTTCTCCTCCATTGTTGACCTTTTAAAAAGCTTGCCCCCTCTCAATCCCTCCCATGATTCTTGCAGATCTTTGAGGGAAAAGTGAGAGGAGATCTAGATCAACATTTCCACCAATCCATTCCTCCTCTAAGTGAGGGGAACCTAGTTGATCTTGATCTTGGAGTTCTTGGCGCATCTCCTTATTGTTCTTCCTCTCTTATTCCCCCATAATCATTTGTTACTTTGTTGGAATTTGAGAGTGAAGGATTTGAGCACTTGTGCTCTTGCCATTGCTTTATGCATCGATTTGTGCTCTCCACGAGGATTCGTGGAAGTTGAAAGATTGTGAGCTTGTTACTCTTGGGTATTTGGACCCTAGATGACTTTGTGGTGGTTGAGACCTTTGTGGTCACTTGTAGCCATTCAGGAGCCCCCAATCCAATTGTGGGTTGTGCCTTGGATTGTTGTTGTAAAGGCTCCGATTCCGCCTTGAAGGAATTCCGATAGTGAAGGTGAACCAAACTGTCGTTGTCGTGGTGGTGTCACGGCAGATGCCATGGGTATGGCTTAAGTGTGGGCTCGCTTGGGCGTTGGGGGAACCGGGGAGGGTTTGCGCGCCTACGAAGCACGCATGAAGACCAAACAAGAACCTCGCAGGAATCAACAAGAACAAAGCAAACCAAGAACAGCGAAGAACACCACGATGTACCCTGCTTCGGGGCCCTCTTGTGGAGGTAACACCCCTACTGCAGCTCTAGCCTACTCTCTTATATCTCAAGTGTTTACAAGTACAGAGCGCTCCTTGAGCTGTATGATGAACAAAGGAACGGGCTCTAGGTAGAAGATGAAGCTTGGGGGGGAAATGATGCTCACAATGGTCGATCCTCCCCACAGAAGGAGGTGGTGTTGCCTATATACAGTAACCGAATTACCCTTTTGCCCCTGGCCGCAGAGGACAATGGCATGGACAAGGAGAACAGGACAAACACTGGCCACTGTCACTCAGCCCAGCTCACCCTCTGTTCACCACAGGCTTATCTTTCCTCTTTGAGCTTAAGGCAGTGTAGACCACAGTAGCCTAGCCACTGCCCCTTTCCCGAATAGGCCGAGTCAGCGCCTAGGGGCTTGTGACCCGGAAAACCTGTGGCAGCACCTTGCTGTCTTCTGAGCCCCGGTCAGTAACCTTACAGTGCCCGTGACTTTTACTGACATTACTTGGCCCCTGTGCATCATCCGAGTTGCCCTACCCGGGTCCTTCCTGACCGACCCGGATAACTTAGCCGGCTCTTCTTTCCTGGATCCGGTTAAACCTCACCGGATCCCCTTTGGTCTTTTCTTTCACTGGCTTGAAGTAGGACTGACCGAATCGCCTTGAGATCCGACCCGGATAACTTAGCCGGCTCTTCTTTCCTTGATCCGGTTAGACCTTAACTGCTCATAACACATCATCTTTGCCCTACCCGGGGGCAGCCCCCCGACAGTAGTCCCCGAAGCTGGTGCGGTCCTACGGCATCGGCTGAAGGGCCGTTCCAGATTCTAAACCAACATCACTAACCGGATCACCTCTAGCTGTCACCGAATTTTCCGGGACATTTGGCAGGAAAAGCCTGTGCAAAGCCGTATAACCCGGGTTGTCAGCTCGTTATCCGGATCCACCGGGTACTCGAGTGTGTTTGACCAGAAGACCACGTCTCCTCGTTTTCTCCGTTGACCGGCACATAGGATCCGCTCCACCGCTTCCAATTCTGCGGCGTGGCCACGAGTGCTTGAAATACACGGCCACAGCAGCTGCCACAGAGTTCCGCGACGCAAGGGATCTAACCGTGCTCCGGTAACCGCGCGGTAGTGGGGGGCAGTTACCGCTGGAGGCTATAAAGAGGGCGCGGTGGTTTTTCCCCTTCTTCTTCCTCTCAACTCCCACTAACCCGCTCCATCGACGCCGCCGCAACCTCGCCATTCAAGGTTGCCGCGCCAGGGACGCACAGCGTACCAGAGCAAGACCATCGGAGCCGCGCCTCGCGCCCATCTCCGACGTTTCTCCGTCGAACTCCTCCTTCGAGCGACTCGCACTGTAAGTTCTTCCTCCTCTCGCCATAGCCACCGTGACGAGTTCATACTCTCGGAATACACACACCTGTTCTTGGTAGATTGATGCGTATCTAAGCCCGTGTTCCTGCCGTAGCACACTCCGCAAATTTTCTGTCCAAGTTCCGCAATAGACTGGCCTAGATACACCTGTCCCCGTTGGAGCAGTTCAACCATGTTTTTACCCGTGATTTTCTTTCTTTTTTACCACCGCTGTAGATCTTCCCAACCCTAGAAACTTGCGGAAAGATGTTTGCGACTTCCAACCGCTTCACCTTCTCCACCGGACCCGGTTAGCCCTACCCGGGATAGGATTAGCCGAGTCACCATAGATCGATTCGGCTTTAATGTTATCCGATTCTTCTTTGGTCCCATGGATTCCGAATTTCCTGACCCGGTTATCCGACTCTTTGCTGCAGGACCGATTCGGTTATGGCCAAACTTCCCCCTGGCCGATGGGAAGGATCTGATGTTACCAAAAATGACTTGGAATGGCTACGAGCCACCCGACGCATAACGCCCCAAGCCATCTGCCGCCGACCCGGAAAAGAACTCGCACCGGCGCCCGAACCCGGTGAACGCGTGGTATTCATAGCACACTTCGAGCGCGGGCTCGGGTTACCTGCCAGTGACTTCTTCCGGGCCTTTCTGGACTTCTTCGGATTACAGCTTCACCACCTCCCGGCGAACGCCTTCGTCTCTTTATCAGCTTTCTCTTCCTTCTGCGAAGGCTATCTCGGTCTTTGGCCGAGTGTGGATATATGGGCAAAGTACTTCCACCTTCGCAAGCACACCATCCCGGTACCAAGCCGAAAGAGCTGACCGCTTGCGGTTCGGTTAGCATCACGCCACGGCAGGGATCCGCCTTTCCCCGAGTCACCGGCCTAGACACGGTGAAGAAATGGCAAAGGACCTGGTTTTACATAAAGAGCGCTGAGGGCCATGACGCTCTTAATCTGCCCGAATTCAGGATGGAGCCGCCCAGAGCCGAGCTGAACTTCGGTTACAATCCGGCTGAAACGATTGCTGAACTCCAGACAGTGCACACCGCTCTGGAGGATTTTTTGAAGAATGGCATGATCTCTGACGACCTCCTCCGGACCTTCATCTCTCGCCGGGTCAGCCCTCTTCAAAGGCGTGACCACAAGATATGCCACATGCGTGGCGCACTAGATCCTACCCGGATCAGCAAGCACGAGCTTAACAAAGCTTCCGTCTTCAGACGGGTAAACGCCATTGCTGTCAATGAGATGTCGGACAAATGGCGGTGGGGTGTAAAGCCATTCTACCGGGAAAAACTTCCTCCACAGGTTAGCTCACCACTCTCCGAACCCAATCCTACTTCATCCGCATAACCGCGGCCTGATCCGGATTCGCATTACCTTCTTTGTAGCTGTTTGATCGCCAACTTACTGAAGACGGAGATCTCTCCACCAAGGCATGGACACCGGATCTCAGCCCGCCGCGCGAGGGCGAAGAAGATCCGGATACGGATGACTATTTGCCCATTCCCCGTGCCAAGCCAGTCCGCAAGGGTAAGCAATCAAACACTCACAACCTTTCCGACGAGGAAGATGAAGATTGCTGCATCTTAGAACCCATCAATGCTATTCCGATTTCATGGTTACCACCACCTTATGTTCCAGCCAAAGATGATACCCAAGAGACATCTCGGAAACGCGCTGAGGCGCCCGAGACAAATGCCCCAGAGACCAAGCGAAGAAAGAAATCCGGCGACAAGCCGAGCCGTGTCAAACCGATGCCCACCACCAAGGGGTAACATTGACCGAACTTTATTTGCTTTCTTCCTCTATTAACCGAGTCATATCTATCCGAGTTAACTGTTTGCTTTGCTTTATGCAGTGATGTCCTCATCACCGCGCAGACTCATTCATCCATCTCTTCTCCCATTCCTCCATTGGATACGGCCATGGAAACCCAGTCTCCTGACCGAACTGCCACCTCACCCACGCGTGTCCCAACTACCAATATTCCCCAGCCGACTCCCATCTCAGAGCCGGTTATCGACTTGGAGAGTGAGGAAACCTCGGCTCCAATCCGAGATTCAAGCTGGCCACGTCCTTTGAAGGAGCTGGAGAAGGAAAAGGCTAAGACATCGGTTAAGTCCACACCTAAGCCGGATTCCCGTCCTGCTCCTGCAACTCAATCTGCACTGAGCCAAGAGCAGCAGCAGAAGAAGAAGAAACCGAGGCAGCAACAACCACAAGTAACCCCTGAAGAGCAGCAACAGCAGCAACAACAGCAACAAACTTCCGAGAAACCACAGAAACCGCAACATCAGAGACAGACCCCGGGTGCATCACCTCCACCCAAGCCGACTCAAGTTGTCTTTGGCACAACTTCCTCCACTCCGGATAAGCAAGTGATTGCTGTCAAGCAAACCACCGCTACCTCCTCTGCCATTCAATCCGGCCAAGCCAAGCCTAAGCTCAGCACTGCCAATGACTTTATTGAGGCCTGGAACGCCGTGGACCTTGCACCAGGCTTTTCCGCTGCAACGCCGCACCCTGCTGGTCCTAGCCGAATGATGCAATCTCTTCATTCAGTGAAGGTTGCGTTTACTGCATCGCACCAAGTCTTCGAGGTAAGTTTGCCGAATCTTGCTTTTAGTTCGTCATGATCAAATAGTATACACCCAGTCCCCGAGATTCGGGTCGAACGACTGATACTCTTTGGAGTAAGAAAGTCATTCGGCTTGAATCTTTTAAAAAATTTGATCATGATCTTTTTCTTAACTGAAAAAACTGTGAGACCCCCAGTCCCCGGGTTTCTTTTTAACCGATTCGGTCAGTCTCGGCCAATCTCCGAGATTTGTTTTGGCTCCACCTTGTCTCGGGTATCAGTCCCCGAGTCTCTTTTGACGCTATCTACTTTCTTTCAGGAAAGCACGGGCACTCGCAGCGACCTCTTTAAGCAGCTTGCCAACCAGTACCACAAGCTCCAAAAATCATTTGATGCCTTGGTCCTCAAGATGAATAGCAAAGAGGAAGAGCAAAGCGTGCTTTATCCGAGGAAAAATCAGAGGTAGCCCGAGTCCAGCGGGAGCTTGACCGGGTTGAAAAAGTGAAGAACAAAGTTAAAGGAGAGCGGGATGCACTGCGGAGGGAGAGAGACACGCTCCAAAAGGAGAAAGATACAATTCAGAAGGAGCGAGACACTTTGCACGCCGGGCTACAGAGGCGAGCCGAAATGGATAAGCAGATTCAAACCACAGTGGCCGAGTCTGAAGCTGAACTGAAAGCTGCTAAAGAAGAACTGGCTGCTCACCAAGCGGCCAGTGCGAAATGGCTGGCTCAACTTGCTAGCCTTAACGATGACATGGATCGTAAGTTCACCGAATCCCCTTTTTTCTTTCTGCTCTTAACCGATACATATGATTGTGTTCCTTCTTGCTGAACTCAGTATTAGCTTATTTGTTTGTAGGAGAGTTTACCAGCATTCGGCTTCAAGCCGCCAAGGCTGTGCGAAACGCCCGAGCTGAGAGAGCTAAATTAACCGAGGCTCCCCTATCCGAGACATGGGACATCGAAGATCATATTACAGCACTTAAGGCTCGGATTGCTCCTCTGAAGGATTCCCACATTGGTCTGCTTAATGCAAGTCTCAAGGCTCACCGAATCTTGTTTCCTGAAGCGCGGCAAGTTGTGCCCGTGGAGGAGCTGATCAGAGACCTGGATCAAGCAATGACCCGGTTAAAACAGTGGAGGTCTTCGTCTGCCCGCGCTGGTGCTGACGCAGCTTTGTTATTCATCATGTCCTGGTACGAGCTGATTGACCTTGCCAAAGTGCGCTCCTTTCGCGAGGGTTCTTCATGGGCTACAGACCCTATCCGGATCAAGATCCGTGAAGAAGCCGCCAACTTCATGGCCGAATTTGCACGCACCAAGCATCTTGATCTGGAGGCTCCAGTCTACTCGGATGGAGAAGACACTGAAGAAGAGGAATCAGACGACGCCTCCGCTGAAGAATATGCCGACTCAGAGGGCGAGTCTGATGAAGAAAAATCCAGCAAGGTACCAGCCTCCGACTCGGCCAAGCTCACCGAACAAACTCCAACCGAGTCTTTTGTGATTTCAGCCACTAACTTGACTGTGATTACTAAACAGGCTTCACGCGATCCGGAAATTTCCGAATCCGCCCATCCTTCAAGCTCTCCAGTCAAGATTACTTCCGGAGCGCCACCATCTTCCGAATCTGCTCCAGCAACAGAACCTCTCGTAACCGCGTCCACTTCCACCGAAATACCCGTAACCGAGGTTCGCGCGCCCGAAGCTCCGCTAACCGAAGCTCCTCCCACAGAAGTTCCCGCAACTGAAACTCCTATGACCGAGTCTGCCGCGACCGAGTCCGCTGCCCCCTGAAGTACTTAACAAAAACATTAAATCCCCGGTATGCCGGGAGCAGATGTAATAGACTATTTTAAGTTCTTTCGAGACTATGCTTATCATGCTTAACGTGATCCGGACAAGGTTTATGTTGGATCATCTTAAACCGAGTCCCCGAGTCTGTTTTCTTGTTTACTACTTTTGCCAAATCTTTGCTCTTGTCTACCTCTTTGGGTGTTTTGACAGTCGAGTCACAAGATAGGAATCATAGCATACAGTACTTGAAACATGCGAGTTGTGGTTTAGAATCATTCAACATAAACGAAAAAAAAAAAAATAACAGGGGTTAGTAAACGACATGTGCCGAATCGGTTTTGGACCGAGTCCCCGTGTCCATTTTCATGTTTCCCATATTCCTCATCTCTGCTCTTGACTACCATTTTGGTGTTTGTCAGTCGAGTCACGAGATCAACAACACAACATACATTACTGAAACTCAGAACAAGGTTCAAAGCGATTCGGCACATGAACGGCAACAAACAAAGCCGTAATAAACAACACACGCATAAGGACGAAGCAGTCCCCGAGTCCAGACTCGGATTACTGCGATTTCATTCATGATAAATTGAAATACATACATTGCGCCCTTTAAGAGTAGAAGGGTCGAAGCAGAGCTACATTCCAAGGTCGCTTGGTTTCCTGTCCGGGTCTGTCCAAGCCATCCTCCCTTGGTTCCTGTACATCTATAAGATAGTACGAGTCATTGTGCATAGCCCTGCTCACAATGAATGGTCCCTCCCATGGAGGTGACAATTTGTGTCGGCCTTTGCTGCGCTGCACCAGCCTCAGCACTAGATCACCCTCATGAAACACTCGAGGACTGATTTTCCGGCTATGATAACGCCTGAGATTTTGCTGGTATATTGCTGTCCGAGACAGGGCCAACTCTCTTGCTTCCTCTAGCAGATCCACTGCATCTTCCCGGGCCTCCTTTGCCTCGGTTTCAGTGTACATTGCCACCCTTGGTGCATCATATTCTATGTCAGTGGGTAGGACAGCTTCTGCCCCATACACCAGAAAGAATGGCGTATAGCCTGTCGACCGATTCGGTGTAGTCCTTAGACCCCATAGAACTGATGGGATTTCATCTATCCAGCACCCTGGAGTTTTCAACAATGGTTCAATGAGACGAGCCTTGATGCCGGCTAACACTAGAGCATTTGATCTTTCCACTTGCCCATTGGACTCTGGATGTGCCACTGAGGCTATGTCTAACCGGATCCCCTTATTCATGCAGAATCGGGCAAACTCTCCGACAGCAAAGTTTGTGCCGTTATCCGAGATGATGCTATGAGGGTATCCGTATCTCAAAATGATTTCTTTCAAGAAGATTACAGCCGAACGGCCATCCACTTTCCGTATTGGTTTCACCTCTATCCACTTGGTGAACTTATCCACCATCACCAGCATATGTGTCATGTTGCCCCTAGCCGGCTTGAAATCTCCCACCATATCCAAACACCACACCGCAAATGGCCAAGTAATAGGAATTGTCTTCAGTGCCGATGCGGGTAAGTGTGTTTGCTTAGCAAATCTCTGGCATCCTTCACACCTGCGGACTATGTCCTCCGCATCTGCATGAGCAGTGGGCCAATAAAATCCATGCCGGAACACTTTAGCCACCAGGGCTCTTGTACTGCAATGATGTCCACATTCACCTTGGTGTATCTCTAGGAGCATCTCCTTGCCCTCTGCTGGCTCCACGCAGCGCTGCAACACCTCGGTTACACTTCTTTTGTATAACTCCTTGTTGATGATGGTATAAGCCTTGGATCTCCTCTGGACACGCCTAGCCTTGGTCTCATCGCTTGGCAAGCTTCCTTCCTCGATGAACTTCATGATCTCTTCAGCCCACTCTGGTACTGGATGCAAAGGGAACAAGTGCTCATTTTCTTCCACAGGTTTGGCCGCCATTATCTCTTCTATCAGCTTCTGTCCATTCCCCACAATCCGGTTAGCATCATCATCTCTACTCCTCTTTCCCAAGACTCGGTTAGCATTTTCCGAATCTGCGTGAGCAGTCCCCGAGTCCGGGCATGCAGTCCCCGGGTCTTCCTCGATATACTCAACGTCAACATTCATAGGAATAGCTTCGGATTCTTGCTTGGGAATAAAAATCGACTCGGAATCAGGCGACGGTTTGATTGAAGGGACCCTTAGATGATTCAAGGATATTCCGGGTGGGATTGCCTCCCTAGACGACCCGAGTTTTGACAGAACATCTGCAGCTTGGTTTTCCAGCCGAGGTATATGCTTGTATTCACAGCCTTCAAAAAATCCCGAAATTTTCTGAACATGAAACCGATACAGTGCCATATTGGCATCAAGAGCATCCCAATTTCCAGAAGATTGCTGTACGACCAAATCCGAATCACCGAAACATTCAATTCGGCGAACGCCGATGTCCCGAGCCACATTAAGCCCATGGATCAGTGCCTCATACTCGGCTACATTGTTTGACGCTGAGAAATGAATCTGCAATACATATCGCAATTGATCCTGTTTTGGTGATGTGAGCACCACTCCAGCACCTAGCCCGATTTTGCATTTGGAACCGTCAAAGTGCAACCTCCAGTAATTGTAATCCGGTTTAGGTGGCTCATATTGCATCTCAGCCCAGTCACAAAGGAAATCCGGCAAAGCCTGAGACTTGATAGCGTCTCTTCTCTCATAATGCGGTGTGTAAGGAGACACTTCTATCGCCCATTTGGCAACTCGGCCAGTTGCATCTTTGCACCCAATGATCTCCGCAATTGGAGCTTCACACACCACTGTAATCGGGTGCTCTTGGAAGTAATGTTTCAATTTCTTGACCGCCAGGTACACACCATATGTCATCTTCTGGTAGTGAGGATAATTTTGCTTCGAAGTTGAGATCACCTCACTCAAATAGTACACCGGCCTCTGCACGGATTTGCCCTCTTCCTCTCTTTCTACCACAATAACCACACTTACGACCCGGTTAGTGGCCGCAATGTAAAGCAACATCGGTTCACTCGGCAAAGGTGATGCCAAAACTGGAGCAGTGGACAACATCTTTTTCAACTCATTGAAAGCCGAATCTGCCTGTGGGGTCCATGTGAACCCGGTGCTCTTTCTCATCAATTGATATAAGGGCAAAGCTTTCTCTCCTAACCGACTCACAAACCGGCTTAATGAGGCTAAGCACCCGGTGAATTTTTGCACATCTTTTAGACACTTAGGCAATTTCATGTTTTCTATGGCTCGGATCTTAGCCGGGTTAACTTCAATGCCTCGGCTTGATACAAGGAAGCCAAGCAACTTTCCAGCCGGGACACCAAAGGTGCATTTATCCGGATTCAATTTCAACCGATATTTTCTCAAGTTCACAAATGTCTCCTCGAGATCCCCGAGGAGAGTATGTTTCTCTTTAGTTTTGATAACAATATCATCGACATAGACCTGCACATTTTTGCCCATCTGGGAGTGTAGGCATTTCTGCATACATCTCTGATAAGTAGCACCGGCATTTCTCAAACCGAAACACATGACACGATAGCAATACGCCCCATACGGGGTAATAAAAGCAGTCTTTATTTGATCTTTAGGGTTCAGTGGTATCTGGTGAAAACCAGAGTACGCATCAATAAAAGACAACAACTCACACCCAGCAGTGGAATCGATCACTTGATCAATCCGAGGTAAAGGAAATGGATCCTTCGGACACGCCTTGTTCAGATTGGTGAAGTCTATACACATGCGCCACACCTTGACCACAGCTGGTTCGTCCTTCTTCTTCTCTACCAGAACCGGATTGGATATCCAGTCTGGATGCAGCACCTCCATAATGAATCCGGCTGCCAGTAGCTTAGCCAGCTCATCGAGCACCACTTTTCTTCTATCTTCTGAGAGACGCCTAGTCGGTTGCTTAACCGGTTTTACTTCTGGCCTGACAAACAAAGAGTGCTCTGCCAATTCCCTCGGAACACCAGGCAGGTCCTTAGCCGACCATGCAAAGATATCCCGATTCTCACGGAGGAAATGGCAGAGCGCGCTTTCCTATTTCTCGCCCAAACCGGCTCCAATGATGGCCATGCGCTCTGGGTTCTCCGGGTCAATGGGGATCTTCTTTGTCTCCTTGGGCACTTCAAAGGTTGCGCCGCCATCCGGGTTGGTCATGGCCAGCACGCCTAACTGAGCCGACTTCGCCATTGCCACCACCTCGTGCATCTTGCTCTTTTCAGCTTGTATCACCAGTGATTCGGCTAAGTTGGAACCAACTGTAGCACACTGTATGGCCTTCTTGTAGTCTCCCGCAACGGTGATAACACCATTCGGGCCAGGCATTTTCATCTTGAGGTAGGCCACATGAGTAGATATCATGAACTTGGCTAATGCTGGCCTGCCAAGCAGAGCATGGTATGGGCTTTCCAAATCCACCACCTCGAACTCGAGACTCTCAAGCCTGTGATTGTCCCTGGTACCGAACAACACATCTACCCAGATCTTACCCATGGGGGAACAAGATACCCCGGGTACTATGCCATGGAAAGTACAGCTGCTCTGTTGCAACTGATTCGGCGAAATACCCAACTTGATCATTGTGTCCCGATACATGATGTTTATGGCACTGCCATTGTCGACCAAGACTCGGCTAAATTTCACGTTCAGCTTGGGTCCAACCAAAGTTGGATCCACCACCAGTGCATAGTTCCCTGGGCTTGGCATGATCCTTGGGTTATCCGCCCTGCTCCAAGTGATCTCCTGCTCAGACCAGTTCAAGTACTTTGGAACTGCTGGCATCACGGCATTCACCTCCTTTGCTCGTCTCAACTGACTTTTCTTGTCAGTTGGCTCGGTCACGAAAACCACATAACTCTGATGTGCTTCCTTGTAATCATTCCCAGGGTATCCACCTTGCCTACTTGGGCCATCACCATTGTCACTGCCTCCCATGTTCACCAGGTTAACCGGCTTCGTTGCTGCTGGCCTTGGAGTTCCAGCGTTGACCGGGGTCGCATTGGCTCCGGTTAGCGGCATGTTTGGCCTGAAATTCGGTCTAGGAGCACCTCTTTGAGGTGGTCCTCTTTGACCTTCCGCCTGAATGCGGTGATGCCAACTACAGTTCCGGGTCGAATGATTAGCCGGTTTGCGCGGATCGGTGGTGTGATAACAGCAAGGCCCATCTAATCTGGACTCAAAAGTCAGAGGTGGACTTGGTCCCTCCCACACTTTCTTCGGCCAAGCACCTTGATTCGGCCTCCAAGCTGGACCATCAGTTTTCTGCCTCTGCGCATCTCCTCCACCGGGTTGATCCATGTTTACCGCAGCAACTTGATCAGAACCGTATCTGTAATCCGGATCTCTTCTCTTGTAACCGAATTCATGTCGGTCACTAGGCCTTAATGGTCCAACTCGGTTATTAACTGGTTGCCTCCTGTTTGCTCCCACTGCATCCAATGCGGGCTGTGTTGGATCACCCAGCGCATACGTGTCTGCTATCCGGATCATATCTGCCAGGGTTTTCGGCATATCTCTTTGGAGTTTCTGCCAAAGTGGTGTACCATGCCTGCATCCCTGTGCAAACCATGAAATGGCCTGCTCCTCCACTACACCTTCGCAAGAATTGCGCATGTTGCTCCACCGAGTCAAATACTCTCGGTCTGTCTCCCTCTCTTCCTGCTTGCACGCAGCCAGGAGCTGAGGTCGGTTTGGCCTCTTGTAGGTGCTGGAGAAGTTGCTGTTAAACGCCTGTTCCAAATCCATCCAACAATTGATACTACCCGGCGGCAAGTTATTCAACCAGATCCGGGCTGGACCTTCTAACATATGCGGGAGATACCGGACCGCCCATCGGCGATTGCCCCCCGCAATGTGCACTGATGATACATAGTCCGTCAGCCAATCCTGTGGCTTGGTGCTCCCATTATACGGCTTCGTGTTGCGGCCGAGCTGAAACAAAGGCACACTTGGCTCATTCATTATCCGAGGTCCAAAGCATGGTGGACCCGGTGGGCCCTGCTCTTCCAGCTTCTCGGACTGGTAGATTCTGTCCAATTTGAGACGCTGATCATCCGGATCCAACATCCGAGGCCCCAGTCTCGACGCCAGTGCATTGTCATACGTCTGGTATCCGGCTCGCGCCATAGCCGAATTGCCATCGTCATAACGGTAGCCCACCTGGCCACCACTCTGCTGCTGCACCTGTGCCATCATTTGCTGTCCGGGGTGGCGAGGCGGTTGACCTCGGCCAGCCGAATTCTCCCTTCCAGTACCCGGATTGCCTTGACCACCACTGTTTCTGCCTTGTCCGCCTTTTCCTTGGGCTGCAAGTTGCTTGCTTGCGTATACCGCATCATAAGTTTGCAGCTGCTTGCTCTTACCCGAGTTCACACTTTGGGCTCGGTCAATCCCAACATGCGGAGAGGACGCTTGCCCCTTAGACTTCTGGCTAGCAGCCCTAACCGAGACAACTACCCGGGAACCACCAGCATCCGGATTAGCTTTCCTGTAGGCCTCATTCTGCCTGTTGCACACATCCACTAGCTCATTCACTCTCTCCGCCTGCTTGCGCCAAGCATCCCCGGTCAGGTTACTTAATTCAGCTCGCGCTGCTGCTGCAGCCCTAAGATTCTTAGCCGGGGAGCTATAAACCGGCTTGCCTGTTCCGGACCTATGACTAGTGGCTTTACTTGAGCTCGAACCTGCAGCTCTAGCCAACTCGTCGTTGAGGTCCTTGCCTCTGTTACGTAGCTCGGCTTTCTTGCGCGAGCGGTGCACTACAGGAGTAAAGCCATCTGTGATACCATTGGCAGCATTGTATTCTCTCAGGTCTCTATCAAACTCTTGCCTAGACTCTATCACTAACCGAGCCTCTTTTTGCAACCTCAGGCGCTCTGCCTCTAGCTGAGCTACAGTAAGATCAACATTTGCTCCAGGAGCCACTGGCCGAGCTAGCTTTTCCAAGATACCCTCTAAGGAAGCACCCCTGCTTGACGTGCCAAGGGGACCAACCGGATCGGGTTTCTCCTTAGGGAACTTAGCTGTCCGAGTCGGCATGTCAGCCGGATCGACTGGCGTGGCCAGTTCCTCTGGCACGCTCGTGCTGGCACCTCCTTTGCCTGCAGCAGCGTTTGCGGCAGCCACCATGACCTCCACGCTGCTCCCAGGGCGAGCGCTACGCCCTCCGCGAGCTGCGCGGAAAGAGGGAGGATCCGCAGCCACGAGCACCTGCGCCGGGTACTCGCGAACTGGCTCGGTGGCGACGTAGGTGACGAAGCTGCCCAGCGTCATGAGGAAGCCATCCGCGGGGAAGGGCTTGTTGGAGAAGCACCCCGCGTTGTCGCTGATGAAGTTGAACTCGCCGAGCTTGCACACGAGCCCGGAGAGGACCCGCTCGCCGGCACCAGTGACGGAGCCCGTCCGGATGGAAACCCCAGCCAACGCCAATGCTTGCCCCACGGTGGGCGCCAACTGTCGTGGTGGTGTCACGGCAGATGCCATGGGTATGGCTTAAGTGTGGGCTCGCTTGGGCGTTGGGGGAACCGGGGAGGGTTTGCGCGCCTACGAAGCACGCATGAAGACCAAACAAGAACCTCGCAGGAATCAACAAGAACAAAGCAAACCAAGAACAGCGAAGAACACCACGATGTACCCTGCTTCGGGGCCCTCTTGTGGAGGTAACACCCCTACTGCAGCTCTAGCCTACTCTCTTATATCTCAAGTGTTTACAAGTACAGAGCGCTCCTTGAGCTGTATGATGAACAAAGGAACGGGCTCTAGGTAGAAGATGAAGCTTGGGGGGGAAATGATGCTCACAATGGTCGATCCTCCCCACAGAAGGAGGTGGTGTTGCCTATATACAGTAACCGAATTACCCTTTTGCCCCTGGCCGCAGAGGACAATGGCATGGACAAGGAGAACAGGACAAACACTGGCCACTGTCACTCAGCCCAGCTCACCCTCTGTTCACCACAGGCTTATCTTTCCTCTTTGAGCTTAAGGCAGTGTAGACCACAGTAGCCTAGCCACTGCCCCTTTCCCGAATAGGCCGAGTCAGCGCCTAGGGGCTTGTGACCCGGAAAACCTGTGGCAGCACCTTGCTGTCTTCTGAGCCCCGGTCAGTAACCTTACAGTGCCCGTGACTTTTACTGACATTACTTGGCCCCTGTGCATCATCCGAGTTGCCCTACCCGGGTCCTTCCTGACCGACCCGGATAACTTAGCCGGCTCTTCTTTCCTGGATCCGGTTAAACCTCACCGGATCCCCTTTGGTCTTTTCTTTCACTGGCTTGAAGTAGGACTGACCGAATCGCCTTGAGATCCGACCCGGATAACTTAGCCGGCTCTTCTTTCCTTGATCCGGTTAGACCTTAACTGCTCATAACACATCATCTTTGCCCTACCCGGGGGCAGCCCCCCGACAGTCGTGGTGGGAATCACGGCAGATGCCATGGGTATGGCTTAGTTGGGGCCGATGGTCGTTGGGGGAATCCGGGAGGGTTTATGCACTCAAGATGTGCACAAGCAAGAACATGCAAGAAACCACAAGAACATGAATAAGACCAAGAAAGCCAAGAACACAAAAGACACCACGATGTACCCAGGTTCGGGGCCTTCGGGAGGAAGTAAAACCCCTACTCTGCCTTCCTCTCTCAATATATCAGTGTCGTTCTCAGGTACAAGGTGCTCCTCGAGCTGTATGATGCTGCTCAAGTGAGAGCTCTAGATAGAAGATGAAACTATGAAGGGGGAATGAGCTAGGGTTTTTCGCCGTCCTCGCCCCTAGAGGTAGAGATGCCGCATATATACACAGGCCGAAGTACATTTTTATACCCCTGCCTACAACTGACAATGGCATGGCCAAAAGGTAGAAGACAAGCCTCTGCCTCCTGCCAGCTCAACGGCCGGACTGTCAGGCCACCAGGCCTAGCTTTCCTCTTCCGGTCATACTTCAGTAGCCTGCCGAGGTCTAGCCTGTAGACCTTTCCCGAAATAGCCGAGTCAGCTCCTAGGCCCCCGAGCTTCCGGGAAACCCTGGACGGACCTCGCCGTCCTCTGAAGCCTCGGGCTACGAGCTCTGCGGCGCCCGTGACCTCTCTGACATGCCTCGATCCTTGCTGCCAACCTCGGATAACACTCCTGATCCTATACCTCGGTAGAGAATACCTTATTCCTGTGGTAGCTAGCTGACTGCCCCGAGGTTGATACCTCGGAGGATATACCTCGGAGATATACCTCGGACGTACACCTTACGTCGGATGACGCCTCCTGCGTCCTTGCTCAATCGTTACCTCGGACAGCTTACTACCTTAACCTTACATGTCTTTACCTCATCATTACCCTACCCGGGGTAACCCCCGACAGTAGTCCCCGAAGCTGATGTGGTCTTGCAGCCTCGATGAAAGGCCGCACAGGTTCAACCCGAAACCACATGCGCTACAATGTTTTGCAGGTTACCGAACCAATACCGAGAAATCCATCGGTCTGTTCCTCGGGCCATACTGCTTTTCCGAAGTATCCGCCGAGATCTCGGACGTCACCCTCGATTTCTGCATCCTTACTGACTTCGGTCAGAGAACACTGTTCACGTGTCCCATCTGTCACTTCCTGGTCCACGACAGTCAAAGCACTCGAGTGCTTTCCACCACGCGGCCCACGTCAGCGGAGATTTCCCCTTGCGCCGCTTCGCGCTCCAGTAACCGCGCCGCACGACGGTTTGCCTCCTGCAACCGATCCTGTGGCCTGCTCGCCCACCGCTATCTTCGTGCCACGTGGGCCATTGTGCACAAACGATCCCACTCGCCGCTCCGATAACCGCGCGGTAGTGCGCAGTTACCGCCCGCGTTATAAATACAGGCCCAGGGCAGTGCTTCCCTCTTCTTCCTCATCCACTCTCCACTCGTCTCGCCTCCATCGCAACCAGTGCCGCCGCTTCCAGGTTGAGAAAAACGTTCCCGCCGCCGCCGACGAGCAGCTCCTTCGTCGCCGCTGCGACCACGTCACCGGCGCCGCCCTTCAGCACCTCATTTTCACGGTATGTACTCCCTTTCTTGATACCCTGGCATTGCTCTAGGTTTCTTCCTCTTCGCGCTTTGGTTCTTCATATGTTCTTGAATAAAATCTATTTACCTCCTCCGGTAGATCTTACCGCATACTCTTTTGGGTAGAAATTAGTTTCATCCTCGGACATAGATGTTCGCCTAGCATAGATATGCCTCTATGTATATAAGATAGCCGCCCAACTCCTCCTGAGTTAGCCAGATATAGCCTTAGATTCCAGATTTACTTTTCCTTTGCTAAACTTCTGTGCATTCTCTGCAGATTGATTCTGCCGAGATGTCTCCTCCTGAGACTTCGGAACAAACCGAGGTTCCAGACCTCGAACTGGAGGTCGGAGAACGAGCCGGCTGGGAAGGTTCGGATGTAACTCCGGACGAAATCCAGTGGCTCAGGGCGACTCGGCGGATTCCCGCCGGGGTAGAGTGTCGCCTGCCAGAGGGAACTCGAGCCTCAAGTCAAGCAAGGGGAACGGGTGGTCTTCGTCGCGCACTTCCAGCGCGGCTTCGGACTGCCCGTTAGTGATTCTCGGAGAGCTTCCTCGACAAGTTCGGACTCCAGGTTCATCACCTCCCCGCCAACGCCATCACCACTCTCTCCTGCATCGTTTCCTTCTCTGAGGGATACCTCGGCCTCAAAGCCACGGTAGACCTCTTTTCTCGCTACTTCCAACTCAAGCGGCAAGTGATCCCGGATCCAAAGAACAAGGATCTGCCCAAGCAATAACCGCCTGCGGAGCTGCCACCATAGCTCCTCGCCGAAACTCCATCTTCCCACGTATCACTACTCCGGACACCGTCGCAAGTGGCTCCGGACGTGGTTTTACGTGAAGAACTCCGGCGAAGAGGACCTCCTCAACCTGCCGGCGTTTAACCTCAGCCCTCCTACAGAACAGCTCAACTGGGACTACACTCCCCCTCACACCGGCGAACTCAAGTCCATCCATGGGTATATTGCGAAATGGCAGGACCCGGAGGACCCCGGAACGACGGGAAAGTCCTGACGGCTGACGACCTGGCCTGCACATTCGTGAAGCGCAGGGTCTCCCCTCTCCAGGCGAGGTCTCACAAGATCTGCCACATGAGCGGTCTTTATGACCCCACCCGACATACGCACGTTGCACTGGACAATGCCGCGGTAGCTCGGCGAGTCCGAGCTATCACCAAGTCCAAGATCTCTGACGCTTGGACATGGGGAAGGGAACCCCACTACCGGACCAAGCCAGCGAAACAGGTACGCTATTCCGACGTTTTCTTCGATACTCCTTTACCACCGAGGTCTTGCTACCGACGTTCATCTTGATAATTTTTCTTCCTAACTCCTTTCATATGTCTGCCATACAGCTGTTCGCCCGCCAACCGCCGAGGATGGAGTCCATCCTGGACCACTTCGGCGGATCTCCCTGTCGAGGACCCACCATCCAACGTGGACCCTGACGACGAGGATTTATATGCCCATTGCCTCGGCCCGCATCACCACCGCGGGTAAGCCTCAAGCACAAGCTTCAGTTCAAGAGATTTCGGATGACGAGGAGGGGTTTCCTCATGGAACCAATAAACGCGGTACCTCTCTCCTGCCTTCCTCACCTTCCGAACTTTACTCCAGCAACCAGCCGGAAACGCGCTGGTGCCGCAACTTCGGCCGCCGAACCATCCGCCACTGGAGCCTCCGGACCCACTGAGGCTCCGGTCAAGAACGCCGGCTGAAGAAGTCCGGACTTCCTCCTCATGCCCGGGGGGCAAGAGGTTCCTACCTCGGATGGGTAATGCTTTGCTTCTATAGCCAACAATGTTTGTTGCTTAAACATATTATCTCGGTATTAACACTTGACCATCTTCTTTCGTTGCAGTGCCCCATAGACGTGGATCAGGAGGTATCCTCCATGACTGCACCCGTTGGTGCCTCTGAAGCCACGACCACACGAACCGACGAACTCTCGCCCGGATCTCCTCCACCGAGGTCTGGCCCCCTTGGGGAAATCTGCCCCCACCCGAGGTCAGACTTCTCCGCGTCCTCAAACGGATGCGGGAGACCAATCGCGCCAGGACTCCGGCTACCACCTTGCCGGAGCCTCGACTCTCCCCCCGCAGCCAGACTGCCCGCAACCAACAGCAGCAACAGCAGAAGCATCAGCAGAAGCAACAGCCCAAGCAACAGCCCAAGCAACAGCCCCAAAAAAGTTCGCCAGACCACCTTGCCGTTGGAGAAGGGCAAGGAGAAAGAGAAAGAGACGGTGAAGTCTAAGGTCACCCCCAAACCAACACTGGGTCTGGCACCCTGACTATCTCTTCTCCTTCAAGGATCCAACCGAGGTCTCCTCCCCCGACACGCCGAATTCCTCCATTCGCCGCACCCATTGATGAGACTGCCCCTCCGGCCGAAGAATATGCTCGGAGGGCATCTCTTATATTGGATAACCGGCCTGCTTCAAGCTCCGAGGCTGCTTTGGCCTGGAGGCCTCGGTTAGGGGCATCGAGCAGGGCGGACCGTGGGGATTTCCTCCTTGCGCACTGATAGTGACCAGAGCCTCGGCTCCTTGGAACACTACAATGCAGACTGGAATTCTGCAGACGAGGTCTCCTCGGCTCCTAGCTGCTGCTGCCGTGGCTGAGCATCCCGCGGGAAACAGCGCCTGCGGCCGAAGCGTATATGATCTAACACTGCTGCCCTGCGTGCTGCAAAACATCGACGTAAGTCCTATTCTCTTTACTTTCATGCAGTATCTCATCTAATATCCACCATCCCCAGTCCCCGAGATTCGAGGTAAACTATTGACGCTCCGTCGGAGTTAAAATTGTTTGGCTTGAATCTCAACTTTCCATTTTCATCCGACGTATCCAATCCATTTTATCTCACTTTAGCATGCACCTCGGGTACGAGTCCCCGAGACTCCTGTCGAGGCATACCCCGGCAACATTTTCCCAATGATTACCCGAGTCCCCGAGACTCTTGTCGAGGTATAGCCTTTCTAACCGAGCTATATTTTTCTTCCTTGCAGAATACTATGAACGTCCGCACGGATATCTTTCATACCCTCTTGTTTGACCACAAGAAACTCCACGACGAGCACAAGGCCGTCCTTGCAGAAAAGAACTCTTGGACGAGAAGCTACAACAAGAGAAAGCCGAAGTAGCTCGTCTGGTAAGGAGCTCAAGCGCATCACGATGGGCTCCGGAAATCAGAAACGAGAAGCTGAGGATAGAAAAGGCCGTCGAGGCAGAGAAGAAACTTCGGGAGGATTCCTGCCAAGGATCACCAAGAAGCCTCCAGTAGCCGAGTCCGCGCCAACTCGGCCACAGAGGCTTTGGAAGCTCTGCAGGCAGGTCAACCAGTTTCTCCCGACGCTGCAAACTATCAACCGCGAGATGGACGGTAAGTTTCTTGCCCCCTTAGCTTTTCTTTGTCCTCCACACTATTGGTTCTCTGCCGAACCATTCTCACACTTATAACAGCTACCCTACTATAGCATTTCACCTACACCCAAGTTGCGGCCCGCAGCATCACTGTCGGCACAGGGAGAGCGGAACGAACGAACCCCGATTGGACCGTTGAGGACCATATCGTGGCCATCAAGTCGCTCGGATCCATCCCTTGAAGACCATTGGGTCAAACTCCTCGATGCAGGTCTGTCTGCTTTCCGAGCCTTATGGCCTCTTGCCGACGCTCCCAAATCTACGCCCGAGCTCGCCGCCAAGCTTCGTGAAGCCGAACAAAGCTATGAGAGTGGCGTTCATCTTCAGCTCGCGCTGGAGCTGATGCCGCTCTCAAATTCATCATGACTTGGTGCGAAAGATCGACCTCGAAAGATGGACACTCTTCGCCGGAGGCTCGCCCTGGTCCTCGACCCAATTCCATCAAGCGCCGCGAAAAGATGGCTGCCTTCTTCGCTGGATATGCCAACACAAGAACTTGAGCGAAGGAGACACCTACTCCGACGCCGAGGATTACGAGCCAGAAGACGAGGAATACGAAACAGAATCCGACGTCGAGGCCGAGCAAGGTGATGACGGTGAAACCCGCGAACAGAAACCGAGGCTTCTCCACAACCTGATGCCGAGGTTACTGCCGACGTTGCCAGCACTTCCCAGGCTACCTCGGCTCCGACGAAATCCCTGCTGCATCGGCTGCTGCCGACGTAATTCCTGATGCCTCGACCTGAACTTATGGTTGGCCAGAAAACTTCATTAAATCCCCCCGTATGCCGGGACGCAGATGTAATCAAACTTAAGTAGTTCCTTTGCTACCTCTATTACTATCATGCTCATTCGAACCATGCTTTTCTAAGCTTTATGTCGAATCCTTTTGAATGATTGCTCGAGTTTACTTTCGTGTTTACTATATTTGGCATTCTTTGCTCTTGTCTGCCATTCTGGCGTTCGACAGTCGAGTCACAAGATTGTTGTTCATAGCATACAGTACTTGGTAAATTCCGAGGTATGTTTCAAAGTCATCCGACATAAAAAAGAAGTAAAAACAGGGGTTAGTAAACGACATATGCCGAACTGTCTTTTTGGACCGAGTCCCCGAGTTCATTTTCATGTTTCCCATGTTCTTTCGTCTTTGCTCTTGACTGCCATGCTGGCGTTCGTCAGTCGAGTCACAAGATTAGTTACATAGCATACAGTACTTGAAGTTTGAGACGAGGTTCAAATAGTCGGCATACGAACGAAGAAAGAGTACAAACAAAAAGAACATGCAATCATAAGAGCGAGGCAGTCCCCGAGCTCACTCTCGAGGTGCCGAAGTTTTTATTAAAGATCAGCCGAGGTACATACATTACTTTACTTCCTTCAACAGTAGAAGGGTCGGAGTAGAGCTACATTCCATGGACGCTGAAGCTCCGCATCGGGTCTATCCAGCCCATCTCCCCTTGGCTCCTGTGCATCTATAAGATAGTACGAATCATTGTGCAAAGCTCGGCTCACAATGTATGGTCCCTCCCATGGAGGTGACAACTTGTGCCGACCTTTACTGCGCTGAACAAGCCTCACAGACTAATCTCCTTCATTAAACTTTCGGGGTTTTACATGCCGACTTTGATAGCGTCGGAGACCCTGCTGATATATTGCTGACCGAGATAAGGCCAATTCTCTTGCTTCCTCAAGCAAATCTACAGCATCTTCCCGAGCTTCTTTAGCCTCGGCTTCTGTGTACATTGCCACTCTGGGCGCATCATATTCAATGTCGGTTGGCAGCATTGCCTCGGCCCCATAGACCATGAAAAATGGCGTATAGCCAGTTGATCTGTTCGGTGTGGTCCTTAGACCCCACAGAACTGCTGGTATCTCATCGATCCAACACCCCGGTGTTTTCAACAGTGGTTCTACTAGCCGAGCTTTGATTCCGGCCAATACCAATGCATTTGACCTTTCTACTTGCCCATTAGCCTGTGGGTGAGCCACCGAGGCTACATCAAGTCGAATTCCCTTACTCATGCAGAACCGAGCAAACTCTCCGACAGCAAAGTTCGTGCCGTTGTCTGTAATGATACTATGAGGATATCCATATCTCAGGATTATTTCCTTCAAAAAGGTCACTGCCGTATGACCATCCACCTTTCGGATTGGCTTCACCTCGATCCACTTAGTGAATTTGTCCACCATCACCAGTATGTGAGTCATATTGCCTCGGGCTGGCTTGAATTCTCCCACCATGTCCAGACACCAAACTGCAAAGGGCCACGTGATAGGAATGGTCTTGAGCGCCGAAGCTGGCATGTGCTGCTGCTTGGCGAACCTTTGGCACCCTTCACATTTCCGAACTATATCTTCTGCATCGGCATTGGCGGTGGGCCAATAGAACCCGTGCCGGAACACCTTGGCCACCAGAGCTCTTGTGCTGCAATGATGTCCACATTCTCCTTGGTGGATTCTAAAAGCATCTCCTTGCCTTCAGCTGGTTCGACACACCTCTGCAACACCTCGGTCACACTTCTCTTGTATAGCTCCTTGTTGATGATGGTGTATCCCTTAGCTCTCCTCTGGATTCTCCTTGCCTCGGTTGTATCACTTGGCAAACTTCCATCGGCTATGAAGTTCATGATCTGCTCCGCCCGCCCATTCCGGCACTGGATGCAGAGGAAAAAGCCTCTCATCTATCTCCATTGGTTCGGTCGCCATGATCTCCTTCATGATTTCCTCCACCATTGCTCGGCCAGTCCCCGAGTGTTGGTGCGAAGTCCCCGGGTCAGACCCGAAGTTCCCATCATCTCTCCATAGGAAAAGCTCCATCAGTCCTCGGATACTGCGAAGCAGTCCCCGAGTCCGGCCAAACGCATCCGACGTCTACCTCCATAGGAATAGGCTCAGACTCCAACTTGGCGGTAAGAAAATTGACTCGGAGTCAGGAGGCTTGATTGAAGGAGTTCTCAAATGGTTCAGCGCTATCCCCGGTGGCACCGGTTCTTTGGATGAACCGAGCTTTGACAATACGTCGGCGGCTTCATTCTCCCCCCGAGGTATGTGCTTGTACTCACATCCTTCGAAGAACCCAGACACCTTTTGCACATGAAACCGATACAACTCCATGTTCGCATCCAATGCATCCCAAGTGCCGGTGGATTGATGCACCACCAAAGCTGAATCGCCGAAGCATTCTATACGCCGGACCTATCTCCTTTGCCACCTTGAGCCCATGGATCAGGGCCTCATACTCCGCCACGTTGTTCGACGCCGAGAAATGGATTTGCAGCACATACTTCAACTGGTCTTGCTTCGGCGAGGTTAGGACTACGCCGGCACCTAATCCGACCTTGGTCTTGGACCCATCAAAGTGCATCTTCCAATAATTATAGTCCGGCAAGGGCGGCTCATATTGCATCTCGGCCCAATCGCATAAAAAGTCCGGCAGCGCCTGCGACTTGATTGCATCTCGCCTTTCATAATGCGGAGTGTATGGAGATACCTCGATCGCCCATTTGGCAACTCGCCCAGTTGCGTCCTTGCATCCGATGATCTCCGAGATTGGAGCATCACATACCACCGTCATGGGATGCTCTTGGAAATAATGCTTCAGTTTCTTAACCGCCAGGTATACTCCGTACTCATCTTCTGGTAGTGGGGGTAGTT